>OY757010.1:66962905-67562905 GCA_963580285.1 Lucinisca nassula
CGCACCGTGCCCTTAGTTTTTTCAAAATCGTGTCAAAAAATCATGGGAAAAATCTACCTAATTAGCACACACGTGATACGAAAACAATAGCTTCCGATATGATGCATACTGATATTTAATGGGATGGTAAAGGATACTAAAGCATTGCCTTCACTGTTGAAGAATAACGGTAAGTTTTTATAGATTTACTGTGAGAGCTTCCATGGGGAGGTTACTGTAAAGTGTGCACTTATGCATTTCCTTTTCAAAAATACTTTGGTGTGGGCTTATAGGAGCATGTGCAGTAATTAGGGCGAATACGGTATACAGTGTTGACGGGGAAGTTAAACCTCAAATCAAACAAACAAAAAAACAAGTTTACAATGTATGTGTATAGGCCTGTTTTCGTAATGAAACTCTGATGTCACAGCAATAAGAATAGCATGGCAATAAATTTTTGAACAAACATTTTACTTTATTGATTGTATGGCTTTGTAGGAGTATCTTTGGGTTGAATGATAAAAAAACAGACCGATATCTACAGATATCTACTGATAAAAGATATCTCCATTCTACCATTCTGTCTCAAGTTTTGAATAAATCGCCTACCCACCACAAAGCAGGGCAATAAAGCAAGGTGTGCTATGATATAAGGGAGGATACTCTTACTGAACTCTGAGGAAAAGTAATGGCTTATCAATGCAGGAATGTTATTGGCCAATAACATCTACATTCTTCATGCAACTGGCACATTCTTTTCAAGGCAGGTTCCAGAATTCTGTCACCAAAAAATTATTGAATCAGTCTGTTGTACTCATACACATGCTGGCATAATGTAAAACATTGAGTGGAGTGGCAGGCTTCTAAGCAAGTTCTTTCCTTAACCCTTATCTTGCTGAATATTCATTTAAGCCACACCTATTTCTGTCCATCAACCAATCAAATTACTTGATGTAATTTATTGCTACAAATTCATAAACTGAATGCCAAACAGTGTAGATCCTGATCAGATGGCTTCTTCAGAGACACTGTTTGCAAAGATAGGGGATGTTGTGAACAGTAAGATAAGGGTTAACCCATTTTGTACCTGAAACCCCTAAACGGGTAAGTGGCAAACAGGGCAGGCCCAGATCAGACGCCACAAAACTCAGCATCTGATCAGGGCCAACACCGTTTGCAAAAAGTTAAGCCATTTTACATACAAACTTTGAAGCAAACACAACCTGACACCACTAAATTTTGAAATTATAGGGCGGAAAATTCCATTTGGTACAAGAGGGTTAACCCATTCTTACTAAAGGGGAAAAAATAGACCAAACACCCATTAACCCTTATCTAGCTGTTCACGACAACCCCTATCTTTGCAAACAGTGTAGATCTGAAGAAGCCATCTGATCAGGATCTACACTGTTTGACATTCACTTTATGAATTTGCAGGAATAAATAGCATCAAGTAATTTGATTGGTTGATAGACAGAAATGGGTGTGGCTTAAATGAATATTCAGAAAGAGATAGGTTAAATGACAAATGGACTTGTCCAAAATATAGCAATGGAAGAGTCCACCAGTATACAACGGGTCAATGAGGAGCCTTTGAAATTGAGGAAAATAGCATAATAATCGACTTTATCATATGACGTCACCTCTGAGAGTGTAAAAACGCCATGTAATAAATTCGATAATCCACTAGTGGATTAAATATGCAAATTGGTTAGATACGCCCCTTAACTTTACATGTACGATGTTTTTAATGACGTCGCGTTTACTAATGGTGGAATATTGACAGTCTTATAAAACAATCGTGAATAAAATGCGTTTTAAATGTCATATGATAAATAGAATCTTGAATTCGTGCTCAAGTATTATTGAATTTCATCTCGTTTTATCGCATTTTATCCCTTTTCCTCAACTCGTTTAAAAAATTCAATAATACATGAACACTCATGTAAGATCCTCTATGTAAAAAAAAAAAGATTCTGATCTCTTTTAACCCTAATCCCCTTGAACATGTCAAACCCTACCTTTGCAAACAGTGCAGATCCAGATTCAGAAGCTATCTGATCAGGATCTACACTGTATGTCACTCAGTATGCGAATAAATGAATACACTATTCCTTTGCTAGTCAGAATGGGTCTGTGTAAAGTCAGAATGGGTGTATCAAATTAACCCATCGCATGCAGGCCACCACTAAAGGGGTACCAGGGTACCATGGCAAACAGTGCAGGGGCAGATCAGACGCCACAGAACGCGGCATCTGATGAGGGCCTCCACTGTTTGCTAAAAGTTCAGTCAATTTCCAAATCAATTTTGAAGAAAACACAACCTGACACCCCTAAATTTTGAAATGGACTCCTGCTATATATATAATTGGGAAGATTCCATTGGGTACAAAAGGAGTTAATTTATTCTGCAGGATAACGGTTAACCCTTGTCCTGCTGAGCCCGGATATGTCTTATCTTTCAAACAATGAAGATCCAGATCAGATGCCATTCAGCTCATGAATTTGTTGCAATAACTTGCACCAAGTAATCTGATTGGTTGATAATCAGTAGTGGGTGTGGCATATATAAATATTCAGCAGGTCAAGGTACACCTGACAAATTTTCCATCAGTGTGTCAGTAGACCCAAAATTTCTAATCATCCACAGTGGCTTTTCCTAATTTGTTGATGTCCATGTGATAGGAAACCCAGCTGTTATTAACGCTTGGCACTCTGGGTAAAAATCTGAGCAGAGGACATTTTGAAATATTTCTCTTATTTTTCCCAGAAAACAAATTTTGACATTTCATGCAAATGTCAAAACCCGTTTTCAGGGGCAAGTATGAGAAATATCATTAACCCTTCTCTTGCTGAATATTCATTTAAGCCACACCCATTTCTGTCTATCAACCAATCAAATTTTTTGATGTAATTTATCGCTACAAATTCATAAACTGAATGCCAAACAGTGAAGATCCTGATCAGATGGCTTCTACAGAAGCCATCTGATCAGGATCTACACTGTTTGCAAAGATAGGGGTTGTCGTGAACAGCAAGATAAGGGTTAATTTTATACAGTGGTCTGCAGATAATTAGCCTGGAGAGTGGCAATAGCCAGGCTATTCTTATCTTTGTGAGATCAGAGTGAACTTGATTCCACAGAAGACAGTGTCTGATCAGGGTTTACACTGTTTGCTTACATTACAAGATTTTTTCCAGCCTACACTTGGAGACAATGGACCCACCAGTACTTGCTTTCCAATAATCTGAGTCCCAATGACAGCATAGATGGGCCAAACAGGGACTTTGACTGTATTGTTAACCCCAAATATCCTGTAGAGTGTAGACCCTGATCAGCACTGGTTCTGTGACATTTGATCAAGGTTTACACTCAGCCTTTAAACCTAAACATGAGCCAAAATCTTATTTTACAAGATAACTCTCTTATTACTGCACTCTGACATAGGCCTCTTTAGCGCTGTCTGAAGCGAGTCTGACTGGTGATCAGGCAGTCACAAGTTTGATACCTGCTGGTGGGGATCAAACCAAAAATCTCCTGATCAGAAGTCAGAAGCACATCAGACTGAGCCACTTATGCCGGCTTCATGCAAGAAGTTGTGCATCTAGCTCTATTACCGGTAGATGGCATCCACACATTCTGAATATAAATCAGGGATGCTAAAGACCACGTTCTTAGTAAGATATATGACGAGTGTGTGTGTGTGTGTGAATTCAGGTTTAACGTCGCTTTCAACAATATTTCAGTCATATCACGACGGTGTCTGGTTGTGACAGGGAGCTCAATGCTCACTTTTATAGTGCTGCCTCACTGAAGTATCATGTCCCAGACACATTACATGATACCACACCCAGTCACATTACCCTGACACTGGATCGACTAGTCCTAGCTCTACCCCGTAAATCTGAGTGCCAAGCGAGGAGCAGGTAGTACCATTTTTAACGACTTTGGTATGTCGCGGCCCGGGATCGAACCCGTGACCTCCCGTTCCCCGTAGCGGACACTCTACCAACTGAGCTATCGGGGCCGGTCAGATATATGACGAATAAAATGAAAAGGATTTTAAAGACAGCCAGACTTTGACATGGAAATTTCAGGGTACCCACCTTCTGACATCTGTAACCTGCTTCCTGGCCCTGATCACATAACAGAACACACAGGCGAAAACAGATCATCAACAGATCAGAAAGAAATACCAGCATTAACCCAATTTCTCCAGAAGAAACACAACACTAAATACCTTGAAGACAGAAAACAGATTTACATCATCTTTCAGACATATGTATAAAATTTGTTTTTGAGGTGTAGTTTATAATCCTGTGTTGTGAGTTTTCCCTAAAAATTTATAACCACAGGTTCACATTCTTTATGCTTTCGCCCCTGTGTTTTAGGAGGTCCTGTTTTATAAACCCACTAACACTTCCGATGAAATCCGAATCTGACAGAACTTGATGATACATCCACAGGAAAAAAGTGTAGATCGTGATGTGACGGCTCAAGAGCCGTCACATCAGGATCTACACTTTTTCGCAAACATTTCTTTGTCTCCACAGGGACGAAAGAGTGAAACCAGAATCTTGTTAAAAACCAGTCTCTTGTAGCAAATATAAGTAAAACTGACAATTTCGGAGACAGTACAATAACTCACTACAATAAGATGGTTCTAGAGTTTCACCCCAATATCTATTAACCTTGCAACCCTAAAATAAAATGATGGATAGCTACAGTGGGCTGTCAATTCAAGGAGATATAAAAAAAAAAAGTTTTCAGATCTTTTCTTGAACATGCTTGAAATGTTGAACTGTATCCAAATCATCAAAGATCTAGGAATCTTTATTTATTTATCGTTTTTATTTTTTTTCACTTTAGTGGCCCAGTCAACACTATTTAAGTCATGCTAAGCTAGTTCATCCAACCAAGAGCTAAGGTCATGCAGAGACAGGATCATGGTTTAAAGACTCATCCGAAAGTCTGGAGAAGCCCAGGAGCAAACCCACGACCCCTGTTTATGAGGCGAGCACCACGGGGGCTACTCCATACATGTGAGATACCTCCCGGATCTAATATTGTATTTTTGCTGGAAAAATGTGCGTAGTTTTTGCAAATGCAAGAGATACTGACATTTTTTCGGCAAAAATATTAGCATATTTGTCAATTTAATGTTACCAAAATGACAACCAAGGCAACATTCCTGTGAAGTTTGAACCTAATTGGCTCAAGGGATTAGGAGGAGTTCGTGTTTGAAGCAAATTTACAATGTTTTTCTATTTTTATCTATGACGGCCATTTTGTTCATCAGAGCAGAACTGTTTTAGCTCTTTTGGTAGAAGGTCACCTAAGCAACATTCCCATAAAGTTTGAATGAAATTGGCCCATGTGTACAGAAGTTGTCTTTCAAGTTTTTTTTCTATTTTTAGCTCTGGTAGCCATCTTATTCATCAAAACAGAACAATTTTAGCTATTTTGGTAGGGAGTCACCTGGCAACATTACTGTGAAGTTTAAATCAAATTGGCCCAAGGGTTTAGGAGGAGTTGGCATCTGATGCAAATTTATGATGTTTTTCTATTTTTATCTCTGGTGGCCATTTTGTTCATTGGAGCAGAACCATTTCAGCTATTTTGGTAGAGGGTCACCTAAGCAACATTCCTATGAAGTTTGAATGAAATTGGCCCAACGGTACAAGAGGAGTTGTCGTTTAAACAGTTTTTCTATTTTTTGCTCTGGTGGCCATCTTGTTTGTCAGAGCGTAACCGTTTTAGCTATTTTGGGTAGAGTCATCTAGGCAACATTCCTGTGAAGTTTGAATCAAACTGGCCCAAGGGTTTAGGAGGAGTTCGTGTTTGAAGCAAATTTATTATGTTTTTCTATTTTTAGCTCTGGTGGCCATTTTGCTCACTGGAGCAGAAACCGTTTTAGCTATTTAAGTAAAGGGTCACCTAAGCAACATTTCTGTGAAGTTTGAATGAAACTGGCTGAAGGGTAGAGTAGGCATTGGCGTTTAAAGATTTTTCTATTTTTAGCTCTGGTGGCCATCTTGTTCATCAGAGCCAAATGATTTTAGCTATTTTGGTAGGGAGCAACCCAGGCAACATTTATGTGAAGTTTGAATCAAACTGGCCCAAGGGTTTAGGAGGAGTTCAAGTTTGAAGCAAGAACACAATGTTTTTCTATTTTTCGCTCTTGGGGCCATTATGCTCACTGGAGCTGAACCATTTTAGCTACTATGGTAAAAGGTCACCTGAGCAAGGTTGCTGTGAAGTTTGAATGAATTGGCCCAAGGGTACAGCAGGAGTTGGGGTTTAAAGATTTTTCTATTTTTAGCTCTGGCGGCTTTAGGGTTTAGGAGGAGTTCGCATTTAAATAAAATTCTTGCCGACAGAAGACGCACGACGCACATTCACTGATCACAATACCTCACCATGAGCACTTCGTGCTCAGGTGAGCTAATAAAAACAGATGACATTATTTTTTTAGATGCAGTTTTTCTTGGCATCTTGTTTGTGTCAAGGCGATCAGGTTAACACTACAGTAAAAATCCTATATTAAGACCACCTTTGGACTGTTCATAAGTGGTCTTAAAGACCACTTTTGAACAGTCCCAAAGGTGATCTCTTATTAGGAAACATTGGGTGTAGAAAACCCAAGGAAAGGATAACTGAAACCTTCTGGATAAGCTTTTTAAAGCAGATTTAGTCTAAAATTTAGGTGGTCTTAACCCTTATCTTGCTGTTCACCAAATGGAATCTTCCTCATATATAGCAGGAGTTCATTTCAAATTTAGGGTCGTCAGGTTGTGCTTTCATCAAAACTTTTAGCAAACAGTGGAGGCCCTGATCAGACGCCGCATTCTGCGGCGTCTGATCTGGGCCTGCACTGTTTGCCAGGGTACTAATCGGGTTAAGATGCCAAGAAAAACAGCATCAGAAAATGTTGTCTCTTTATGTTGTTTGCTGAATCTTCTTGCAAAGTTTTTGATACTCTGCATGCTGGGTATCAGCAGACGACATTTTAAAATATTTTTCTTATTTTCCCAGAAAACAGGATTTGACAATTCATGCAAACTGTCTCCCATATTGGGAGAGGAAAATGGCTGGTGGACTCCAGTTCTATCCATGTACATTAATCCAAACCGGACGGAGCATGTGTAGTTGGTCAGATCCAATGGAGTTCTCTGATTCTTCGAGTAACTGCATTTTTAGGGTTTTCTGGGTCAGATGGTAGGATTTCAATAATCTGAAATCGCATGTGTTCTGTAGAATGGTTTTGTAAGTTAAAATGATTGGCCACAGGGGTGTCCCATTTGTTTCGGGTGTCTCGCTGGTTTTCTGTCATTCTAACTTTCACTGTCATTTCTCTTTTTGTTTCACCAACATGTCGCATGTTGCAATGGGTGCAATCTTGGTGTGGTATTCCAACACTAGGTTGGTGAATATAATAGAGGCGTCTCGTTGGGCTTCTTCCCAAGCCTTCAAGAAGTCCTCCCTGATGCTGGATGATGGTAGTCTGTCAGATAGTCCGGCTGGTGTTTTGCCTTTGCCGATACATTCTTGTAAGAAGAAAACCAATTCTCTGGTCTTCATTATTCTGGACAGAACGCACCTTGCTTCTTTGTAGGTGGGTAGGATCTCGGGTGATAGTTCGACTGTCTTCCTCTTCTTGGAAGGCTCTTCTCTGTTGGTGTCATCCCTGACCCTCTTCTTGTTGGGTGTTTCGGTAGGGATGACGGTGACTCACGACGACGTGGATGTCAGGGTCAGTGTGCTGAAGCTTGCACTGACTGTGGTGTCACTGATGGTCTGTCTTGGATTTATCGTAGAGAACGCTGACCTTGGTGCATCTGGATCCGGCGACGGTGACTCGCAACAAAGAGGCTGACGTGTGTATGCCAGGGCCAGTGGATGTCAGGATCCTCTGAAGAAATCCAATTTATTGGAAGATTGCGAAACAAGCTTTCACAATGAGTCACAATGAGCAAGACCGTGTTGCGACTGATCCGAGTTATCAGCCACAATCCTTCAGCCTTGTCTCCCATATTGTCTCCATGGGAGACAATTTGCATGAAAAGTCACCTGTTAGGAGACAATTTGCATGAATTGTCAAATCTTGTTTTCTAGAAAAAAGTACCCAGTGCAGATCCAGATCAGATAGCAAGACATCTGATCAGGAGCTTCACTGTTTGTCATTCAGTTAGTAAAATTGAATGAATGCATTAAAATGAGTGATTTGATTGGCTAAAAGTCAGAAAAGGGTGTGGCAAATTTAATTTATTCAGCAGGATAAGGGTTAAAGAGGCCTGAGACAAGCACCCCAAGAACAGTGAGGGTAGGTTGCCAACACATCAGCCCTTAAATACTATCCTGCTATTCACGACAACCCCTATCTTTGCAAACAGTGTAGATCCAGATCAGACGGCTTCTGAAGAAGGCATCTGATCAGGATCTACACTGTTTGACATTCAATTTATGAATTTGTAGGAATAAATTACATCAAGTAATCTGATTGGTTCAAAGTCAGAAATGGGTGTGGCTAAACTGGATATTCAGCAAGAGAAGGGTTAAGGAGTCTGACTATGCTAAATGACTGACTCAGGATGGACACTGGTAAAAAAAATAAAAGCGCCAAAGGCATTGTACGAAGGTCAAACGGAGAAGGGACCTCGGTTTAAAGACTCATCTGAAAGTCTGGAGAAGCCCAGGATCAATCCCACGACCCCTGGTTTATGAGGCAAGTAGCTTCAAGCCCCCGTGGTGTAGTGGTTATGCTACAGTATAGCTCCAATATATCGCGGTAGTCGGGGTCCATAGCCCGAAAACCGCAATGTGGTCGGAGCGCGATATAAGTCGCGGTAGTTTGCCGAGATGCCAATACAAGTCGCGGTGATAGTTTGGTGAGATACCGTTATCACTCCACACTAATGGCTGTCAGTAATGCTATCGGCCGTATTTCACCATTAAAGTAGGTTCAGAATTACTCAGTGACAGAACAAACAAAGGGGACTATGTCTACCAATTAACTTACATTCGAGAACAGCTGAAAATCTGCGTCTGAAAACATGTGATTGCTAAAATGTCAAAACAGGACGCCATTTTGAATTTGCGGGTTCCCCTGGTTGTCTCTCACGTTGACGGCCAAGGGGTGCAACTACCAACAGCGCTAAGCGCTAAAGCAATTCTGGTTGTTTCCCTTGGCTTGCCAGATCTCAGAAAAATTAAAAGTAGCGGTTGGAAAAAAATTATTTAACGTCTACCACGGGCCGAAAAACTATACAACAACAAAACTATCATTTTATTGTGTTTTGATTTCGGGCAAGTGTAAAAAAAAATTGTCTACAACTGTCAGTATTTTTGAGTCCTTAAATACGGTAAAACTAGACCAGTAAGTAAATCGCGATAATTGCTGCACTGTCAATTGAGAGACAAACCATCTGTGTATTTATTACGGTTAATTGTTAATCCCTGTCATATAATTGCCACCCTGCGGTGCGTGTCGATAAGGTGTGAAAATATGGTCAAGTTATGTCTCTAATTGGCGTTTATCCTCCTGTCATAAAATTTAATCCACAATCAATGTGACAATGATTTAATCGCTCCTCAGACAATTAGCTACATCTAACCGTAGATGTTTGCACAATAAAAACCGACTTTTCTGCGATCTCGTGAATGGTTATGTTTTGGCGCCAAATAGCAGACGCTGGGCGGGAAAAGTCAAACGCTGTTGGCCCCTGGTTAAACCTGGTTTTAAAATAAATTTTAACAACTTAAAACTCTATTTTTTTTTATTTATGAATTTTTAAGGGGAAAAAAAAACGGGATCCACGGCGCGACCGCGATAGATTGGACATCACGAAATATCGGAACGGGATATAACGGAGCTATACTGTAGTAGCATAACCACTACACCACGGGAGCTTGGTAGTATGTCTTTATTTTGTTAGCATGTCTGTGTAAGTAAACGGTAAGTGAAACGGGACCCCAGTTTGAAGACTCATCCGCAAGTCTGGAGAAGCCCGGGATAGATCCCACAACCCCTGGTTTATGAGGCAAGTAGCATCAAGCCACCGTGGTGCAGTGGATATGCTAGTAGCTTCGAGGAAAATGTGGTATGTTTTTATCTTGTTAGCATATCTATGAAAGTGAGTGTATTTGAGTTTTACACCCCACCAACAGCTAAGGCCATATGGAGAAGGCCCCCGTTTAAAGACTCATCTGCAAGTCTGGAGAAGCCAGGGATAGATCCCACAACCCCTGGTTTATGAGGCAAGTAGCTTCAAGCCCCCATGGTGCAGTGGTTATGCGAGTAGCATAACCACTACACCTTGGGTGCTTCGAGGGAAATATATTATGTCTGTATTTTGTTAGCATGTCTACATTAATGAGTGAGTGTGTTTGCGTTTTATGCCCCATCAACAGCTAATGTCACACGGAGACGGGGCCTCGGTTTAAAGACTCATCCGCAAGTCTGGAGAAGCCCGGGATCGAACCCACTACCCCTGGTTTATGATGCGAGTAGCTTAACTACTACACCATGGAGGCTTCTACATGTCTATGTAAAACTGTTCTGATTAGTAGACCATTTTAGTAGAGATGACCACTATACTGATGGATTCTTCCATTGACTTAGGTTGTAAAAGTCAAATTTTGTCATTTATAAGGGATGTCATGTTTTTTTGGTTTTTGTTTTTTTTCTTCAAGCCATCTGATCTGGATCTACACAGTCATTCAGTTTACAAATTTGAATGAATAAATTACATCAAGTAATTTGTTTGGTTGAAATGTAAATTTAAATGGGTATGGCTAAATTAATCTATGCAGTGGGGTAAGGGTTAATATAAATACATGAATACAAAAGAACCAGATGTACACGAATTTTGACAAAACTAGAAATGCGTCCATAGGACACGGATGCCCCCGCCTGAAAATATGTCTATGTTCATATTAATCCATAGAAAGTTACTGACCGTGTTTAAGTTTTGGTCCCTTTTTTTCACATTTGACCTCTAATAAATGACCTTGACCTTGGAGGTAAGGACCTTGATTTTGTGTGAGGCAGAGCCAACATTTCTGCCAAGTAATTTCAAAATCCATCCATAAATAGGAAAGTTATTGACTGCGTTTTAAGTTTCGAACCCTTTTTTTTGCCTTTGACCTCAAAGTATGACCTTGACCTTGGAGGTACTGACCTGGGTTTTGCACGTGACACATTGTCTCATGATGATTAACATTTCTACAAAGTAATTTCAAAATCCATCCAGAAATAAGAAAGTTATTGACTGCGTTTAAGTTTTGGACCCTTTTTTTGACCTTTGACCTCTAAGTATGACTTTGACCTCGGAGGTATGGACCTGGGTTTTGCACGTGACACATTGTCTCATGATGGTTAACATTTCTACAAAGTAATTTCAAAATCCGTCCATAAATAAGAAAGTTACTGACTGCTTTTAAGTTTCGGACGGACGAACGGACGAGGAGGAGGAGCGTTTGAGTTTTACATCCCACCAACAGCTAATGTCATACGGAGACGGGACCTCGGTTTAAAGACTCATCCGAAAGTCTGGAGAAGCCCGGGATCGATCCTGCGACCCCTGGTTTGCAAGGCGAGTAGCGTAACCACTGCACCACGGAGGCTTCTAGGATGAACTGACGAATGAACGAACAAATAGACAGGGGCAACGCTAAATGCCCTTCCACCATTCTTCGAATGGCGGGTGCATAAGAAAAGGACTGGAGTTCAGATGGAAATTCTTCGGTTTTTTAATTAACAGAAATTCACTTAACCCTTATCCTGCTGAATATTTGAATTTATTTATTATATTTAGCCACGCGCACTTTGGACTATCCATGATGTAATGTTTTCAATCAAATTCATAAACTGAATGATAAACAGTGAAGATCCTGATCAGATGGCTTCTCCTTCAGAAGCAATCTGATCTGGATCTACACTGTTTGCAAAGGTAGGGATTGTAGTGAACAGCAGGATAAGGGTTGAACAAGACAATCTCTCCATTGCAAACTGAAGATTCATATCAGTAATGGCTTCTTAGGATCTACACTGTTTGTCGTGCTGTTTGTACACTATATCAAGTAATGCTACGTTCCCACTATCACGATTCGTGCCACAATTAATATCGTATTCTTAATCGTGGACTAATCGTGGTGATCCTATCAGATCTTATCAGATCTTGAGGTCAGTCTTGGCAGTCGTGTTAATCGTAGAAAATTTTACCACGATCAACATGATCAATTGTAAAATCGGGACCATCGTATCACTTTGTATTGCAGCTTAACAAAGCGTGACAGACCTCAACTAATCATGCTTCCAAATCGTGGTGATCGGGGTCGATCTTGGACAAGACAAACACTGCGTTCTGTTGAGATGTGTTGCGATCTCCCACGATCTGTCACAACTTGTTACGCTCTGTCAGGTCCCGTTGCTAAAGACCTGTCACAAATGACTTGCGATCAGATATGGGTTGATACAAGAAGATACGCGTAAAATCCAAGTAGATACGAGTAGTTGTGTTTTTACACAAATGTTCGCGATCTGTTAAGAGTTTGCCTGCCCATATGTTTTCCGGACAAGATTTAATGCGACTCATTCTGCGATCTGCTCTTGAAGAGAGAACATCTAGGTACAGGCCTTTGCTAGTATTTTAGAGCCTTTGAGAGATGCCACCCAAAGGTACTAGAGGCAAGAAGGGAAAAGAAAAGGCTGTCACATCCCAGAAGCCTGAACCATTACAGCCAGAGAAAATTCCATATTGTCATCATCTGCAACTCCTAACATCATCAATGGCTGAGTGTTAGTGTTTATGCTGTACAAGTTCTAGAAACAATGAAGTCCATGGTCAAACCGCCTGTATATATTCCCGTCAGGGTCCAGTCGTAGCTCAAATCGTTATCACCCGCGATCATGATCGTGAGAAACATCAATATGACAGACGTATGCTATCGTAACGGATTGCATCCATTTGTGATGAGCGTATCAGAACGTATATGCATGTATCAGATCGTCCCAATTCGGGGAACCTGATTGTGATGATTGTTTCAGATCGAGACCAAATCGTAGACGCGATCGCAACCATACTATTGGAACGCATTTGATCGTATCTGAACGGGAGAGCAGATCGTGGCTGATCGTGACACCTGAAATTGATAAATCGTGATTGGACTGCATCCGAGCACAACAAATGGTATCAGAACGTATCGACTCTCATCACCTCTTATCCAAACCTGAAATTTCAGAGAAAATTCCACGACCAGTTATGAATGGCCTATCGTGGTGTTCGTAACCGATTGCTTGACAGTGGAAACCTAGCATAATATAGTTGGGTCGATAGTCAGGAATGGGTGTGGCTAAATTAATTTATTCAGCAGGATTCTGCCAAACAGCCCTACCTTGCAAAGGGTGTAGATCCAGATCATTTGCCATATGACCTAGATCCATACCATTTGTCATGCAGTTGTGAATTGAATGAATATAATGTATCATGTAATTTGATTGGCTGATGATCCAAAATGGGTGTGGCTAAATTATTTTGTTCAGCAGGACAAGGGTTAAGGAAGTAATTGTTCGAGGGAATCTGCATAACACAGGTAATTCAGTTTCATTTATTGTTATCAATATTAACCCTTGTCCTGCTGAATATTTATATATGCCACACCCACTACTGATTATCAGCCAATCAGATTACTTGATGCAAATTACTGCAAACAATTCACAATCTGAATGGCAAACAATGTAGATCCTGATCAGATGGCTTCGTCAGAAGCCATCTGATCTGGATCTTCATTGTTTGGAAAATAAGGCATATCCGGGCTCAGCAGGACAAGGGTTACAATTGTAATCTTCCTCCTTATATATAACAAGTTTAGGGGTGTCAGGTTGTGTTTTCTTCAAAATTGATTTGAAAAATGGCTGAACGTTTTGCAAACAGTGTAGGCCCTGATCAGACGCCGCATTCTACAGTTTCTGTTCTGGGCCTGCACTGTTTGCCAACTACCCGTTTTGGGGTTTCCAGTACAAAATGTTGTAACTATTGGCTTCTACAGGAACAAAAAAAACTGTCCTTTCAATACTATAGGGAATGCATAAGAGAGATGGCCTTAAACCCCTGTCCTGCTGAATAAATTAAGCAACACCCAGTTCTGACTATCAGTCAATCAAATTACTTAATATCATAATGTATTTATTCAATTCACAAAAACAGAATGAACAAACAGTGTAGATCCTGACCTGATCAGATGGCATCTGATCTGGATCTACACCATCATGCATTTAAGGTTGTGGGGTTTCGTTTACAACATGACACAGATTGATTTTTTCTGAAAGTGTAGACCCAGACAAGACCCTGCAGAATTTAAGGGGAATGGGGACACCTTCAGGTGAGGCAAACTCCTGCAAAAGTATTTTTGTCTCCCATGTCCTAAGGAGCAAATTCTTTCCTTTAGGAGTAGACTCCTTTTTCAGTGGGACAGGGCATAAAGAAAAGTGAACAGGAAGTCCTGGAAGTTGTCTCCCTTTGAAAAATGGTAAGGGGGGGGGTGGGGGGTGAGTAATATGCCAGATGTTCCCATTCCCATTTAGAAGGAAAACTCCTTTGATTGAAAAGCTGTGAATTTCACTCCATAACATTCTGCACCATTCCTGGCTTTACATTGTGCCATCATTATCTAACTATAGATAAAGATGAATGGAGTGACACATGATCTGCTCTTGTTCTGATAAATTTTCTGCTCATCAAACTGGATAATTAATTATCAATAACCACTCCTGTAACACACTGTGTGTCACAACAACAAATTGACCACAACTGGAGAAAGATAAAAAGCAGTTTTTCTATCCACCATTAGAAAATCAAAGCACTGAGTGTACTGGTGGGTCGACCGTCTCCGAGTGTAGATTGGGAAAATGGGCCTGAACGGGGACAGACGGTTTCATTTAACCCTTAAATTCCTGAACTGTAAGCTAACCGTGTAGACCCTGATCAAACACTGTGTTTTTTGGCATTTCACCCTTAAATTCCTGTACTGCAAGCAAAGTGAAGACCCTGATCAGATGCCACATTCTGCAGCATCTGTCTGATATGGGCCTACCCTGTTTGCCGAGCCCAACAGATGATTCCAGCCCATATTCTACAGATAGCCCTTTTACGCAACACCCTGACATAACAGCGATATAATTCTATAAATAAGTTACATGGATTTCCTACAAATCAGTGATAGTCACGTGGACTCCAGCAATAATAGGGGTTTTGGCTTATAACTTTGGGTCGACTGATAAACAATCTACCCCCCCCCCCCCCCCCCCCCAAAAAAAAAAAAACAACAACAAAATAATGCTCTTATGGTGTGAAATGGCTTCACATCATTATAGCCACATCCATCTCTGACTTTGAACCAATCAGATTACTTGATGTAATTTATTCCTACAGATTCATAAACTGAATGTCAAACAGTGTAGATCCTGATCAGATGGCTTCTTCAGAAGCCATCTGATCTGGAACTACACTGTTTGCAAAGATAAGGGGTTGTCATGAACAGCAAGAGAAGGGTTAACATACCCTGTCAGCGGAATGGATAACCTGGCAATTTTCTGCCATCTTTGCCTAGATTCTTTGTCAATAGACCCAAAGTTACTAAGCACAGTAGCTTTTTGTTGTTACTGTCCATGAGACTACTACTGATTTGTATCAAATCCAGGTAACAGTTATTTGAGCCCCGCCAAGTGAATTTGTGTCTTCGAGCATTCCGTCATGACAAATTTTAACTGCGCATGCCCAGCCATTCAGAGGGGCGAGGGATATGGCTTTCTGTCTGAAGGTTCCTCTTGATTCACTGCTTGTATGAGCGAGCAGCGAAGGTTCTGGCGAGACTGCGCGGATGCGCAGGCTCGCCTGAACCTTCGCTGCTCGCATAGGCGATAAGTACCAAAATCGCTTGACGGGGCCAATTTATAGAAAATACAACACAACCTCTTTATAGCACTATTAATAGGCTCCAAAGCAGAAATCATACTAGTTAAACAAAAATGTGTAGATTATATGGAACAAGAGTTGTCAGAAGATAACATAGCCCGCCTTTTGGGGGCCTAAGTTGGCTGGGGGCAAGCTATCAAAAATGAATTTTTTCTTCTGTAAAACAGCCCAACAGACTGAAGCAGTTAAAATAGAACCAGATGGAGCCCCTAAGAACCACTGAAGAAGAAATTTGAACCACTGAAGAAGAAATTTTGTTTAAAATATTTTTATTTGAAAAAAAAAAAAAAAAAAAATTCCAGTTTTGCCAAAAAAAAGACATTTTCTTATGTAAAAGAGCTAAACAGACTGCAGCAAATGAAAGAGAACCAAAACATACAGCCGGTAATGCAAAAGCCACAATGACCCCGAGCCTAGGACCCTGAAGGTAGAACTAGCCTGAGATATTTTCAAATGCAAGTTTTCTAATAATAGCCACAGTGACCTTCACCTTGAGCCCAGGATACTAAAAGTCGAACTTGCTCGAGATATTATCAAATGCACCATTTGTGTGTAGTTATATTAAAATCCATCAAAAAATGTAGGCAATTGAGCGATGACAAAGTTTTTCTAAAAATAGCCACAGTGACATTGACCTTGAGCCCTGGACCCTGAAAGTCGAACTCACTAGAGATATCTTCATACCTAACATGTGTGAAGTTATATTAAAATCCATCAATAAATGCAGGGGCTAGAGCAATGATAAAGTTTTTCTAAAAATTGGCACAGTGACCTTGACCTTCAGCCCCAGACCCTGAAAGTCGAACTTGTTCGCGATGTCATCATACCCAACATTTATGTGAAGTTATATTAAAATGTAGGCACAAGAGCCATGACAAGTTTTTCTGAAAATAGCCACAGTGACCATGAGCCCTGGACCCTGAAAGTCAAACTCACATGCCAAACATGTGTGTGAAGTTATATTAAAATCCATCAATAAATGCAAGGGCTAGAGCAGTGACAAAGATTTTCTAAAAATAGCCACAGTGACCTTGACCTTCAGCCCCGGACTGAAAGTCGAACTTGCTCGAGGTATCATCATACCCAACATTTGTGTGGAGTTATATTAAAATCCATCAATAAATGTAGGCACTAGAGCCATGACAGTTTTCCTAAAAATAGCCACGGTGACCTTGACCTTCAGTCCTGGACCCTTAAAGTTGAACTTGCTTGAGATATCATTATACCCAAGCTTTGAGTGAAGTTAACCCTTATCTTGCTGAATATTAATTTAAGCCACACCCATTTCTGTCTATCAACCAATCAAATTACTTGATGTAATTTATTGCTACAAAATTCATAAACTGAATGCCAAACAGTGTATATCCTGATCAGATGGCTTCTTCAGTGGATCTACACTGTTTGCAAAGATAGGGGTTGTCGTGAACAGCAAGATAAGAGTTATATAAAAATACAGCAATACATGTAAGCGCTGGAGCGATGACAAGATTTTCTAAAAATAGCCACAGTGACCTTGACCTTGAGCCCCATACCTTGACCGTAAGCCCCAGACCCTTAAAGTCAAAGTCGCCCGAGATATCATCATACCCAACATTTGTGTGAAGTTATATTAAAATCCATCAATAGATGAAGGCACTAGAGCGATGACAAAGTCCTGAGCTCTATCCACTATTGCAAGTGAACTTTAATATTGGGAAATAAGGGAGGTAATACAGAGCAAACAATTAACATCTAAAGAAAGGCCAATTTAAGCCAAAAAAAAAACCTGAACAAGATGTGTTTGTGAAACACAAATGCCCCCGGACAGCGCAAGGTGAAGGTCACGAGGTCAAAATTTATGGTACCTCTTGAAAGGTCTTGTGACAAGGAATCGATGCACATGTGAAGTATGAAAGCTGTACCACTTACCATTCAAAAGTTATGCCCAATGTTAAAGTTTTTGCAGACGGACAAACGGACAAACGGACAAACAGACAAACGGACAAACAGACCAAAAACTATATGCCCCCCAGAATCTTAGATTCCGGGGGCATAAAAATGAAGTACAATGATAATGTTAAATATGGTTTTTCACCAATTGTTAATTATATATTCAAACTAAACTTGTAAAACATCACATATAGGAGCTTGCAGGTAAACTTTAACCAAATGCAGACGCCGACGCCAACGCTGACGCGGATGCCGATGACGAACGTCTTGGGGTATGGCAATAGCTCCCCCTTTACTTTCGTAAGGCGAGCCATTTTATGGTAATTTTTCTATGTAATCTATACATTTTTGGGACCCATCTTGAAACCTTGTTATATCGAAACTGTGTTATAACGAACCATATTATAACGAGGCTGTGGTGTAGTCACATTAATCTCAGTGCTGTGAAGTCAGAGTGTGTTGTGTAAGAGGGTTATCTATAGAATATGGACACCACTGCTTAGTATGCAGCATCTGATCAGTGCCTGCACTGTTTGCACACAGTACAGGAATTTATGGGTTTACGAAACAGTCTAATCACAATTGGGCCTATACTCAAAGACCTGCTTTGAATATAATAAGAGCTCCGCAAACGCGGCATTATAATGCTCGTGGCAAGTAATTGGCTGTAACACATAATACGGACAAATTGTAGGAGGGGTTAGCCCAAAAAGAAAAGTTCATGAATGGACAGATGAACATAATTATCCCCATGCTTCTAAACAAGAGGGCCCACAGGGCCCTGGTTCGCTCACCTGTCTGTCACTGTCTCGAGTACATTCTATTTTTAGCTATGGTGGCCATCTTGTTCATCAGCAGAATGATTTTAGCTTATTTGGTAGGGAGTAACCTAGGTAACATTCCTGTGAAGTTTGAATCAAATTGGCCTTAGGGTTTAGGAGGGGTTCACGTTTGAATCAGATTTACAATATTTTTCTATTTTTAGCTCCGGTGGCCATTTTTTTTCATCAGAGCGGGATTGTTTTAGCCTGTTTGGTAGAGGGTCATCTAAGCAACATAACTTCAAAGTCTGAATGAAATTGGCCCAAGAGTACAGAAGGAATTGTCATTTGAAGATTTGTTTTTTATTTTTAGCTCTGGCAGCCATCTTGTTCATTGGAGTGGAATAAGGTTTAACTATTTTGGCACGGAGTCACCTAGGCAACATTCCTGTGAAGTTTTAAATCCAATTGGCCCAAAGGTTTAGAAGGAGTTCGCATTTGAAGCAAATTCACAATGTTTTTCTATTTTTAGCTCTTGTGACCATTTGTTAATGGTTATGCTATTTTCCTAGAGGGTCATCTACACAACATTCCAATGAAGTTTAGAAGCCTTCATGGTGAAGTGGTCATGCTACTTGCCTTGTAAACCAGGGGTAGCAGTATCGATCCCAGTCTTCTCCAGACTTTCAGATTGGTCTTTAAACAGAGGTCCCATCACTGTATGACCTTGGCTTTTGGTGAGACTTCAACTCAAACACTCACTCCTATGAAGAAAACCTTTATGCCAAATATGAAGGCTGTATCTTAAATGCTCCAAAAGTTATGACAAAGTAGGTCAAAGGTCAAGGCCATGGCTCAAAAGTTTTGAATGGTTGGGAAAACTTAGTCACAGGGAACATACATGCCAAATATGAAGGCTCTATCTCATATGGTTCAAAAGTTATGATAAAGTAGGTCACAGGTCAAATCTTTATATGAGTGGGAAGCCCTTGTCACAAGGAACCTACATGCCAAATATGAAGGCTCTATCTCAAACAGTTCAAAGTTATGACAAAAAAACCTACTGATCTACATTTTGATTTGACATTACCCATGTTTGAACTGAACTGAGATATTGTCCAGATGATCATTCTGAGCAAGTTTTATGATGATTTGACTAAAACTGTGGCCTCTAAGAGTGTTCAAAACGTTTTTCTATGATTTGACCTGCTGACCTACTTTTTGACCTGACATGACCCATATTCAAACTTGACCAAGATATTGTCAAGATGATCATTCTGAGCAAGTTTGATGATGATCGGACCAAAACTGGGGTCTCTAGTGTGTACACAATTTTTTTCAGCAATCTGACCTACTGACCTACTTACTGGCTAGATATGACCAACATTCAAAATTAACCGAAATATTGTCAAATGATCATTTTTAGCAAGTTTGATGATGATCAGACCAAAACTGTGGCCTCTAGTGTGTTCAGAGGGTTTTCTATGATATTATCTACTGACCTACTTTTTGGACTGACATGACCAATATTTGAACATGACTCAGATATTGTCAAGATGATCATTCTGGGCATGTTTGATGATGATCGGACCTAATCTGTGGCCTCTAGTGTGTTCACAAGGTTTTTCTATGATTTGACCTACTGACCTACTTCTTGACCTAAAATCACCCATATTCGAACTTGACCGAGATATTGTCAAGACTATCATTCCGAGCAAGTTTGATGATGATTGGACCAAAAATGTGGCCTCTAGTGTGTTCACAAGGTTTTTCTCTTATTTGACCTACTGACCTACTTTTTGACTCGACAACACCCTATTTGAACTTGACTGAGATATTGTCAAGATGATCATTCTGGGCTAGTTTGATGATGATCGGACCAAAACTGTGGCCTCTAGTGTCTTCACAAGGTATTTTTTCTGATTTGACCTACTGACCTACTTTTTGACCCAACATGACCCATATTCGATCTTGACCGAGATATTTTGTGGTGGTACAAAATGTGTGCAAGTTTAGTTAAAATCAAATCATAAATGAAACAGCTATCCAGCAGACAAGACCAAAATAGACAATTTTTGCCCTTTCAGGGGCCGTAACTCCGTAACACATGATGGGATATGGCTGGTTCAAGAAAGGAACCCAGATCCCATGGTGGTACAAGTTGTGTGCAAGTCTGGTTAAAATCAAATCATAAATGAAGCTGCTATCGTGCGGACAAGACCAAAATAGGCAATTTTTGGCTTTTCAGGGGCCGTAACTCCGTAGCACATTATGGGATATGGCTGATTCAAAAAAGGAACCCAGATCTCATGGTGGTACAAGTTGTGTGCAAGACTGGTTAAAATCAAATCATAAATGAAGATGCAATTTTGCGGACAAGACCAAAATAGGCAATTTTTGCCCTTTCAGGGGCCGTAACTCAATAACACATGATGGGATATGGCTGGTTCAAGAAAGGAACCCAGATCTCATGTTGGTACAAGTTGTGTGCAAGTCTGGTTAAATTCAAATCATAAATGAAGACGCTATCGTGCGGACAAGACCAAAATAGGCAATTTTTGCCGTTTCAGGGGCCGTAACTCCGTAGCACATGATGGGATATGGCTGGTTCAAGAAAGGAACCCAAATCTTATGGTGGTACAAGTTGTGTGCAAGTCTGGTTAAAATCAAATCATAAATGAAGATGCTATCGTGCGGACAAGACCAAAATAGGCAATTTTTGCCCTTTCAGGGGCCGTAACTCAGTAACACATGATGGGATATGGCTGGTTCAAGAAAGGAACCTAGATCTCATGGTGGTACAAGTTGTGTGCAAGTCTGGTTAAAATCAAATCATAAATGAAGATGCTATCGTGCGGACAAGAAATTGTTTACGCACGCACGGACGCACGGACGCACGCACGGACGCACTGACGACGGACGACGGACAAAATGTGATCACAAAAGCTCACCTTGTCACTACGTGACAGGTGAGCTAAAAAGCATAGGGTAAAAGCGTAAGGGGATGTTGTGAATACTTCTCTCCATCTGTCTGTCTGGACGTCCATCTGTCAGTCATGTACCTCCTCATTAACCACTGGCCGGAATGCAACCAAATTGGTACAATGTAGCTTACTTACATGATGAGATCATGAGGACGTGTGAGAACAGCATTAAATCTGGGTGCGCCTGGCCTTGCACCACCCCCTCCGAAAAAGCCTTATATCTTAGAAACTGTTTAGATCCCCACCACTAAACCATATATATTCTTGTTCCTTATGATAAGATACTTTCAGTGACACTAACCTGGAGGTCTCTGGGGGTGCGCCGAGGCCATGCCCCACCCCCTCCATTTCATTAACACCCTTATATCTTATAAACCATTCAGATCCCCACCCCTAAACCAATTATACTCTTGTTCCTTACCATAAAACACATTTAGAGACACCAACTAAGGTGACCCCTGGGTTGGGTTGGGCTGGGGCCATGCCCAACCCCTCCACTTCATTAAAGGACATATATTTCGGAAACCATTCAGATCCCAACCCCTAAACCATATATACTCTTATTCCTTATGACAAGACGCTTTCAGTGACACCAACCTGGAGGTCCCCCGGGGTGTGCCGGGGCCATGCCCTACAATTCCTCCATTTCATTAAAGGCCTTATATCTCAGAAATAGTCAGATCCCCACCCCTAAACCATATATATTCTTGTTCCTTATGATAAGACGCATTTAGAGACGCCAACTAGGGTGTCCCCTGTGTTGCACTGGGGCAATGCCCCACCCCTCCACTTCATAGAAACACATATATTCCAGAAAACATACAGATCCCCACCCCGCATGGGCCCATTTTATAATGTAAAGAGATAGGGAGTAGATGTTCTGGATCAAGTTTTTATAAAGAATGTGCCAAAAAAGGCCCATGAAATACAAGCCAGAAATATCCCTGGATATTGTTAAACTATGTGGTCAAAGACTATTGGAGTTATGGTGATACCGAGGATTTTGTGTAAGGGGAGATAACTAAAATACCATGTCATCCAGAGTTGTGGTTCTTGCTCATGACATCTCTTCTTAACCTCATGTACCAAGTACCATCAACAATGAATTTATTGTGATCACAAGGTTAAACTGTCAGGGGAGATAACTAAAATAGCATGGTTAAGTAATGGTTTGAGATATCAGTGTTTGAGATAATGAGAGTCAACTGTAAATATCAAGTTTCAAATTGATCCAATGTTAGCCAGAAACAAAATGTTTACAGAAATTTTCAAAGGGGCATAACTCTTTTCAAATTTAATGGACCATTAACCTCAAAACAATATGCGCTGCTCCACATCATGGTCTAACTGTATTTCAAGTCACAGCTTGATCAGATCTTTTGTTTTGTTTGTTTGTATTGGAGTTTTAATGGCCCAGTCAACACTATTTAGGTAATTTTTGAGCCAGTCAGTTTACCTACCCACACTTTTTCTGGGCAGTCATATATGTAAGCAGTTAACCAGAAAAGTGCACATTCTTTCGCTAGAAACTTACAACTGTCCTTCTTGAATCAGCAGAAGGGAGAGAATGACCTTAGAAAAGATTTCATGATCAATCTCCACGAACTGATCGGATCTAAATTGTAGGAGTTAGACAGAAACAAAATGTTTACAGAAATTTGCAAAGGGGCATAACTCTATAAATATTTGGTGGACTTTTACCTCGAAACAATATGTTCCAGAAAAATTAACCCTTGACAACCCCTGTCTTTCCAAGCTTTGTAGATCCAGACCAGAATGGCTTCTCAGGATCTACACAGTTTGCCATTCAGTTTGTGAATTGAACACATTCATTATCTCAAGCTATTTGATTGGTTGATCGTCAGCATGGGTATAGCAAAATTAATCTATTAACCCTTGTCCTGCTGAACTCGTATATATCTTTCAAACAATGCAGATCCAGATCAGATAGCTTCTGAAGAAGCCATCCAATCTGGATCTACATTGTTTGCCATTCAGATTGTGCATTTGTTGCAATAATTTTCATCAAGTAATCTGATTGGTTGATATTCAGTAGTGGGTGTGGCATATTTGAATATTCAGCAGGTCAAGGGTTAAGGACTAAGCGAGCAAATACTGTGTTTTGTGCATTATGGAAGACAATTAAATGGCTTGAAAATTTTGTCTAACTATCATGTTTTATACTTGTTTCGTCATCTTTCAAGAATACTTGTAGGCTAGTGAAAACAATGGGCTTTCAGTGACTTGTTTGTTCAAAATTAGATGATCCATACTTCATAGGTCAAGTTGTTTCATACCAACTCTAAATCCTTAAAAAACATTGATTATTTAGAACAATGACCATTAACAGTCATTATCTATCTATTTAAACATTTAACCTTGAAATAAGGTCAAGGCCATCCAAACCTAATCACTGTTTTCCTTCAACCAATCCTAGTGATGTAACCATACAAATTTTGAAAGAATCCATCCAAGGGTTCAGGAGATACAGTGCTCTAAACTGCCGGTGCCAACACAGAATGCACCAACACAAACAGGATCTGCGCCAAAACAATACGTACCCAACCCCTTCATGAAGAGCACCAACACAAACAGGATCTGTAACAAAACAATAGGCACCCAACCCCTTCAGTAGGGGCACAAACACAAACAGGATCTGCACCAAAACAATACGCACTGTTCTCTTCAGTAGCGGCACCAAAACAAACAGGATCTGCACCAAAACAATATGCACACAACCCCTTTCAGTAGGGGCATCAACACAAACAGGATCTGCACCATAACAATATGCACACAGCCTCTTCAGTAGGGGCATCAACACAAACAGGATCCGCACCAAAAGTATATGCACTGTCCTCTTCAGTAGCGGCACCAACACAAACAGGATCTGCACCAAAACAATAGGCACCCAACCCCTTCAGTAGGGGCACCAACACAAACAGAATCTGCACCAAAACAATATGCACACAACCCCTTCAGTAGGGTCATCAACACAAACAGGATCTGCACCAAAACAATACACACTGTCCTCTTCAGTAGCGGCACCAACACAAACAGGATCTGTAACAAAACAATAGGCACCCAACCCCTTCAGTAGGGGCACCAACACAAACAGGATCTGCACCAACACAAACAGGATCTGCACCAAAACAATAGGCACTCAACCCCTTCAGTAGGTGCACCAACACAAACAGGATCTGCACTGAAACAATACGCACTGACCCCTTCAGTAGGGGCACAAACAGGATCTGCACCAAAACAATATGCACTGACCCCTTCAGTAGGGGCACCAACACAAACAGGATCTGCACCAAAACAATACGCACTGTCCTCTTCAGTAGGGGCACCAACACAAACAGGATCTGCACTAAAACAATAGGCACCCAACCCCTTCAGTAGGGGCACCAACACAAACAGGATCTGCACCAAAACAATATGCACACAGGGCACCAACACAAACAGAATCTGCACTAAAACAATATGCACCCGACCTTCAGTAGGGGCACCATCACAAACAGGATCTGCACTAAAACAATACGTATTCGACCCCTTCAGTAGGGGCACCAACACAAACAGGATATGCACTAAAACAATACGTATCCGACCCCTTCAGTAGGGGCACCAAAACAAACAGGATCTGCACCAAAACAATATGCACCCAACCCCTTTATTAGGGGCACCAAAACAAACAGAATCTGCATCAAAACAATATGCACCCAACCCTTTCAGTAGAGGCACCAACACTTGCAGGATCTGCACACTCCTGTAAACCCAGTTTTACTATATAAAATAATAAAAGTGTGGTTTAAGGGGATCAAAATTATATAGGCATGTTTTCATGATGCAGAAGACAAAACAAAGGGCCATGATGGCCCTGGATCACTCACCTGATCCATAATGTACAAATGAAATTGTAGGCAATATATGGTGGAGTAGAGGGTTTGAGCCTCACTTGGGTCACATGTGAGATGCCAAGTTCTGCAATGGAAGGTCAGGTGGTTTTTCTCTGGGTACTCTGCTTTTCGCGGACCTCTGACAAATGATCGGCTCAAAATAAGTAAAATAAATCTTGAAAAGGCCGTAAAACCAAAAAAAATCTTGAAAAGGCTGTAAGTACTTTAGGTGAGCATGATGAGAGTTTACATATGTCAGAAGCAAGGAAAATTTCCAAAATTTATCTGTAATCTATTCCTCAGTTCTATTCTTGATCATTTTATTATCTTTAGATGTTCTGTACCATGTTTATTTCAGACTCAAACTGCAAAGAACAACCTGCATATCTCTACCTTTGTATCATAACATCTTTACCAAGTATTCAGACACCTCAACTCCTTCCAATACTTGTTCTAAAATTTGAACCAGTACAATTTACTAACTGATATTGTGTCAAACTAGAAATGCATCCATAGAACACGGATGCTCCTGCATGAAAATATGTTGATGTTAGTATTTGACCTTCGACCACTAAGTATGACCTTGACCTTACAGGTACGGACCTGGGACTTGCGCGAAACAAATTGTCCCATGATGGTTAACATATTGTCAAGTAATTTCCAAATCCATCCAGGAACAACAAAGGTATTGAGCGGACACAAGATAAAAACACTTTTCTTTACCTTTGACCTCTAAGTATGACCTTGACCTTAGACATACTAACCTAGGTCTTGCATATGACCCATCGGCTCATGATGGTTAACATTTCTACCAAGTAATTTCCAAATCCATTTAGAATAACCAGAAAAAGACATTTTTCTTTACCTTTGACCTCAAAGTATGACCTTGACCTTGGTGGTTCCAACCTGGGTCTTGGGCTTGACACATCATCTGATGATGGTTATCCTGCTAAGTGATTTCAAAATCCATCCAGAAATAAGAAAGTTACTGTGATTAAGATTTGGACCATTTTTTTAAACTCTGAGCTCTAAGTATGACCTTGACCTTGGAGGAACAGACCTTGGTTGGTGGGAGACATCGTCTCGTGATGGCTAAAATTTCTGCCAAGTAATTTCAAAATCCAGCCAGAAATAAGACAGTTACTGACAGTGTTTAAGTTTTGGACACTTTTTTTACCTTTAATTGACCTCTAAGTACGACCTTGACTTTAAAGTAAAGTAAGTAAGTAAAGTCTTTATTTACCGAGGGTAACAACATTTAGCATAGACATTTACATGCATCAGCTAATCTTCCATGAGGCCCTCAAGAGTCATGTTCATGTACTTTGGAGGTACGGATCTTGGTTTGTGCGCGACACATCGTCTCATGATGGTTAACATTTCTGGCAAGAAATTTAACAAGAGGGCCATGATGGCCCTGGATCGCTCACCTGATCCATAGTGTAACAAGTGGGCCCCAGAGAGGGCCATTATTGGCCCCAGGGTTTTAATGTGCATAATGTTGAGGGAGGTCTTAAAGGTGAAGCTTCATACCAAACATCAACAAAGGCTATAATTAGAACAATCTTGGCAAAGGTCCACTAGATAAAGCTACACATCAAATTTCAAAGACCTGGGCCTTGCAGTTTCAGAGAAGAAGATTTTTTTTAAAGATATTCCCTACATAAGCCTATGCAAAACCAAATGGCCCCAGGGCTATATAAATCTATGTAAAAACAAAGGGCCCCGGCCCGGGGTGGGGGCATTTGTGGCCCCAGGGCTATAATTTGAACAATCTTGGTAGAGGTCCACTAGATAAAGCTCCATACTAAATATCAAAGGCCTTGGCCTTGCAGTTTCAGAGAAGATTTTTAAAGATTTCCCTATATAAGTCTATGCAAAACCAAAGGGCCCCGGAGCGGGGACATTTTTGGTACCAGGGCTATAATTTGAATAATTTTGATAGAGGTCCACTAGATGCAGCTTCATACCAAATATCAAAGACCCAGGCCTTGTGGTTTCAGAGAAGAAGATTTTTGAAGATTTTCCCCATGTAAGTCTATGTAAAACCATAGGGCCCCAGAGTGGGGGCATTTTTGGCCCCAGGGCTATAATTTTAACAATCTTGGTAGAGGTCCATTAGATGCAACTTCATACCAAATTTCAAAGTCCTGGGCCTTGTGGTTTCAGAGAAGATTTTTAAAGATTATCCCTATATAAGTCTATGTAAAACCAAAGGGCCCCGGGACGGGGCCACTTTTGGCCCCAGCACTATAATTTGAATCATCTTGGTAGGGGTCCTTTAGAAGAAGCTTCATACCAAATATAAAAGACCTAGGCCTTGTGGTTTCAGAGAAGAAGATTTTTAAAGATTTTCCCTATATAAGTCTATGTAAAACCAAAGGGCCCCTGAGCGGGGGCATTTTTGGCCCAAGGGCTATAATTTGAACAATCTTGGTAGGGGTCCACTAGATGAAGCTTCATACAAAATATCAAAGTCCTGGGCCTTGCGGTTTCAGAGAAGAAGATTTTTAAAGATTTTCCCTATATAAGGCCATGTAAAACCAAAGGGTCCCAGTCGGAGGCTTTTTTTGCCCCAGCACTATAATTTGAACAATCTTGGTAGGGGTCCACTAGATAAAGCTTAATTCCAAATATCAAAGTCCTGGGCCTTGCAGTTTCAGAGCAGAAGATTTTTAAAGATTTTCCCTATATAAGCCTATGTAAAACCAAAGGGCCCGGCGGCGGGGACATTTTTGGCCTCAGCACTATCATTTGAATAATCTTGTTAGGGGTCTTTTAGATGAAGCTTCATACCAAATATAAAAGACCTAGGCCTTGTGGTTTCAGAGAAAAGGATTTTTAAAGATTTTCCCTATATAAGTCTATGTAAAAACAAAGGGCCCCTGAGCGGGGGCATTTTTGGCCCAAGGGCGATAGTTTGAACAATCTTGGTAGAGGTCCATTGGATGAAGCTTCATTCTAAATATCAAAGTCCTGGACCTTGCGGTTTCAGAGAAGAAGATTTTTAAAGATTTTCCCTATATAAGTCTATGTAAAACCAAAGGGCCCCTGAGCAGGGGGATTTTTGGCCCAAGGGCTATAATTTGAACAATCTTGGTAGGGGTCCACTAGATGAAGCTTCATACAAAATATCAAAGTCCTGGGCCTTGCGGTTTCAGAGAAGAAGATTTTTAAAGATTTTCCCTATATAAGCCTATGTAAAACCAAAGGGCCCCAGGTGGAGGCTTTTTTTGCCCCAGCACTATAATTTGAACAATCTTGGTAGGGGTCCACTAGATAAAGCTTAATACCAAATATCAAAGTCCTGGGCCTTGCAGTGTCAGAGCAGAAGATTTTTAAAGATTTTCCCTATATAAGCCTATGTAAAACCAAAGGGCCCGGGGGTGGGGACATTTTTGGCCTCAGCACTATCATTTGAATAATCTTGTTAGGGGTCTTTTAGATGAAGCTTCATACCAAATATAAAAGACCTAGGCCTTGTGGTTTCAGAGAAAAGGATTTTTAAAGATTTTCCCTATATAAGTCTATGTAAAAACAAAGGGCCCCTGAGCGGGGGCATTTTTGGCCCAAGGGCGATAATTTGAACAATCTTGGTAGAGGTCCAATGGATGAAGCTTCATTCTAAATATCAAAGTCCTGGACCTTGCGGTTTCAGAGAAGAAGATTTTTAAAGATTTTCCCTATATAAGGCCATGTAAAACCAAAGGGCCCCGGAACGGGGGCATTTTTTGCCCCAGCACTATAATTTGAACAATCTTGGTAGGGGTCCACTAGATAAAGCTTAATACCAAATATCAAAGTCCTGGGCCTTGCAGCTTCAGAGCAGAAGATTTTTAAAGATTTTCCCTATATAAGCCTATGTAAAACCAAAGGGCCCGGGGGCGGGGACATTTTTGGCCTCAGCACTATCATTTGAATAATCTTGTTAGGGGTCTTTTAGATGAAGCTTCATACCAAATATAAAAGACCTAGGCCTTGTGGTTTCAGAGAAAAGGATTTTTAAAGATTTTCCCTATATAAGTCTATGTAAAACTAGAGTGTTCACAAGTTTTTTCTTTAATTTGACCTACTGACCTACTTTTTGACCCGAAAAGACCTTTATTCAAACTTAGCCAAGATATTGTCACAATGACCATTCTGAGCAAGATTAATGATTTAACCAAACTTGTGGCCTCCTGAGTATTCACAAGGTTTTTCTATGATTTGACCTACTGACCTACTTTTCAACCGGACATGACCCATATTCAAACTTGACCGAGATATTGTCATGATGATCATTCTGAGCAAGTTTGATTATGATTGGACCAAAATTGTGGCCCCTAGGGTGTTCACAAGGTTTTTATATGATTTGACCCGCTGACCTACTTTTTAACCCGATATGACCCATATTCGAACTGGACTGAAATATTGTCACAATGGTCATTCTGAGCAAGTTTCATGATAATTGGACCAAAACAGTGGCCTTCAGAGTGTTCACAAGGTTTTTCTATGATTTGACCTACTGACCTACTTTTTGACCGGACATGACCCATATTCGAACTTGACCAAGATATTGTCATGATGATCATTCTGAGCAAGTTTGATTATGATTGGACCAAAATTGTGGCCTCTAGGGTGTTCACAAGGTTTTTCTATGATTTGACCCGCTGACCTACTTTTTAAGCCGACATGATCCATATTCAAACTTCACTAAAATATTGTCACAATGATCATTCTGAGCAAGTTTGATGATGATTGGACCAAAATTGTGGCCTCTCGAGTGTTCACAAGGTTTTTCTATGATTTGACCTACTGACCTACTTTTTCACCCGACATGACCCATATTCGAACTTGACCGAGATATTGTCATGATGATCATTCTGAGCAAGTTTGATGATGATTGGACCAAAACTGTGGCCTCTAGTTTGTTCACAAGAAAAAGTTTACGCACGACGGACGACGCACGACGACGCCGGACATCTTACGGTCACAAAAGCTCACCATGACCTTCGGTCAGGTGAGCTAAAAATCCATCCAGAAATAAGAAAGTTATTGACTGCATTTAAGTTTTGGATGGACAAATGAATGGACGATGAACAAACGGACAAATGGACAGGGGCAACGCTATATTCCCTTCCACCATTCTTCGAATGACGGGGACATAAAAATAGCTGGATGAGAGGCAAATAGCGCAGACCCTGATAAGACAATACTATTTTTTGTTTAGGTTGAGGTTTTACATCCCCATCAACTTTATTTAGGTCATTTTGGAGACATTGCTTCTGATTTTTACCCGATTTTGAGCTGAAATGACATCTCAAGACCTACCACCCATAGAAACCGTAAGGGTTTAAGCAGCAGTCTGACTTGCATTTTCCTTGGCAGGCTTAAACCTAAGCGGTTTACCAGTACTCAAGTTCGGTGGGTTTAAGCTCTGAGCGGAAGCGAAAATGAGATGCCATGTTCTAGGTCTACACTGTTAGTTCAGGCCTGTCCGTCCAAAAAATACGGCAAATATACCCTTTGATAAGGCGGATTTACTAGGATATCAAGGACTGTTTGTCTGTGGCCCAGTCAGCAGTTTTTAGATCATAATTTTATCAAGCCAGACAGTTTACCAATCCACACATAATGTGACATTTCCTGGGCAGGCTTAACCACTAACCAGCAGAATGTATATTTTCAGCCAGAAACTCACAACTGCCCTTCTTGAATCCAGAAGGGAGAGAATGACCATAGGAAAGATTTCAAGATCAATTTCCACGAATGAATGTTGCTGACTCGGCATGTATAAAACCTTATCCTGCTGTTCACGACAACCTCTACCTTTGCATACAATGTAGATCTAGATCAGATGGCTTCTGAAGAAGCCATCTCATCAGGCTCTTCACTGCTTATCATCCAGTTTGCAAATTTGAATGTATAAATTACCCCAAGTAACTTGACTGGTTGAAAAGCAAATGGGTGCGGCTAAATTAATTTATGCAGCTGGATAAGTTAAAGTTGCAACCTCCTGATCGCCAGAAAGATGTACATCCCAATGAGTTCTTGAGGCCGAGGATGATGGATGTATTACTTCTCCCTAAAATCTTTGGCAGTTGCAGAAACCACTCAAAGAGGCGGAATCGCCTCCAAAGATTCTAACAAGTGCCCACAATACATGTTTCTAACAAGAAATACGGAAAATATCTCATGTAAAAACAAGAGGGCCATGATGGCCCTGGATCGCTCACCTAATCCATAGAGTAAAAAGTGGGCCCCAGGGAAGGCCATTATTGACACTAGGGTTATAATGTGCATAATGTTGAGGGAGGTCTAAAAAGGTGAAGCTTCAAACCAAATATTAACAAAGTCAATAATGTCAACAATCTTGGCAAAGGTCCACTAGATGAACCTACACACCAAATATCAAAGACCTGAGCCTTGCGGTTTCAGAGAAGATTTTTTTAAAGATATTCCCTACATAAGCCAATGTAAAACCAAATGGCCCTGGGGCGGGGGCATTTTTGGCCTCAGGGCTATAATTTAAACAATCTTGATAAAGGTCCACTAGATGAAGCTTCATACCAAATATCAAAGACCTGGTCCTTGCTGTTTCAGAGAAGATTTTCAAAGATTATCTCAATACAAGTCTATGTAAAACCAAAGGGCCCCAGGCGGGGGCATTTGTGGCCTGAGGGCTATAATTTGTTCAATCTTGGTAGAGGTCCACTAGATGAAGCTCCATACCAGATATCAAAGACATGGCCTTGCAGTTTCAGAGAAGAAGATTTTTAAAGATTTCCCTATATAAGTCTATGTAAAACCAAAGGGTCTCGGGGCGGGGGCATTTTTGGCCCCACGGCTATAATTTTAACAATCTTGATAGAGGTCCACTTGATGAAATTTCACACCAAATATCAAAGACCTAGGCCTTGTGGTTTCATAGAAGAAGATTCTTAAAGATTTTCCCTATATAAGTCTTATGATGCAAAACCAAAGGGCCACCAGGCAGGGGCATTTTTGGTCTCAGGGCTATAATTTGAACAATCTTGGTAGAGGTCCACTAGCTGAAGCTTCATACCAAATAACAAAGACCTAGCCTTGAAGTTTCAGAAGATTTTTCAAGATTTTCCCTATATAAGTCTATGTAAAACAAAGGGCCCCGGGGCGGGGGCATTTTTGGCCCCAGCACTATAATTTGAACAATCTTGGTAGGGGTCCACTAGATGAAGCTTCATACCAAATATCAAAGAATTTGGGCTTGCAGTTTCAAGGAAGAAGATTTTTAAAGATTTTCCCTATATAAGCCTATGTAAAACCAAAGGGCTCTGGGGCAGGGACATTTTTTGCCCCAACACTATAATTTGAACAATCTTGGTAGGGGTCCACTATATGAAGCTTCATACCAAATATCAAAGACTTGGGCCCTGTGGTTTCAGAGAAGAAGATTTTTAAAGATTTTTCCTATAGAAGCCCATCATCCAAAGGGGCCCCGGGGCAGAGGATTTTTAGCCCAAGCACAATAATTTGAACAATCTTGGTAGGGGTCCACTAGATGAAGCTTCATACCAAATATCAAAGCCCTGGGCCTTGCGGTTTCAGAGAAAAAGATTTTCCGTATATAAGGCAAAGTAAAACCAAAGGGCCCTGGGGCGGGGGGCATTTTTGGCCCCAGCACTATAATTTAAACAATCTTGGTAGGGGTCCACACGATGAAGCTTCATACCAAATATCAAAGACCTGGGCCTTGTGGTTTCAGAGAAGAAGATTTTTTAAGATTTTCCCTTTATAAGCCCATGTAAAACCAAAGGGCCCCGGGGCGGGGGCATTTTTGGCCCCAGCACTATAATTTGAACAATGTTGGTAGGGGTCCACTAGATGAAGCTTCATACCAAATAGCAAAGACCTGGGCCTTGCAGTTTCAGAGAAGAAGATTTTTAAAGATTTTCCCTATATAAGCCCATGAAAAACCAAAGGGCCCAGGGGCGGGGGCATTTTTGGCCCCAGCACTATATTTAGAACAATCTTGGTAGGGGTCCACTAGATGAAGCTTCATACCAAATATCAAAGATATGGGCCTTGCGTTTTCAGAGATGAAGATTTTTAAAGATTTTCCCTATATTAGCCCATGTTAAACCAAAGGGCCCCGGTGCGGAGGCATTTTTGGCCCCAGCATTATAATTTGAACAACTTTGGTAGGGGTCCACTAGATGAAGCTTCATACTAAATATCAAAGACCTGGGCCTTGTGGTTTCAGAGAAGAAGATTTTTAAAGATTTTCCCTATATAAGCCCATGTAAAACCAAAGGGCCCCGGGGCGGGGGCATTTTTGGCCCCAGCACTATAATTTGAACAATCTTGGTAGGGGTCCACTAGATGAAGCTTCATACCAAATATCAAAGACCTGAGCCTTGCGGTTTCAGAGAAGAAGATTTTTAAAATTTTCGGTGAAAAAAATCTATTTTTGGCTCCTGTGACCTATATGTGCAACGGACAGGAACCATTTGAACAACTTTGAAAGGGGTCCACCTTAGGATCATTCCTGTGAAGTTTGGTCAAAATCCAATCAGTGGTTAAGGAGGAGATGTCGTTAGAAGAAATTGTTTACGCACGGATGACAGACAAAAAGTGGTCCTAATATAAAACACAAGAGGACCATGATGGCCCTGGATCGCTCACCTGATCCATAGAGTAACAAGTGGGCCCCGGGGAGGGAGGGCTATAATGTGCATAATGTTGAGGGAGGTCTAAAAAGGTGAAGCTTCATACCAAATATCAACAAAGGCTATAATTTGAACAATCTTGGCAAAGGTCCACTAGATGAAGCTACACAACAAATATCAAAGAAATGGGCCTTGCAATTTCAGAGAAGAAGATTTTTTTAAAGATATTCCTTACATAAGCCTATGTAAAACCAAATGGCCCCGGCGCAGGGGCATTTTTGGCCTCAGGGCTATGATTTAAACAATCTTGATAGAGGTCCACTAGATGAAGCTTCACACCAAATATCAAAGACCTGGGCCTTGTTGTTTCAGAGAAGAATATTTTCAAAGATAATCTCTATTATAAGTCTATGTAAAACCAAAGGACCCTGGGGCGGGGGCATTTGTGGCCCCAGGGCTATAATTTGAACAATCTTGGTAGAGGTCCACTAGCTGAAGCTTCATACCAAATGTCAAAGTCCTAGGCCTTGTGGTTTCAGAGTAGAAGATTTTTCAAGATTTTCCCTATATAAGTCTATGAAAAACCAAAGGGCCCAGGAGCGGAGGCATTTTTGGTCCCAGGGCTAAAATTTGAACAATCTTGATAGAGGTCCACAAGATGAAGCTTCATACCAAATATCAAAGTCCTGGGCCTTGCTGTTTCAGAGAAGAAGATTTTTAAAGATTTTCCCTATATAAGCCTATGTAAAACCAAAGGGCCCCGGGGTGGGGGCATTTTTCGTCCCAGCACTTTAATTTGAACAATCTTGGTAGGGGTCCACTAGATGAAGCTTCATACCAAATATCAAAGACCTGGGCCTTGTGGTTTCAGAGAAGAAGATTTTTAAAGATTTTCCCTATATAAGCCAATGTAAAACCAAAGGGGCCCGTGGCGGGGGCATTTTTTGTCCCAGCACTATAATTTGAACAATCTTGGTAGGGGTCCACTAGATGAAGCTTCATACCAAATATCAAAGTCCTGGGCCTTGTGGTTTCAGAGAAGAAGATTTTTAAAGATATTCCCTATATAAGCTTATGTAAAACCAAAGGGCCCCGGGGCGGGGGCATTTTTCGTCCCAGCACTTTAATTTGAACAATCTTGGTAGGGGTCCACTAGATGAAGCTTCATACCAAATATCAAAGACCTGGGCCTTGTGGTTTCAGAGAAGAAGATTTTTAAAGATTTTCCCTATATAAGCCAATGTAAAACCAAAGGGGCCCGTGGCGGGGGCATTTTTTGTCCCAGCACTATAATTTGAACAATCTTGGTAGGGGTCCACTAGATGAAGCTTCATACCAAATATCAAAGTCCTGGGCCTTGTGGTTTCAGAGAAGAAGATTTTTAAAGATATTCCCTATATAAGCTTATGTAAAACCAAAGGGCCCCGGGGCGGGGGCATTTTTCGTCCCAGCACTTTAATTTGAACAATCTTGGTAGGGGTCCACTAGATGAAGCTTCATACCAAATATCAAAGACCTGGGCCTTGTGGTTTCAGAGAAGAAGATTTTTAAAGATTTTCCCTATATAAGCCAATGTAAAACCAAAGGGTCCCGTGGCGGGGTCATTTTTTGTCCCAGCACTATAATTCCAACAATCTTGGTAGGGGTCCACAAAATGAAGCTTCATACCAAATATCAAAGTCCTGGGCCTTGTTGTTTCAGAAGAAGATTTTCCTTATATAAGTCATGTAAAACCAAAGGGCCCCGGGCCGGGGGCATTATTGGCCCCAGCACTATAATTTGAACAATCTTGGTAGGAGTCCACTAGATGAAGCTTCATACCAAATATCAAAGACCTGGGCCTTGCGGTTTCAGAGAAGAAGATTTTTAAAGGTTTTCCCTATATAAGCCTATGTAAAACCAAAGGGCCCTGGGGCGGGGGCATTTTTGGCCCCACCACTATAATTTGAACAATCTTGGTAGGGGTCCATAAGATGAAGATTCATACCAAATATCAAAGACCTGGGCCTTGCAGTTTCAGAGAAGAAGATTTTTAAAGATTTTCACTATATAAGCCCATGTAAAACCAAAGGGCCCCGGGGCGGGGGCATTTTTGGCCCCACCACTATAATTTGAACAATCTTGGTAGGGGTCCACTAGATGAAGCTTCATACCAAATATCAAAGACCTGGGCCTTGTGGTTTCAGAGAAGAAGATTTTTAAAGATTTTCCCTATATAAGCCTATGTAAAACCAAAGGGCCCCCGGGCGGGGGCATCTTTGGCCCCAGCACTATAATTTGAACAATCTTGGTAGGGGTCCACCAGATGAAAATTCATACCAAATATCAAAGACCTGGGCCTTGCAGTTTCAGAGAAGAAGATTTTTAAAGATTTTCCCTATATAAGCCCATGTAAAACCAAAGGGCCCCGGGGCGGGGGCATTTTTGGCCCCAGCACTATAATTTGAACAATCTTGGTAGGGGTCCACTAGATGAAGCTTCATACCAAATATCAAAGACCTGGGCCTTGCAGTTTAAGAGAAGAAGATTTTTTAAGTTTTTGGTGAAAAAAATCTATTTTTGGCACCTGTGACCTATATGTGCAACGGACCGGAACCATTTGAACAACTTTGAAAGGGGACCACCTAAGGATCATTCCTGTGAAGTTTGGTCAAAATCTGCTCAGTGGTTTAGGAGAAGATGTCGTTTGAAGAAATTGTTTACGGACGGATGCACGGACGCACTGACGCACGGACGCAGGACAAAAAGTGATCCCAAAAGCTCACCTCGTCACTACGTGACGGTGAGCTAAAAACAATACAAGACACCTTATCATATTTTTGATCGTCAATGATTTGATTGTGTAAATCATGGGAGTCTGTCTAATTTGCGCTTAGCAAAGGGTTAACCCTTATCTTGCTGTTCACGACAACCCCTATCTTTGCAAACAGTGTAGATCCAGATCAGATGGCTTCTGAAGAAGCCATCTGATCAGGATCTACACTGTTTGGCATTCAATTTATGAATTTGTAGCAATTGATTGGATGATAGACAGAAATGGGTGTGGCTAAAATGAATATTCAGCAAGAGAAGGGTTAAAGTCAACTCTTGTGTCATTATGACATTGCTTTCGATTTTGTGGGACTTGTACCTGACACTGAGATAGAATGACATCTCAAGCCCTGTCGCCCAATGAAACCAATAGGGTTAATAAGCATAACCCGTCCAACTCACACTGCTTTGCCTGGGCAGGCTTAGATCCTCTAAGTGGTTTACCAGTACTCGTGTGCGGTCCGTTTCAGCTCTGCGTGAAAGCATCAAACAGCCCATCTATTTCTTCAAACCCGGATGGGCAGGGCCCAAAGGAAGAAGAGCTATGGAAGAGATAGTAGAAAAGATGAAAGAGAGGGACAGGGGAGAAAGAGCAAAATGAATGAACCCACACCATATCCATGCAGCAGGCAGCTTGCCCAACAGTAAGCCAACCCAGCAACATAAAGGGGCTCTTACACTGTCACGACTTCGACCACGATTGTCCACGACTGTCCACGACCAATTGGGACCATGAAAATCGTGGCAAATCGGGGCATACACGGTTCCCATTTCAATACCCTACGAATACTCACGACATTGCTACGACACTTCTACGAACAATCACGACTGCTGTACGATAATGGAGCCGATTTACAACGATCCTCTACGATCGACCAAGATGTCTTACGATCCTCTAGGATTCTTCTACGACTGCACCACGATTGCTTCAAGATATCAGACGATCATACACGATTTCTCACGATCCCTGCAAGACTGCTCTACGACCAAGGCAAGATGATCAAATACTCAGTGCGATCATGGAGGATTCAATACGATTAAATCACGATTAACCAAGACTTCTCCCGATTCGTCAGGATTTATAACTATCTGGGTATATAAAAGTGTTCATCAAATGCACAGTGTCATTCAGTTTCAACCATTTCTGTAGAGAGCATCTGACGAAAATGTTTTTGCAGCCAGGTCAAAGGCTTCTGTATCTTCAAAATTTAGTTCAGCTCGAACAAGACATGATTGAAAATGACATTGCAATGGCTGAACAACTGGAGGTGCAGAGGAACAGGAGGGAGTTAGTGACAGTTGACCACAGTTACTTGGGTAATTATATGTACAAAGTTACGTGGAGAAAGTAGTGCGTTCGACGTAGCGTCGGGATAAATCGTGCTAGCGTCGTCATCAATCGTAGTGCATTCCTGGTGAATCTTGAATTGTCGTGAGCAGTCGTCATGATATCGTAGTAGATCGTACGGCAGTCGCAACGGAATCGTAGAGGCGTCGTAGATGATCGTGTCTCGTCGTAGCACAATCGGGGTAGAATTCAGTCACAATTATTCACGATTGGCCACGATTACCACGACGACGGCTCACGACTGAGCTATGATTTCTCTACGACCGCTCTACGATTGGAAAAATGATGCCAACTCGTCACGAATGTTTTGAACATGTCCAAAACAGTCGTGGTCACTCCCGAACTATCACGATCAACCACGATTCCTCAAGATCTCTGCCGACTTCTCTACGACGTTGTTCACGATTTACCACGATTTAAAAAATCGTGGTGAGTCGTGGCCAAAATCGTGACAGTGTAAGAGCCCCTTAAGGTACACAACACGTTTGCCAAACCAACTATGCCATAGTTTTGCTCGGGGCTTTATCCAGGTATTTTGGGAAAAGGCCCCTGGGCGAAATTGGGAAAAAAAAAATACCGACAGAATACCAAAGTTGGGGACACAATTTCATCAGAGAAATGCCAGCATGATGAAGTCTGATCTAATGAATAGTGAAATAGCTTCACTGTAGTGAATTTTCATCTTGACAATCCAGTGTTAATCTCTGATGTTAATAATTGTTTTGTCTGTTTCCTTTTGTTTTGGCTTTTATTACTTCATTTTATTTGTTTTGAGGAAAAATATGGTGAAATTGGGAAAAATTGAAACTATTTGGCATTGGGAATGGGGCCGAATTTCGGCCCTACTGAACAGGCAGAAAATGCCCAGTTGCTTGAACATAGTACTAATCAGAATCACCTCAAAAGGACAATTCCAAGCTCAAAAAAATAGTGTCTATAGAAAAAGCCATGAGCAACAAGGGCATCCCATAATTTCCTAGAAGCCTTTGTGGTGTAGTGGTTACCCTACTCACCTTGTAAACCAGGGGTCGCAGGATCGATCCAGGGCTTCTCCAGACTTTCGGATGAGTCTTTAAACGGAGGTCCTGTCTCTGTATGACCTTAGCTGTTGCTGGGACGTAAAACTCAAACACTCACTCCCACAATCTCCTAAGACCCCCTCAGGTGAGCTAAAAATAGCAAATTTTCCAGCTGATCATGACTCATTCCCCCATTTTTGACTGAATGGAATCTTTCTCCCTCTAATACCAGGAGTCCATTTCAGAATTTAGGGAGTAATTGTCAGGTTGAGTTACTTTTAAACGTGAAGTAAGAAAATGGCTGAGCTTTTAGCACAAACATTGAAGGGCCTGATCGGAGGCCGCATTCGGCGGTGGCCTCTGATCTGGACCAGCACTGTTCGCCAGAGTACCAGTTTTGAGGTTTCCTGTCCGAAATGGGCTAATATTGTAATATATCTGACCCCTGACCTGGGTAAATATGTTTACCTCCTGATTGGAAGGTATGTTTACCTCCTGATAACCTAAATTAACAGGCATCTTCACCCTTTTGTACCAAATGTTATCTTCCTCTTTATATATAGGAGGATTCCATTTCAAAATTTAGGGGTGTCAGGTTGTGTTCTCTTTGAAATTTATTTTGGAAATGGCTTAACTTTTTGCAAACAGTTAGGCCCTGATCAGACGCCGCGTTTTGCGGCGTATGATCTGGGTCCGAACTGTTTGCCAAGGTACCCCTTAAGGGGTTTCTGGTACTGAATGGGTTAATCTTTACTACTCTCTGGGCTAATTCAGCAGACAACAAACTACACCATTGCATGTGGGGTAACCATTAAAGGGTACCTGGGCAAATAGTGCAGGCCCAGATCAGACGCCGCAAAACGCGGCGTCTGATCACGGCCTGCACTATTTGCTAACAGAATTTTCCGTCAAAAATAGAATAACAACAAGAGGGCCATGATGGCCCTGGATCGCTCACCTGACCCATATGATAGAGTTACAAGTGGGCCTCTGGGAGGGCCATTATTGACCCCAGGGCTACAATGTGCATAATGTTGAGGGAGGTCTAAAAAGGTGAAGCTTCATACCAAATATCAACAAAGCCTATAATTTGAACAATCTTGGCAAAGGTCCACTAGATGAAGCTACACAACAAATATCAAAGACCTGGGCCTTGGGGTTTCAGAGACCATTTTTTAAAGATATTCCCTACATAGCCTATGTAAAACCAAATGGCCCCGGGGCGGGGACATTTTTGGCCTCAGAGCTATAATTTAAACAATCTTGATAGAGGTCCACTAGATGAAGCTTCACACCAAATATCAAAGACCTAGGTCTTGCTGTTTCAGAGAAGAAGATTTCCAAAGATTATCTCTATATATAAGTCTATGTAAAACCAAAGGGCCCCAGGGCAGGGGCTATAATTTGAACAATCTTGGTAGAGGTCCACTAGATGAAGCTCCATACCAAATATCAAAGACATGGGCCTTGTGGTTTCAGAGAAGAAGATTTTTAAAGATTTACCTATATAAGTCTATGCAAAACCAAAGGGTCTTGGGGCGGGGGCATTTTTGGCCCCAGGACTATAAATTGAATAATCTTGATAGAGGTCCACTAGATGAAATTTCACACCAAATATCAAAGACCTAGGCCTTGTGGTTTCACAGAAGAAGATTTTTAAAGATTTTCCCTATATAAGTCTATGTAAAACCAAAGGGCCCCCGAGACAGGGGCGATTTTGGTCTCAGGGCTATAATTTGAACAATATTGGTAGAGGTCCACTAGATGAAGCTTCATACCAAATATCAAAGACCAGGGCTATCTGGTTTCAGAGAAGAAGCTTTTTCAAGATTTTCCCTATATATAAGTCTATGTAATAACAAAGGGCCCTGGAGCGGGGGCATTTTTGGCCCCAGGGCTATAATTTGAACAATCTTGGTAGAGGTCCACAAGATTAAGCTTCATACCAAATGTCAAAGACCTAGGCCTTGTGGTTTCAGAGAAGAAGATTTTTAAAGATTTTCCCTATATAAGTCTATGTAAAACCAAAGGGCCCCAAGGCTGGGGCATTTTTGGTCTCAGGGCTATAATTGAACAATTTTGGTAGAGGTCCACTAGATGAAGCTTCATACCAAATATCAAAGACCTAGGCCTTGTGAATTCAGAGACAAAAATTTTTCAAGATTTTCCCCATATAAGTCTATGTAAAACCAAATGGCCCTGGAGCGGGAGCATTTTTGGCCCGTGGGCTATAATTTGAACAATCTTGATAGGGGTCCACTAGGTGAAGCTTCATACCAAATATCAAAGACCTGGGACATGTTGTTTCAGAGAAGAATATTTTTTAAGATTTCCCTATATAAGCCTATGTAAAACCAAAGGGTCTCGGGCGTGTGCATTTTTGGCCCCAGAACTATAATTTGAACAATCTTGGTAGGGGTCCACTAGGTATAGCTTCATACCAAATATCAAAGACCTGGGCCTTGCGGTTTCAGAGAAGATTTTTAAAGATTTTCCCTATATATGCCCATGTAAAACCAAAAGGCCCCGGGGCGGGGGCATTTTTGGCCCCAGCAATATAATTTGAACAATCTTGGTAGGGGTCCACTAGATGAAGCTTCATACCAAATATCAAAAACATGGCCCTTACGGTTTCAGAGAAGAAAATTTTTAAAGATTTTGCCTATATAAGCCTATGAAAAATCAAAGAGCCCCGTGGCGGGGGCATTTTTGGCCTCAGCACTATAATTTGAACAATCTTCGTAGGGGTCCACAAGATGAAGCCTCATACCAAATATCAAATACCTGGGCCTTGCGGTTTCAGAGAAGAAGATTTTTCAAGATTTTCCATATATAAGCCCATGTAAAACCAAAGGGCCCCCGAGCAGGGGCATTTTTGGCCCCAGGGCTATAATATGAACAATCTTGGTAGGGGTCCACTAGGTGAAGCTTCATACCAAATATCAAAGACCTAGGCCTTGCGGTTTCAGAGAAGAAAATTTTTAAAGATTTTTCCTATTTAAGCCCATGTAAAACCAAAGGGCCCCGGGGCGGGGGCTTTTTTGGCCCCAGCACTATAATTTGAACAATCTTGGTAAGGGTCCCCTAGATGAGGCTTCATACCAAATATCAAAGACCTGGGCCTTACGGTTTCAGAGAAGAAGATTTTTAAAGCTCTTCCCTATACAAGCCCATGTAAAACCAAAGGGCCCTGGAGCAGGGGCATTTTTGGCCCCAGCACTATAATTTGAACAATCTTGGTCGGGGTCCACTAGATGAAGCTTCATACCAAATATCAAAGAACTGGGCTTTGCGGTTTCAGAGAAGAAGATTTTACAGATTTTCCCTATATAAGCCCATGTAAAACCAAAGGGCCCCAGAGCGGGGGCATTTTTGGCCCCAGCACTATAATTTGGACAATCTTGGTAGAGTTCCACTAGATGAAGCTCCATACCAAATATCAAAGACCTGGGCCTTACGGTTTCAGAGAAGAAGATTTTTAAAGATTTTCCCTATATAAGCCCATGTAAAACCAAAGGGCCCGGAGCGGGGGCATTTTTGGTCCCAGCACTATAATTTGAACAATCTTGGTAGGGGTCCACTAGATGAAGCTTCATACCAAATATCAAAGACCTGGGCCTTGTGGTTTCAGAGAAGAAGATTTTTTAAGTTTTTGGTGAAAAAAAAATCTATTTTTGGCTCCTATGACCTAGATGTGCAACGGACCGGAACCATTTGAACAACTTTGAAAGGGGACCACCTAAGGATCATTCCTGTGAAGTTTGGTCAAAATCCGATCAGTGGTTTAGGAGGAGATGTCGTTTGAAGAAATTGTTTACGGACGCACGGACTGACGACGGACGACGGACGAAAAGTGATCCCAAAAGCTCACCTCATCCATGATTTGACCTACTGACCTACATTTGACCCGACATGACCAATATTCAAATTTGACCGAGATATTGTCATGACAATCATTCTGAGCAAGTTTAATGATGATTGGACCATAACTGTGCCCTCTAGTGTGTTCACAAGGTTTTTCTATGATTTGACCTACTGACCTACTTTTTGACCCAACATGACCCATATTCAAACTTGACTGAGATATTGTCAGGATGATTATTCTGAGCAAGTTTGATGATGATTGGACCATAACTGTGCCCTCTAGAGTGTTCACAAGGTTTTTCTATGAATTGACCTACTGACCTACTTTTTGACCCGACATGACCCATATTCAAACTTGACCGAGATATTGTCACAATGATCATTCTGAGCAAGTTTGATGATAATTGAACCATAACTGTGCCCTCTAGAGTGTTCACAAGGACTATCTATGGTTTGACCTACTGACCTACTTTTTGACCCTACATGATCCATATTCGAACCTGACCGAGATATTGTCATGATAATTATTCTGAGCAAGTTTGATGATGATTGGACCAAAACTGTGCCCTCTAGAGTGTTCACAAGGTTTTTCTATGATTTGACCTACTGACCTACTTTTTCACCCGACATGACCCATATTCGAACTTGACCGAGATATTGTCATGATGATCATTCTGAGCAAGTTTGATGATGATTGGACCAAAACTGTGGCCTCTAGTTTGTTCACAAGAAAAAGTTTACGCACGACGGACGACGGACGACGGACGACGCACGACGACGCCGGACATCTTACGGTCACAAAAGCTCACCATGACCTTCGGTCAGGTGAGCTAACAAAAAAAAATAGGCCTGACACCCCTTATATGATAAATGGACTTGTCCAACATATAGCAATGGAAGAGTCAACTGGCATACAATGGGTTAATGAATTTTTTCTTATTTTCCCCAGAAAACAGGACATGACTTCTAATTCTGAAAATTGTTTCCATTGGAGGCACTTTGCATGAAAGCTCAAATACTGTTTTAGCACTGTATAAACTTAAAATGTTGTCTGCAGCCAAAGAAATTCCCAGCATGCAGAGCGTTTACCCAATGAATTAATCTCAGAACAAACCTGCTTTAACTCTTCTGAAGAAGCCATCTTATCAGGATCTACACTGTCCATGAACAAAAAATCTGATTAAAATATATACCGTCTGTGTCCCCTCATGGGGTTAAGGCAAAACCGGAAGAAAGAAAGACTATTCTTTAAATTAATTTTATAAAGGGGAAACCCCAAAACAGGACACTGGCAAACACTCAATAGAGCAGAACGCGGCTTCACGCCAATTTTAAATCATGCAGTTTCTTGGCTCCCGCTTGAAGAAATAGATAAGCTGCACGATGCGTCCACGCAGAGCTGAAACTGACAGCTCATGAGCACTGGTAAACCGCTTAGAGGATCTAAGCCTGCCCAGGAAAAGTGGTGCGAGTCGGAGATTCCATGCATATAGACCCTATTGGTTTCATTGGTCGGCAGGGCTTGAGATGACATTTCATCTCAATGTCTGGTAAAAGTCCCACAAAATTGGAAGCAATGTCTCCAAAATGAACTATATTGCGTTGACGGGGACGTGTTAAACCTCAAATCAAACAAACAAATCAATTTCTAAAATTAACTCAACCTGGTACACCTTAACCCTTATCTTGCTGAATATTCATTTAAGCCACACCCATTTCTGTCTATCAACCAATCAAATAACCTGATGTACAAATTCATAAACTGAATGCCAAACAGTGTAGATCCAGTTCAGGAAGCCATCTGACCAGGATCTACACTGTTTCCAAAGATAGGGGTTGTTGTGAACAGCAGGATAAGAGTTAATTTTGAAAATTTGGACTCTTCCTATGATTCCATTCAGTGCAATAAAGGGTTAAAGCAGTCACCTGACAAGCATAGTACTGCCACAGCCCTGCATTCAGGTTGTCATGGTACCCGAACCCTGCTTCCCATTTTTAACCCTTGTCCTGCTGAGCCCAGATATGCCTTATTTTCCAAACAATGAAGATCCAGATCAGATGGCTTCTGATGAAGCCATCTGATCAGGATCTACATTGTTTGCCATTCAGATTGTAAATTTGTTGCACAAATTTGCATCAAGTAATCTGATTGGTTGATAAACGGTAGTGGGTGTGGCGTATTTAAATATTCAGCAGGACAAGGGTTAAGTTTGTAAATGTTATACAATTTCGCACATCCCGTTTACTTTCTGGATCCCTGATTTTCCCAGGAAGGCAGTATCTCCAGCCCACCCATGTATCATTTTTTCGTTTCTATCACATAAAACATACAATGACTTGTGTAACCAGCGTAGACTCGGATTGACACGTCTATCCAGGGTAGTGGCTATAGAAGGCCCATGTGAAGAGCCTGAAAGACTCTGATCACACTGCGGGGATGGGCAGGGTGATCTGAGTCTTTGCTAACTGCACAAGTTTGTTATGCACTTGCTCATGTGTGTCCTATAAAATCTACTTTTGTTTTGTTTGTTTGATTTGAGGTTTAATGTCCCCGTCAACACTGTAAAGGTAATTTTGGAGACGTTGCTTCCAATTTTGTGGGACTTTTACCCGACATTGAGATGAAATGACATCTCAAGCCCTGTCGCCCAATGAAACCAATAGGGTTTATTAGCATGGACGGTCCGCCTCGCACCGCGGTTCCTGGACAGGCTTAGATCCTCTAAGCGGTTTACCAGTACTAGTGTGCAGGCCGGATTCAGCTCTGCGTGGAAGCATCGTGCAGCCCATATATTTCTTCAAGCCCCTATGGGCGGGGGTGGATACTGTATTTACTCTAAATATTTGGACACCCAAACTCCTTACCGTCTTAAATTTAACCCATTTTGTACCGGAAACCCCCAAAAGGGGGTAGTTGACAAACAGTGCAGGCCCAGATCAGAGGCCGCAGAACGCGGCGTCTGATCAGAGCCTACACTGTTTGCAAAATGTTCAGCCAATTTCCAAGTAGATTTTGGAGAAAACACAACCTGACACCCCTAAATTTTGAAATGGACTTGTGCTATTTATAAGGAGGAAGATTCCATTTGGTACAAAAAGGGTTAAACAAGTACTTGAAGTACAATGTCGATGAAAATGTCCTCTGCTTATGTCGTCTGCTTAATCTTCCTGCAAACTTTTTTACAAATATCTTTGCATACCGGCCATCGGGGCTTGAAGAAATATATGGGCTGCATGATACTTCCACGCAGAGCTGAAACCGACCCGCACACGAGTACTGGTAATCCGCTTAGAGGATTTAAGCCTGCCCAGGCAAAACGGTGCGAGCACGGACCGTCCATGTTTATAAACCCTATTGGTTTCATTTGGCGGCAGGGCTTGAAATGTCATTTCATCTCAATGTCGGGTAAAAGTCCCACAAAATTGGTAGCAACGTCTCTAAAATGACCTTTACAGTGTTGACGGGGACATTAAACTTCAAATCAAACAAAACATACAGGCAAACAGTTTGCAAAAATGAGTTTTAATGTTATCGGCAGACGACAATTGTCGTTATTGACATTTTATAGGTTCCTACCCGATGATGTGCCTAAAAATAGCTGGATGTGTAGCAAACAGTGTAGACCCTAATGAGATGCCTGCGTCTCATCTGGGCCTTCACCGTTTGCTCAGCCGCGTCTGTCCGAATACATACTGTAAATACGGTATGCATATTTCAGTTTGAATATACAGAAACAAGGTCATTTAACTAACACTGTTTCTGCTTTGGACGCCAATAACAGCGTTTTAAAGACATTTCATGTGCTTGTTGCAATACAGCACGGCACATGTACATGTCCATAAGGCATGCTACTTTTTGATACTGCCAACAATGCATTGTCTGGTTTCATTCTAAAACAACCATTTTGTAAACAATAACAGATGCTACCTGTTCTGTGTAAAGAGCCCTTATACCACACCTTTATACTTTCGGTGCAACCTGTCGGCAGTTTAATTGTATTTTATTATGACATCATTATCGCCATTATCTGTCTGGCGCTGTCATCAAGCTTCCATAAGCCCTGGCTCTGCGCACAGGGCACACGAAATTAAGGTGTCACATTTCTGTCACAATGCCAAACCGTTTCTCCTTACCTGCCGAGATTGTTCCAGCACCTGCGTTTCTATCCATTTAACTGGTTCCCTGTAGGCAAGAATGTTAATCTGGTTCCCAGCTAACAATATATATATATTTTTCTTCCAAAACTTTCCAAAATATTTTGTCACAATGTAAAATACTTCACACAGCAGAATCTGTATTCACAAGAAAAGCTTTGATTTCCTGAATCTATCCAATTTTTTCCCCGGTAAAATAGGAATATATTGACCCATGAAAGCTCAAACGGAGCAGTTTAAATTAATGAATTGTGTCTGGTAGGAAATGGCTTAGATTAAATCACGATCCCCGAACAGACATATTTACAAAGGTACAGGTCCAGGATAAGGTAGTCTAGCTATACAATCTAAAGAGGAGAAAAATAAAATTCAGATAACAGCTGAATTTGTTGAATATATTCCAGCACAAACTAGCAAGATATCAATTTAGGTCAGCAAAATTATAAGTCTACCATTTATCAGCCTGGGTCAAAGGAAGAGAGATAAGGGCCAGTATATCTGACAATAATGGTGGGGATAATTTTCTCCAATTTGTCATATACATATATGCTGTAGGTACTCATTAGAATCGCCTCAAAGAGGCGATTCTAATGAGTACCCACAGCATATGTATTTTGTTGGAAATAAGATAAAATATCTTCAAATTATCGTCAAAAACTCCGCCTTATCTGGCTCTCTATAGGTCAGCTGTTTGTTATATGCCAAGTTTAAAATTACAGACCCATCATTACATTAAACCTATCTCTATTGTTATGTATGGTATTATCTTTCATCTATACACGCCATGCATTTAATCCACATTACACACACATCCTAGCACAAGAATATTAACATTACAATATATTACATTTTAGGATGTTTAAACACTGAATACTGTATATTACAAATACCGACAGGCCTCAGTTACAAGATCTGTCTTTTTGGGAGCAATCTGCACATTTTTCCAGATTCTAGAAATTTGAGACTGCACACATAAATAACAGAGTATTCTCAGAATATTTCTCTATTCCATTTTCTTGATGGGTGCCAAAATATTTTTACAAGTTTTTTTATATCCCACAGTGGTATACACATAATTCCCTAATGCTGTCTATACTCACTTATAATAGATATGTAGACGTGATAGGGGGTATGGAGGCTGAGGTGGTTAATTATAGACTAGCTGCCACAACTATCTGACCACATGCTTGAGTTTCATCTAGACACAGACTTGCACCAAGGCATATATTAGATTAATATATCTGTGCGAAAGTGCTTTCAGGTCTCCATAGAGGTTAATTTTTATGACGAACATTTGTGACAATTTTCTTACTTCTATTCAAAACATAGGTTGTGGGTGCTTATTAGAACCACTCACTGAGGTGGTTCTAATGAGCACCCACAACCTTATCTTGGAGCAGATTTAAGAAAAATAATACATACCCCAGTTTTGCTCTAAAAAGTTGGGTTTAGGGAGGTATTCATTACATGGAATTGCTAACGTGAAACCTCAAAATCTCCATTGACTAAGCTTTTTCATCTCTAAGTTTGTCATTTTCTTTTTTTTCAGTTCCACAGACTGACTGACGCATTACATTGACTTGCACCAGTGCTTTTATTACTACCAACCCTGATATATATATATTTTTTTTAACCCATTTAGTAACGGAAACCCCTAAAGGGGTACTTGGCAAACAGCGCAGGCCCAGATCATAACACGGCGTCTGATCAGGGCCTCCACTGTTTGCTAAACGTTCAGTCATTTTCCAAATAAATGTTAATGAAAACACAACCTGACACCCCTAAATTTTGAAAGGACTCCTGCTATATATAAGGAGGAAGATTCCATTTGGAACAAAAAGGATTAAATCATGAAGGGATAATTTTTCCTTACTTAAGAAATGGATCAGCTCTAGCTGTGATTTGTTGAGTAATAAATCATAGTTTGGAGGTCAGTTGTAAAGTAGACAAATCACGAGTGCGTAGCATGCGTGATTTGTCTACTTACAACTGACCGACAAACTGTGATTTATAACCTAACAAATCACTAGCTAGAGCTGATCTATTTCGATTCTAACACGCTGAAACTCGGCAAAAATGCTGTTGTTTCCTTCAAATTCTCACAACTTTTCGCCATTGTTAGAAGAAATCCCGCTAAAATTATTGACTGAAACACATGTATTTATATCCTTTTTCTAACGTTTTCGATGCGAGAATATGACATTACACCGTCTAACGTTAAGGAAATCGACTAGTGACGTCATAAATTCGCAGCTTTTAATGACGTCATTCGTCATGCTCTTCCTTGCCGTGATTTGTTGTAGAATAAAACACAGTTATTTTCCATTGCCTATATAGGCGCGCTGTGTTAGAATTGTTCTTATAAACTTGTAAGAATTGCCTCATCGAGGCGATTGTAACAAGTACTCACAAAATGTTTATGTTTTAATGGTAAAAATAAGAAAAAATGTCACAAAATTATCTTCATTATGTCCCCTTATCAAGAGCTATGGCTATCTGTATTGCCGTAAAAATCATAAAAATTTGGTCACCTTGAGGACTTGCTGTAATTCTCCTAAAATTTTAACAAATTTGTTTCACAATCAAGTGCAGACTGAATGGCAAACAGTGCCTTACTATTGCTCTATGTCCCACCAATGACTTGATGGAACATAAGATTAAAGCGTCAGCCAATAGTGACAAGAGAGATTACCCAACATGACAAACAGTGCAGGCCTAGATCAGATGCCGCCGAACGCGGCGTCTGATCAGGGCCTGCACTATTTGCAAACAGAATTTTCCTTTAAAAAATAGAACAAAAACGGAAAATAAGCCAATGATGCCCCTTATATGGCCAATTGACTTGTCCAACATATAGCAATGGAAGAGTCCACTAGTATACAATGGCACACAAAGTGAATATCTTATGCATGCCTTATTTCACATGAAACAATAGAACGCGCTTATCTTCGTATTGGAGTTGTAGCTAGAATTAAACTCCCAGTTTTCCCCCTTACTTGTCTTGGTGTTATTGTTTAACCCCTGTCCTTCTGAATATTTAAATATGTCACACCTACTACTGATTATCAGCCAATCAGATTACTAGATGAAAATTATTGCAACAAATTCATAAAATGGATGGGAAACACTGAAGATCCTGATCAGATGGCTTCTTCAGAAGCCATCTGATCTGGATCTACGTTGTTTCAAAGATAAGGCATATCAGGGCTCAGCAGGACAAGGGTTAAAATGGGTTAAAGACTCATCCAAAAGTCTGGAAAAGCCAAGAATTGAACCCACAAAACTGTTACAGTAAACCAATCCTACAGGACCAGTCAAATCTGGGACTGCACTGTTCAGTCCCAATACTTAGGATCATTTCTGTACCGTGTAAACAGGGCTATCTGTAAAAGCTGGACTGGGCTCATGTACTGTGACATTATGGCAAAGTTCAGGTAAACAGTGCAGATCCAGAATAGATGCCACATAAAATTGCGTCTGATCAAGGTCTACACTGTTTTCTTAAAATACAGGAATTTAAGGGTTCAAGAAAATTACTAGATCACATCTAGTACTTTGATTACTTAACCCTTGTCCTGCTGAATATTTTAATCTGCCACACCAACTACTGATTATCAGCCAATCAGAATACTTGATGCAAATTATTGCAACAAATTCACAATCTGAATGACAAACAATGCAGATCCTGATCAGATGGCTTCTTCAGAAGCCATCTGATCTGGATCAACATTGTTTGAAAGATAAGACATATCCGGGCTCAGCAGGACAAGGGTTAATCCAAGCAGTTCTCTTATCAATTGGGGTTCATGCCTTTCTCACATACATGTGATATCACCCGATTTCCTCGGGATATCCCGATTTAGAACCCCATCTCCCGGTCTCCCGTTCGACAGCCCTAATCTCCCGACACGACAATTTTCCTATAGTAGTTTTCCGCTGACCGACCATTTTAGTGTTTACCGCAGTAAAATACCTATGCGGTTAACCGTTAGTGTATTTACGCTAGGGCTGTCATGATAAACCGGTATACCGGTAAATTCCAATACACTGGTGCACAGGTATGATATCGCGATATGAAAAGAACGTATCGGTAAATACCGGTATTAAAATGCAACCATCAAACAAGCCGCAAACATGGTGATAAAAAGTGAGAAATTCAATAATGTTTCAAATAAAAGGCAGAAAAGTGATGTTTGCATACATTTATTAATACCGGTAATTATACTCCCGTGATCGCTGATTTGCTCAAGTTGCCAACACTATTAAACCGTTTACACCCAAGGCGGGCCTTATTGATAAGCCGACAATTAACAATGTGACAAGGTGTGAAAACTAGTAAATCAAGATATACCAGTTATATCTTATTTAATCCCTTTGTAATTGACACGTGTAGACGCTAAATATTGTTCCGGCCAAAACAGAGCAAAGCAGACGCTGTCTTTTTTTTTACGCGTCTGTAAACCAATATGTGTCCCCAAGTTAGATCAATAAAAATCATGCATGCTTATTTGTTCCGACTAAGTTCCAAGGCACGTTTTGGGAGAATGTAGCCATGGAAAAGCATGGGCATTTAAAAATTAAGGCATTACAAAAACTTCCGTACTTCACGATCTTTAGCTTTGTTTACCGATCTACAGATGAAGCTATCCAAACTGCAAGACTATTGCAGTAAGTTCCCTAGATTTGGGGCGCTTGATTGGTCATAAAAGAACAACAAACATTTTGGAAGTTTACTAATTTATTATTCACTTGATAAAAACTAAGAAACGGAAATCAAGTAAGGTAGATGCGCAAATTTTCAACAACTAGAGCTGTCAGTGAAACTGACTAGGGCCCCGGCAGCGCTATCAGAGGAGTAGGAAAATTTGTAGACGGACAGACGGACAGACAGACGGATGGACAGAGTGATTACTATAGGGCACCCACACTTTCAGTGCGGGGCCCTAATAAACAAGCATAAACAACATTCAATATAACTTAGAAAATACTACAGTATGTAACATTTCATAACGGAAATTATGCATGCACTGATTGTCATTCAGTTTTAAATTTGAAAAACATCATTACATCAAGTAATCTGATTGGCTGATAGGCAGAGGTGGGTGTGACAAAGTAACTCTATTGAGAGGTTGCAGCTGACGCCACAAACGTACAGTTATCTTCCTTGCTGGAGACACCAAGATTAATTTCCAACAGAATTTTCATGTACTTTCCTTGTAAATAACTTTCTGGTCCCTTGGAAAATTATGACTAAACATTAATAATTTTATTCTTATGACCCTTAGGAACAATAACAGTCACATATTAACACCTTCAGTGTTGGATAGTTGGACACAAAAAATGAATAAATTTGTATACAAAAACCAATATGGCAGATCAAGGGAGGATACTGTGTCTGCAATCTCTCAGTTCAGCAGATTATAGCCAGTACATGACAAAACCGACAATAAGACTTGTGCGACCAACAGACTAATATCAACCTGTGCATTTATGCAGTCTGATCACATGATCCCTCTACAGGTTACAAGCTAAGCTATAACAAGAGGGCCAAGATGGCCTTGCATCGCTCACCTGATATCATGATGTTACATAGCTTCTATGTGGGTGGCAGCCATTCCATGAAGCATAACTGTTGCACTTAGATAGATGTTCACCTGGGCAACAAGATGTTCACCTGGGCAACATTCTTGCAAAGTTTGAATAAAACTGGCTTTAGAGTTTCTATATATTTTCAATTATGTCAGCCATTTTGTTTATTAAAACAGTAGCATTTTAGCTATTTTGGTAGAGTATCACCTAAGTAACATTCCATTAAGTTTGAATGAAATTGGCCCATGGGTATAGTAGGAGTTGTCACTAAAAGGTTTATCTATTTTTAGATCTACGTCCATTTTGATCATCAGAGCCGAACCTATTAAGCTATTTTAGTTGAGGTTAATCCAAGCAACATTTCTATGAAATTTGATTGAAATTGGCCAAGGGTTACAGGATTTTTTGTTTAAAGAATTTTTTCTATTTTTAGCTGACAGCAAATTTATGATGTTTTTCTAATTTTAGCTCTGGTGACCATTGCAGCAAATTTATGATGTTTTTTCTATTTTTAGCTCTGGTGTTCATTGCAGCAGAACCATTTTAGCCAATTTTGGTTGACAGCCACCCAGGCAAAATTCCTATGATGTTTGAATCAAATGTTGACCCATATGTTCAGGAGGAGTTCGCATTTAAAGCAAACCGTTGACATTTTTTCTATTTTTAGCTCTGGTGACCATTTTGCTCATCTGAGCAGAACCAATTAGCTATTTTAATAGAGGGTTGACATAAGCAACATTCCTACGAAGTTTGAATGAAATTGGCCTAAGGATATAGGAGAAGTTGATGTTTGAAGATTTTTCTATTTTTAGCTCTGGCGGCTGTCTTGTTCATCAGAACGGAATGATTATAGCTATTTTGGTAGAGAGCCAAATTGGGGTTTAGAAGGAGCTCACATTTGAAGCAAATTTATGATGTTTTTTCTATTTTTAGCTCTGGTGACCATTTAGCTTATTGGAGTTTTAGCTATTTTGATAGAGGGTCACCTAAGCAACATTCCTATGAAGTTTGAATGAAATCGGCCTAAGGGTACAGGAGGAGTTGTCGTTTAAAGATTTTTCTATTATTAGCTCTGGTGGCCATCTTGTTCATCAGAGTGAAATGATTTTATCTATTTTGGTAAAGAGTCACATAGGCAAGACTCCTGTAAAGTTTGAATCAAATTGGCCCAAGGGTTCAGGAGAACTTCCCGTTTGAAGCAAATTTACGATGTTTTTCTGCTTTTAGCTCTGGCAGCCATCTTGTTCATCACAGTCAAATGATTTTAGCTACTTTGGTAGGGAGCCACCTAGGTAAAATTCCTATGAAAATGGAATCAAACTGGCTTAGGGGTTTGGGAGGAGTATGTGTTTAAAGCAAATTTACATTTTTCTATTTTTAGCCTTGGCAGCCATTTTGATCATTTGAGCAGAGCTGTTATAGCTATTTTGGTAGAGGGTCACCTAAGCAACATTCCTATGAAGTTTGAATGAAATTGGCCCAAGGGTTTAGGAGAAGTTTGTATTTGAAACAAATTTATGACATTCTTCTATATTTAGCTCTGGCAGCCATCTTGTTCATCACAGCAGAAGATTTTAGCTATTCTGGTAGGTAGTCACCTGAGCAACACTCCTGTGAAGTTTGAATCAAACTGGCTCAAGGGTTTTGGAGGAGTTAGCATTTGAAGCTTTACAATATTTTTTCTATCTTTTAGATCTGGCAGCCATTTTGCTCATCTGAGTGGAACCATTTTAGCTCTTTTGGTAGAGGAGCACTTAAGCAATATTCCTATGAAGCTTGAATGAAATTGACCCCAGGGTACAGGAGGAATTGTCCTTTAAATTTTTTTTATTTTTTTTTAGCTATGGCATCCATCTTGTTCATTAGAGCGGAACGATTTTAGCAATTTTGTTAGGGAGTCACCTGGACAACATTCCAGTGAAGATTGAATCAAACTGGCCCCAGGGTTTAGGAGGAGTTGGCTTTTGAAGCAAGCTTATGACATTTTTCTATTTTTTTACTCTGGCGGCCATTTTGCTCATCGGGGCAGAAAAGTTTAAGCAATTTTGGTAGAGGGCCACCTAAGCAACATTCCTATGAAGTTTGATTGAAATTGACCCAAAGGTACAGGAGTTGTCTTTGAAGATTTTTTCTATTTTTAGCTCTGGTGGCCATCTTGTTCATCAGAGCTAAACGATTTTAGCCATTTCGGTAGGGAGTCATTTCGGCAACATTCCTGTGAAGTTTGAATCAAATTGGCCCAAGGGTTTAGGAGGAGTTCACGTTTGAAGCAAATTTATAATGTTTTTCTGTTTTTTACGTCTGGCTACCATTTTGCTCATCAGAGCGAAACGGTTTTAGCAATTTTGGTAGAGGGTCACCTAAGCAACATTCCTATGAAGTTTGATTGAAATTATCCCACGGGTACAGGACGAGTTGTCGTTTAAAGATTTTTTCTATTTTTAGTTCTGGTAATCACAGCTGAACAATTTTAGCTAGTTTAGTAGAGAGTCACCTAGGCAACATTCCTGCGAAGTTTGAATCAAAATGGCCCAGGGTTTAGGAGGAGTTCACATCTGAAGCAAATTTATAATGTTTTTCGATTTTTAGCTGTGGTGGCCATTTGCACATCGGGGCGGAACCGTTTAGCTATTTTCGTAGAGGGTCACCCAAGCAACATTCCTATGAAGTTTGAATGAAATTGGCCCAAGGGTACAGAAGGAGTTTGTGTTTTTGGTAGGCAGCCACCCAGGCAACATTCCTGTGAAGTTTGAAACAAATAAGAGTTAGCATTTAAATCAAATTGTTGATTAGGCATGACACACGATGGACGACGCACATTCACTGATCATAATAGCTCACCATGAGCGCTTCGTGTCAGGTGAGCTAAAAAGAGAGATGAACGAACACTTTTCGGCAGATTTGCAGGTTAACCATTATCTTGCTGTTCACGACATCCCCTATCTTTGGAAACATTGTAGATCCAGATCAGATGGCTTCTGAAGAAGCCATCTGATCAGGATTTACACTGTTTTACATTCAGTTTATGAATTTGTAGGAATAAATTACATCAAGTAATCTGATTGGTTCAAAGTCAGAAATGGGTGTGGCTAATCTGAACATTCAGCAAGAGAAGGGTTAATCTGAGTCTTTGTTAAGTGCACAGGACTTACTCTAGGTCTTGTCATGCGCCAGCTCCTTTATCTCTGATACACCACGTGCACACACCGTAAAAATCCTAAAAACTCGGACACTTTGAGGACTTGCTGTAATTCTTCTTATATTTTAACAAATTTGTCTCACGATCCAGCAAGGAGTTCAAAAAGTGCAGACAGAATGCCAAACAGTGTAGATCCTGATCAGACTGCTCCTTCAGTCTGATTCTGGTCTACACAGTTTGCTTAGGTCTGTCTGTCTGTCTGTCCCAAAACTTAGGATCATTAAGGTATATCTGGAGATATACAAGTAAAAATACTGATTCTACAACTCTGTTTAACAAACTTACCACTCACAACAGGGGGGAATAACTCTTGATACCAAACAAGCTGAAACAAAAATAAATGAAAAAAAGTTCATCATATGGTGTGGGAAACTTGAATATGACACCGATTTCATAGCCAATGCTGTTGCCAACTCCAAGGACTTCTTACTTCAGCCAACTAGATTGTCATCTGCTTACAAAGTTTCCACAGCACTTGAAGTGTTAAATATTTCAGTGAAAGCAGCTCTTTAAAATGAATTGTTTACAAGGAGGGAGTTTGATCATCAACTGGACTATGGTACCCGGAAGTCAGACTGCGCATGTTCCTTCACAAGTGTGATCGAACAATGGCACGATTGGTATGAAGATCGCCATTTTGAATACTGCAGAAATAGCTGTGGCGATTCTATCCTTCATATTGCGCACATTATACATTTTCTTTTACAAATAATCATGCTTTAACAACACTTAAAATGTTTATTTTCCCTTGGGCCAACAGATTTTCATACCTTTTGCCGCCATCTTGTGCACTTGTGTGTGTGTGTGAATTCAGGGAACGTCGCTTTCAACAATTTTTCAGTCATATCACGACGGTGTCTGGTTGCGACAGGGAGCTCAATGCTCACTTTTATAGTGCTGCCTCACTGAAGTATCATGTCTCAGACACATTACATGATATCACACCCAGTCACATTATCCTGACACTGGGTCGACCAGTCCTAGCTTTACCCCGTAAATCTGAGTGCCAATCGAGGAGCAGCTAGTACCATTTTTAACGACTTTGGTCTTGTACACTTGTACCAGAGAAACCAATGCTTTTGTCTGTTGGACAAGAGTGACGTCATGACTTTCCAACCATTGAACCAGAGGTCGTTCGATCAAAGTTTGGTTAACCATTGGAACTACAGGTAATCACGGTTGATGATCAAACTCCCTCAAGAGGACATTTTTGCAGAAGAAGAGATGTAAACAGGAAGTCCCAAAAGTTGTCTACCTTGTGAAAAATGGCGGAAAAATTCAGGTGTATCAACCCTTGAAAACTGCATCTGAAACTGTTGTCTGTTTATTTCCTCTGCTGCCCATTCTTCCAAACTTGTCAGGCATATTTCTGCATACAGGCAAACAGTGTGGACCCTGATCAGACTGCTCCTAGAGGAGCAGTCTGATCTGGGTCCACACTGTTTGCAACAATGACTTTTAAAGAAACAAGCAAACAACAAAGCAGACGACAATTGTTGTAACTGGCATTTTATGGGTTATACAGCACCCTTTGCTCACAAATAGTGCAGACCCTTATCAGACAGATCTGAGTCTACACTGTTTGGCAAATGTGCAGACCATGATCAGTTTGTTTTGTTAGATTTGAGGTTTAGCATCCCTGTCAACACTGCATAGGTCATTTTGGAGATGTTGCTTCCAATTTTGTGGGACTTTTACCCGACATTGAGATGAAATGACATCTCAAGCCCTGTCGCCCAATGAAACCAATAGGGTTTATAAGCATGGATGGTCCGCTTAGCTGTTTACCAGTACTCGTGTGCGGTCGGTTTCAGCTCTGCGTGGAAGCATCATGCAGCCCATCTATTTCTTCAAGCCCCGACGGGCAGGGCCGTCAGACAATGATCAGACCGCTCAGTCTGATCTGAGCCTATACCATTTGCCCCGAATTTTTAGACTGACTAAGGTACTCCCCCTTCACCAGGGATAATATATATGCAGATTTTATATCATCAGACATACATCACTAAAATTAAAAAGTCTGAAGCCTGCAGCAAGTAATAAGACACAAATAAAAATGGTAATGCATGATTGCCAGCGTTTTGTAGAAATGTGAACTATGTATACAGCTGATCAAATTATAAATCACCGTTTGATATCAATTTTCCAAAATTTTATCTTAGATGCATATTTGTTGTTGAATAAGATATTATTACACAATCTCTTATATAAAGTGTTATATACGTGGGGCATTCAATAAATAATGCAACATTCATTCAAATTTTTTATTACTGTATATGCAAATCATGTTAATGTTTACATCTCAAAACAAGATAAACACAATGAGAGTTTAAATTTGCTTCCATAGCAAGAAAATTCCTATTGCAATACCAATGATAGGCAGCTAAAGAATTCTACCAAAAGGGTACCGGCTATGGTTTTTGGTAACAAGATTGTTTACATGGTTGAAACAATATTTGATAAATATACGTTTTAATGAATTTTGTTGATTTTGTGCAAAAATTAACTATAAATATATAAATGGCAAAAATTATTTTAACTAGAAATCGCATCCATAGGACACGGATGCCCCCACCTGAAAATATGTCTATGTTCGTATTCATCCATAGAAAGTTATTGACCTTGTTTAAGTTTTGGACCCTTTTTTCACATTTGACCTCTAAGTATGACCTTGACCTTGGAGGTAAGGACCTTGGTTTTGTGTGAGGCAGATTGTCTCATGATGACCAACCTTTCTGCCAAGTAATTTCAAAATCCATCCAGAGATAAGAAAGTTATTGACTGCGTTTCAGTTTCGGACCATTTTTTTACCTTTGACCTCTAAATATCACCTTGATCTTGGAGGTATGGATCTGGGTTTGCACGTGACACATCGTCTGATGATGGTTAACATTTCTACAAAGTAATTTCAAAATCCATCCAGAAATAAGTAAGTTATTGACTGCGTTTAAGTTTGGAACCCTTTTTTTTTTACCTTTTACCTCTAAGTATGACCTTGACCTTGGAGGTATGGACCTGGGTTTTGCATGTGACACATCGTCTCATGATGGTCAACATTTCTACAAATTAATTTCAAAATCCATCCAGAAATAAGAAAGTTATTGACTGCATTAAAGTTTCGGACCCTTTTTTTGACCTTTGACCTCTAAGTATGACCTTGACCTTGGAGGTACGAACCTGGGTTTTGCATGTGACACGTTGTCTCATGATGGTTAACATTTCTGCAGAGTAATTTTAAAATCCATCAAAAAATAATGACTTTATTGACCGTGTTTAAGTTTCGGATGCACGGATGGACGGACATGGACAACGCTATATGCCCTTTCCACCATTCTTCGAATGGCGGGGCATAAAAATAGCCATCGGAGGAGATGGCAAATCCCCCGACCAAAAGCCAATATGGCCTTCAGAAGACTGTTCACAAATAGAAAGTGCACCAGAATTATAACACACTGGTAAGCCCATAGTATATTTTGTATATGTAATGTTTATTGAGACTATCCTCGCCTAATGATACAAAGGACCGCTTCTCAACATGATGAAGATCCAAGATTTCCAATGCTCAAAGTACACATATACTGAGTTGTGGTTCTTGCACATGAAATGCCTTTTCATCCTTGTATATACACGTACAATTGTGGCAAGTACCAGCAATATATCTCAAAGGTATTGTAGTTATAGCCATGACAAGATTATACTGTCAGGGGAGATAACTCTTAAACCAACACACTCAGAATTGTGGTTCTTGTGCATGACATGCCTGCTTAACCTCATGTATACCTGTACCAAGTACCATCAATATGTCTCAAAGGGTATTCGAGATATGGTGATCACAAGGTGGTCGTAGTGTTATATTGGAAGGGGAGATAACTCAAATACCACAGCACCAAGAGTTGTGATTCTTGCACATAACATGCCTTCTATACCTTGTATTCAATTGTGCCGAGTTCCTTCAATATATCTCAAAGTGTATTGGAGTTTGATCACAAGGTGGTTGTACGATTATATTGGAAGGGAGATAACTCAAATACCCTAGCACCCAGAGTTGTGGTTTTTAGGCATGACATGCCGTCTCCACCTTGTCCACAATTGTGCCAAGTACCAGTAATATATCTCAAATGGTATTGGAGTTATGGCCATCACAAGGTTATATTGTCAGAGGAGATAATTAAACAAGAGGGCCATGATGGCCCTGGATCGCTCACCTGATCCATAGAGTAACAAGTGGGCCCAGGAAAGGGCCATTATTGACCCCAGGGTTATAATGAGCAGAATGTTGAGGGAGGTCTAAAAAGGTGAAGCTTCATACCAAATATCAACAAAGGCTATAAATTGAGCAATCTTGGCAAAGGTCCAGTAATATCTAAGACCTGGTCCTTGCAGTTTCAGAGAAGGAGATTTTTTTAAGATATTCCCTGCATAAGCCTATGTAAAACCAAATTGCCCCTGGGCTTGGTCCACTAGATGAAGCTTCACACCAAATAGACCTGGGCCTTGCTGTATCAGAGAAGAAGATTTTCAAATATTATCTCTATATATTATAAGCCTATGTAAAACCAAAGGGCCCGGGTAGAGGTCCACTAGATGAAGCTACATACCAAATATCAAAAGCATGGGCCTTGCAGTTTCAGAGAAGCAGATTTTCAAAGACTATCTCTATATAAGTCTTATGTAAAACCAATGGGTCTCGGGCAGGGGCATTTTTGGCCCAAGGGCTATAATGTGAACAATCTTGATAGAGGTCCACTAAATGACATTTCACACCAAATATCAAAGACCTAGGCGTTGTGGTTTCACAGAAGAAGATGTTTAAAGATTTTGACTATATAAGCCTATGTAACACCAAAGGGCCCAAAGGCAGGGGCATTTTGGCCCTATGACTATAATTTGAACAATCTTGGTAGAGATCCACTAGATGAAGCTTCATACCAAATATCAAAGACCTAGGCCTTATGGTTTCAGAGAAGAAGATTTTTCAAGATTTTCCCTATATAAGTCTATGTAAAACCAAAGGGCCCCAGGGCTGGGGCATTTTTGGCCCCAGGACTATAATCTGAACAATCTTGTTAGAGATCCACAAGATGAAGCTTCATACCAAATATCAAAGACCTGGGCGTTGCGGTTTCAGAGAAGAAGATTTTTAAAGATTTTCCCTAAATAAGCCCATGTAAAACCAAAGGGCCCCGGGGCGGGGGCATTTTTGGCCCCAGCACTATAATTTGAAGGGTCCACTAAATGAAGCTTCATACCAAATAACAAAGACCTGGGCCTTGCGGTTTCAGAGAAAAAGATTTTTAAAGATTTTTCCAATATAAGCCCATGTAAAACTAAAGGGCCCTGGGGCGGGGGTATTTTTGGCCCCAGCACTATAATTTGAACAATCTTGGTAGGGGTCCACAAGATGAAGCCTCATACCAAATATCAAAGACCTGGGCCTTGCGGTTTCAGAGAAGAAGATTTTTAAAGATTTTCCCTATATAAGCCCATGTAAAACCAAAAGGCCCAGGGCTCGGGGTGGTGGGGGTGAGGACCTGGGCCTTGTGGGGTGAAGCTTCATACCAAATATCAAAGACATGGGCCTTATGGTTTCAGAGAAGAAAATTTTTAAAGATTTTCCCTATATAAGCCCATGTTAAACCAAAGGGCCCCAGAGTGGGGGCATATTTGACCCAAGCACTATAATTTGAACAATCTTGGTAGGGGTCCACTAGATGAAGCTTCATACCAAATATCAAAGACCTAGGCCTTGCGGTTTCAGAGAAGAAGATTTCTAAAGATTTTCCCAATATAAGCCCATGTAAAACCAAAGGGCCCCGGGGCGGGGTCATTTTTGGCCCCAGCACTATAATTTGAACAATCTTGGTAGGGGTCCACTAGATGAAGATTCATACCAAATATCAAAGACCTGGGCCTTGCGGTTTCAGAGAAGAAGATTTTTAAAGATTTTCCCTATATAAGCCCATGTAAAACCAAAGGGCCCCGGAGCGGGGGCATATTTGACCCCAGCACTATAATTTGAACAATCTTGGTAAGGGTCCACTAGATGAAGCTTCATACCAAATATCAAAGACCTAGGCCTTGCGGTTTCAGAGAAAAAGATTTTTAAAGATTTTCCCGATATAAGTCCCTGTAAAACCAAAGGGCCCCGGGGCGGGGACATTTTTGGCCCCAGCCCTATAATTTGAACAAACTTGGTAGGGGTCCCCTAGATGAAGCTTCATACCAAAAATCAAAGACCTGGGCCTTACGGTTTCAGAGAAAAAGATTTTTAAAGCTCTCCCCTATATAAGCCCTTGTAAAACCAAAGGGCCCTGGAGTGGGGGCATTTTTTGCCCCAGCACTATAATTTGAACAATCTTGGTAGGGGTCCACTAGATGAAGCTTCATACCAAATATCAAAGACCTGGGCCTTGCAGTTTCAGAGAAGAAGATTTTTAAAGATTTTCCCTATCTAAGCCCATGTAAAACCAAAGGGCCCCAGAGCGGGGGCATTTTTGGACCAAGCACTATAATTTGAACAATCTTGGTAGGGGTCCACTAGATGAAGCTTCATACCAAATATCAAAGACCTGGGCCTTACGGTTTCAGAGAAGAAGATTTTTAAAGATTTTCCCTATATAAGCCCATGTAAAACCAAAGGGCCCCGGAGCGGGGGCATTTTTGGCCCGAGCACTATAATTTGAACAATCTTGGTAGAGGTCCACTAGATGAAGCTTCATACCAAATATCAAAGACCTGGGCCTTGTGGTTTCAGAGAAGAAGATTTTTTAAGTTTTTGGTGAAAAAAATCTATTTTTGGCTCCTATGACCTAGATGTGCAATGGACCGGAACCATTTGAACAACTTTGAAAGGGGACCACCTAAGGATCATTCCTGTGAAGTTTGGTCAAAATCCGATCAGTGGTTTAGGAGGAGATGTTGTTTAAAGAATTGTTTACGGACGGACAGACGGACGCACGACGGACGAAAAGTGATCCCAAAAGCTCACCTCGTCACTACGTGACGGTGAGCTAAAAACCAGGGCAACCAGACTCGTGGTTCTTGCACACAACACGTCTGCTAAGCGTCATGTATACCTATACCAAGTACCATCAACATATCTCAAAGAGTATTGGAGATATTGCCATCACAAGGTAGTGATTCTATTTTATTGGAAGGGGAGATAACTTAACAAGAGGCCCATGGGCCACAATGCTCACCAGAGCTCAGGGGGCCACTGCCCACTGGCAGCAATGCACTTTAATTAACCATGGAAGCCCTGCTCCCAAGGCTGCTACAGATAAAATTTCGACCCAATCAGACTAGAGGTCTGATGTCGCTTGAAGACAACAGATGACAGTTGACAATTTCCCACCTGTGGCAATAGGCCAAAAAGAACATTATTAAAGGAACATTTCTATGAAAGTTTGACAAAATATCTTGAGAGGCATTAATGTCATTTTTCAATTTTCCCCATTATAAGTCAATGGAAACTCTTAACTTGCCATAGCAAACCAACCAAAGAGCCAAATTTCATAAACCATAGCTCAGGTGGGCACTGCCCAATGGAGCCCTGATTGGTGTCACTAAATGGGTCTTATAAAAAGGAACAGAGACATATATGGTTTAGCGGTGGGGATATGTATGGTTCCTGAGATGTAAGGCCTTTTAAGCAATGGAGGGATTCGACATGGCAGATCCCAGAAAAGCCAAAGATTGTTGTCACTGAATATGTCTTATCATAAAGATCAAGAATATATATGGTTAAATGGTGGGGATCTGAACGGTTTCTGAGATATGAGGCCCTTTTATGAAGTGGAAGGGAGAGAAATGGCCCCTGCGGACCCCCCAAGACAGGGTTGACTGAATGTGTCTAATAACAATGAACAAGAATATATGTGGTTATAGGATGGGGATTTGAATGGTTTCTGAGATATATGGCCTATTATTAAGTGGAGTCTTATCATCAGGAACAAGAATATATATGGTTTAGGGGTGAGGATCTGAACGGTTTCGGAGATATATGGATTTGAATGAAGGGGTGGGGCATGGCCCTTGGAACCCCGGAGGAACCCCCATGCTGGTGTCACTGTTTGCGTCTTATCATAAGGAACAAGAATATATATGGTTTAGGGGTGGGCTCTGAACAGTTTCTCAGATATATGGTCTTTTGTGAAGTCGTGGGGTGGAGTGTGGCCCGGGCACAACCTGGGTGACCCCTAGGTTGGTGTCACTGAATGTGTCTTATCATAAGGAACAAGAATATATATGGTTTTGGGGTGGGGATCTGTAAGGTTTCTGGAATATTTAGCCTTTTAGGAAGTGGAGGGGGTTGGGCATGGCCCCCCCACACATCCCGGGGGACCCCCAAGTTGGTGTCACTGAATGCGACTTATCATAAGGAACGAGAATATATATGGTTTAGGGGTGGGGATCTGTAAGGTTACTGGGATATTGGGCCTTTTATGAAGTGGAGTGGGTGGGGCATGGCCCCGGCACATCCCGGGGGACCCCCAGGTTGGTGTCACTGAGTCATCTAATCATAAGAAACAAAAGTATCTATGGTTTTGGGGTGGGGATCTCAATGGTTTCTGAGATAAATGGCATTTTATGAAGTGGAGGGGGTGGGGCATGTCCCCGGCACATCCCGGGGGACCCCCAGGTTGGTGTCACTTAATGCATCTTAACATAAGGAACAAGAATATATATAGTTTAGGGGTGGGGATCTGAATGGTTTCTGAAATAATTGGCATTTTATGAAATAGAGGGGGCAGGGCATGTCCCCGGCACATCCCGGGGGACCCCCAGGTTGGTGTCACTTAATGCATCTTATCATAAGGAACAAGAATATATATGGTTTAGGGGTTGGGACCTGTAAGGTATCTGAGATATAAGGCATTTTATGAAGTGGAGAGGGCGGGGCATGGCCCCGGCACAACCTAGGGGACCCCCAGGTTGAAATAAAAGCATTATGGCTGAGAGAAGTTTATTCAAGGAACATGTCCATGTAAGTTTTGTCAAAATATCTGCAATGACTTGGCAGTAAATGCCATTTTTCAGTTTTCCCCATTATAAGTCAATGGAAACTCTTAAGTTGCCATAGCAACAAAACTAAAAGGCCAAATTTCATTAAAAACACAAAACCTGTTAAGGCAAATATGGTGAATATTTTCATAAAGTCTCAGCCTCCTAGAGCATATGGTTTCTGAGGAGATGATTTTTTAAGTATTTTTTTTTTCTATTTTTTGCATTTTGGTTTCCATGGCAACCAATAACCAGAGGACCATATATGGGCATGGCTGCCATCTTGGTCATGTGACCCAGACCCCGCGAACAAACTTTCGTTCCCCCATCCTACTGAAGCTCCACATGAAATTTGGCTTTGATTGGCCTCCCTGTTTTGGAGGAGAAGATCTTTGAAAATGGTGGACGGACGGACAACAGATGGACGGACGACAGACCATGGCTATACTATAAGCTCACCTATGAGCCAGCTAAAAATCAATTATTTTTACTTTTTCCCAAGCAAAAGCCTAAGTCCGCAAATTTGACATTGCCGTAAAATAGGTAAAGGTCAACCCAGGGTCATCATTTGAACAAATTATGATAGGCCCGTGTACCAGATGCTTCCTGCCAAGTTTCAAGGTCATTTGCCTTACGGTTCTGGAGAAGAAGAATTTCAAAGTGTTTTTACCATATATGGGCATGGCCACCATCTTGGTCATGTGACCTGGACCATATGAGCAAATTTTCATTTGTGAATCATATAAAGGATCCATATCAAATTTCACTTGAATTGGGCCAGCGGTTTCTGAGAAAAAACTGTTTGAAATATGGAACCTGGTTAATCTTGGTCCCAGGTCACTGAATGATGACTTTTCTTGCCCATGAATCTTCATGTATTCATTTACTTTACCTGATCTACCAATTTGGTGACATTGTCTTCAATGGTTTCCTAAAAATCCATTATTTTCACTTTTTCCCATGCAAAAGCCTAAGTTGACAAATTTGACACTGCCATAAAATAGGTCAAGGTCAACCCAGGGTCAGCATTTGTAAAAACTATGACGAGCCCGAGTACCATATGATATATGCCAAGTTTCAAAGCCATTGGCCTTACGGTTCTGGAGAAGAAAATTTTTGAAGGCTTTTTACCATATATGGGCGTGGCGGCCATCTTGGTCATGTGATCTAGACCGTACTGGCAACTTTTCATTTGTTCAACTCACAAAAGCTCCATATTGAATTTCACTTAAATTGGCTCAGTAGTTTCTGAGAAAAAATGTTTTTTTTTGAAATATGAAATCGGAGTGACCTTGGTCTAAGGTCAATGAATGACCTTGACCTTTCTTACCCATAGATCTTCATGTATTCAGTTACTTTACCTAATCTACAAATTTTGGTGACACTGTCTTCAATGGTTTCCCTAAATATCCATTATTTTCACTTTTTCCTATGCAAAAGCCTAAGTCAGCAAATTTGACATTATTGTAAAATAGGTCAAGATCAACCCAGGGTCACCATTTGAACAAATTATGATAGGCCCAAGTACCATATGCTACATGCCAAGTTTCAAGGCCATTGGCCTTACGGTTCTTGAGAAGAAGAATTTCGAAGTTTCTTTACCATATATGGGCGTGGTGGCCATCTTGGTCATGTGATCTAGACCATGTTGGCAGCTTTTCATTTGTTAAACTCCCAAAGGCTCCATATTGAATTTCACTTCAATTGGCTTTAGATTAGATTAAACATATTTTATTGCATTTTATAACAATGGGATTGGACACAAGTTATACAACATTAGATAGTCCTCTCCCCAATAGTTTACAAACTATTTCAAATGGTACAGTGGTAAGTATGAAACATTTTATAATAAATGTGAACGTAACATTTTGTTTGCTTGTAGGCCATGAACGAAGGCGAATTATGATAATTCTGGCTTTCAAAGGTTTGATTTCCATCACATGGAATAAAAAGATAACTACATGAAGCATCGCTTAGTCAAATCTATGGGTATCTCGGATGTACGCTAATACCTCAGTTATTATATTTTTGTTAGTCTGAACATCAAACATTGTATTTCCGTACAGTATTGTGTCTAAGGTTAGATTAGGAATGAAGCTCAAAAATCGTTCAAGGTTTTGTCGTTGTGGTTCGTAAAGTCTACATTCGAAGAAAAAGTGTTGAGCATTTTCAATTATTGCACCACATCTGCATGCGGGAGATGGTGCTATGTTAACCCTATGTAGATCTGCAGATAAAATGCTGCAATTATGGCGAATTCTTGTTAGAATAATGTTGAATTTTCTATCACCGATACCTAAATATTCGCATGCTTTGTCATTTAGGTTTCTACATTTCGATTTAAACTCGGACACTGTACTAGAAGTTCGAATTCTCATATCTAAATCGTTCCATAGGCGTAATGTTGAGGGAAAAAAGGACGAATCATATGAGCAAAGTCTTGTGTAGGGTATTTGGTAATCTTGGTTGTTACGAAGATTATAATTTGAAGCTTCATTTACGCGAAGTGGAAGAAGATCTGATAAGTAAGTTGGGGCTTCATTATGGACAATCTTATACATTAAGCTTAATTTCTTATTTTTCCTTCTTTCTGCCAGAGTGTCCCAGCCTGTTTCATAATATAACGAATTTCTCGAAGAGAAGATAGGTAGGCCTGTTACAATTCTAGCAGCATTTAACTGCACTTGTTCTAGTCTATCAGCTTCTGTCTGATTGCACCCATCCCATACTTCACTTGCATATTCCAATAGAGGTCTTATGTATACACAGTATACTTTATTTAGAGTTTCTTTTGAAAATCTGTACTTCAATTTTCTTAGGAATGATACTTGTTTTGCAGCAGACTGAATTATTGAATCAATGTGAGCAGACCATTTGCTATTTGAAGCTAAAGTTATTCCTAAATGCCTGTGAGTCTCTACAATTTTTAAAATAGTATTATCCATTATAAGTTGGATGTCATAGTCAAAATGAAAGTTCGATGTGATCATCACTTCTATTTTTGATGCATTAAATATTACTAACCAAGTATTGGCCCAACTACTAAGTTTGCTTAAGTCTTCATTCAGAACGGTTTCTATTTCAGCAGGATCTGCAGAAGGAAAACTAAGTGAGGTATCGTCAGCAAATAGGCGGGCTGACCCTGTCAGTGTCTCTGATATATCATTGATGTATATAAGAAACAACATCGGTCCAAGCACCGAGCCTTGAGGAACACCTGCTGTGATGTACTTGTATGTGGAGCATGTATTGTTTATGGAGACCTTTTGATGCCTCATATGAAGATAATTTTTAAACCAGGCGAGAAGATTTCCACTTATTCCATATTTCTCTAATTTCAATATTAAACCACGGTGCCAAACTCTATCAAAAGCTTTCGAAATATCGCAAAATACTTGACAGTTAATTTTATGATTTTCGAGAGCCAAACACGTACGATGAACTACTTCAATTAGGTGGTGTACTGTAGAGTGTCCTGGTAAAAAACCGGACTGGTATTTGTATATAAGAGCATTTGAAGTTAAATGGTTATAAATATGTTTAAACACTACTCTTTCAAAGGATTTACCAACACAACTTATCAATGAAATAGGTCTATAATTGCAGGTTTCGGATTTTTCACCTTTTTTAAATACTGGCATAACGATTGCCGATTTCCATGTTCGTGGATATGTCCCTTGTTCTAACGATAAATTGAATAGTTTACACAAGGGAATAGCTATTGTTTTACAGGTATATTTCAACATTCTATGACTTATACCATCTGGGCCACATGCCTTATTAACTTTTAGTAAGGTTAGTATGTCTTTTATTTCTGACTCTGTAATATTTATACCTTCTATGTGGATATTTGCTCTATTTTCAAAAGGTGGTAGTTCGGTGTTGCTATCATCAACAGATGAAATCGAGCAAAAGTAATCATTTAAGGTTGTAGCTTTCTCTAAATCCGTAAATGCATAAGAATGATCAGGTCTTTGTAAAGGTGGGATTATTGAGTCTCCATTACCCTTTCCCATAAATCGCCCCATGATTTGCCAAAATGTTTTGTTGCCCCTGTCATTATTCGAAATTATTTCCTCTAAATTATTGTTATAGTTCTCTTTTGCATATTTTTTCATGTTGTTAACGTGGTTTCGCTGTTGTTTATACCGGTGTAGATCCGTGGCCATGTTTGTTTGAAGTGCTTTTTTTCGAAGCCTATTTCGCAAACGAATATTATATCTTAATTCTGATGTGAACCAGGGTTTATCATTAGGTCGTATAAGTACTTTTGTACACGGGATACATTCTTTACAAAAGTTAAGAAAGGTACTTGTAAAATTTTCACAACATTCATCAACTGATAATGTTGAATTTATTTCTGAGTTCCAATCATGTTGTCGTATAAGGGCATTTAAATAGTCATAATTTGCATTGTTGTAATTCCAAACATCCCTGTAATAGCACTGAGAGAGGGATAAAGGTATTTTAAGACTGGTATAAGTAGCTTTATGATCACTTATTTCATCACTTATTGGAATCGTTCCTGAGTCTAATAAAAAGCATGCATCACTTACAAAAATAGGATCAATTAATGTTGACGAGTTGCGAGTAATTCGTGTGGGTTCCGTAATGACATTTGTGAGGTTAAACATAGATATACAGTCTTTTAGTTGTACATTTGAAAGGGATAAACAATCTATATTTATGTCACCAGCAAGGAGTATACGAGGCGTCTCGTCTAGAGCAGTTTCTATGCTGCCCTGTAACTCAGAGATAAAGAAAGACTGTGTCGACACGTAATCGCTGCGATAGCTCAGTAGTTTCTGAGAAAAAATGTTTGAAATATGGAACCTGCGTGACCTTGGTCTAAGGTCAATTAATGACCTTGACCTTTCTTACACATAGATCTTCATGTATTCAGCTACTTTACCTTATCTACTAATTTTGGTGAGACTGTCTTCAATGGTTTCCTAAAAATCCATTATTTTCACTTTTTCCCATGCAAAAGCCTAAGTCGGCAAATTTGACATTGCTGTAAAATAGGTCAAGGTCAACTCGGGGTCACCATTTGTACAAACTATGATGGGCCTGAGTACTATATGCTACATGCCAAGTTTCAAGGCCATTGGCCTTACGATTCTGGAGAAGAAGAATTTTTAAGGCTTTTTACCATATATATAGGCGTGACGGCCATCTTGGTCATGTGATCTAGACCGTATTGGCATTTTTTCATTTGTTCAACTCACAAAGGCTCCATATTAAATTTCACTTAAATTGGCTCAGCAGTTTTGGAGAAAAAAATGTTTGAAATATGGATCCTGAATGACCTTGGTCTAAGGCCAATGAATGACCTTGACCTTTCTGACCCATAGATCTTCATGTATTCAGTTACTTTACCTGATCTACAAATTTTGGTGACACTGTCTTCAATGGTTTTCCTATAAATCCATTATTTTCACTTTGCCCCATGCAAAAGCCTACTTCGGCAAATTTGACATTGCTGTAAAATAGGTCAAGGTCAACCCGGGGTCACCATTTGTACAAACCATGATGGGCCCGAGTACCATATGCTACATGCCAAGTTTCAAGGCCACTGGCCTTATGGTTCTGGAGAAGAAGATTTTTGAAGGCTTTTTACCATATATGGGCATGGCGGCCATCTTGGTCATGTGATCCAGACCCCGCGAACAAACTTTCATTCCCCCATCCCACTGAGGCTCCATATGAAATTTGGCTTTGATTGGCCCTGCAGTATAGGAGAAGAAGATCTTTGAAAATGGTGGACGGACGGACGACAGATGGACGGACGGACGACGGACCATGGCTATACTATAAGCTCACCTATGAGCCTAAAGGCTCAGGTGAGCTAAAAATGAACAGAAGGCCTAAAATCATACGGCAGATAGTAGATTGCCTATGGAACATTTCTATGCAAGTTTTGTCAAAATATCTGCAGAGGCTTGGCAGTAAATGCCATTTTTCAATTTTCCCCCATTATAAGTCTATGGAAACAACAAGTTGCCATAGCAACCAAACTAATGAGCCGATTTTCTTAAACAAGAGGGCCATGATGGCCCTGGATCGCTCACCTGATCCTATTGTACAAACGGAATTGTGGGTAATATATGGTGGAGTGGAGGGTTTGAGCAATTTTGGTTGGACCCAAAGACCATTTCTGTGAAATTAATTCAAAATCAGTCTGCCTGTTTTGGAGTAGAAGTCATTTTGAGAAGTAGAAGCCATTTTTGATGAAATGACATCTCAAGCCCTGCTGCCCAATGAAACCAATGGGGTTTAAATGTATTGATGGTTCCACTTGCACCACTTTGCCTAGACAGGCTAAAACCTTCAAAGTGGTTTACCAATATTCCTGTAGAAGCACCTTGCAGCCAAGGTGGGTGGGGGCCAAAACTTTCAAAAGACATCTGTCTCTAAAAGGAAGCAATTTTATAGGAATGTTCTATGAGTGACCCTCTAACAATATTGCTAAAAATATTTTGCTTAACTGAACATGATGGCCACCACAGCTAAAAACCTCAAACCTCATTCCTGTCAAATAATTTCATAATCAATCCACTGGTTAAGGAGAAGAAGTTGTTTAAAGGTTTTGTTCACCAGAGCGGCATAGTTTGAGCAATTTTGGTGGAGGGTCACCCAAGGAACATTCCTGTCAAGTAATTTCAAAATCCATCCACTGGTTAAGGAGAAGAAGTCATTTAAAGGTTTTTCTATTTTTAGCTCTGGCAGCCATCTTGTTCACCAGAGCAGAATGGTTTGAGCACTTTTTGTAGAGGGTCACCCAAGGAACATTCCTGTGAAGTTATTTCAAAATCCATCCACGGGTAAAGGAGAAGAAGTTGTTTAAAGTTTTTTCTATTTTTAGCTCTGGTGGCCATTTTATTCAACCGAGCAGAACGGTTTGAGCAATTGTGGTAGAGGGTCACCAAACGAACATTCCTGTGAAATAATTTCAAAATCCATCCACTTGTTAAGGAGAAGTCATTTAAAGGTTTTTCTATTGTTAGCTCTGGCGGCCATTTTGTTGACCTGTTTGTTGGAACGGTTTGAGCAAATTTGGTAGAGGGTCACCCAAGGAACATTCTGGTGAAATAATTTCAAAATCCATCCACTGGATAAGGAGAAAAGTGCGTTTAAAGTTTATTCTATTTTTAGCTCTGGCGGCCATTTTGTTAACCCGAGCTGAACAGTTTGAGCAATTTTGGTGAAGGGCCACCCAAGGAACATTCCTGTTAAGTGATTTCAAGATCCATCCGCTGGTAAAGGAGAAGAAGTCGTTTAAAGGTTTTTCTATTTTAAGCTCTGGCGGCCATTTTGTTTACCCGAGCGGAACAGTATGAGCAATTTTGGTAGAGGGTCACCAAATAAACATTCCTGTGAAATAATTTCAAAATCCATCCACTGGTTATGGAGAAGAAGTGGTTTAAATGTTTTTCTATTTTTAGCTCTGGTGGCCATTTTGTTCACCCGAGGGGAACAGCATGAGCAATTTTTGTAGAGGTTTGCCAAAGGAACATTCCTGTGAAATTTCAAAATCCATCCACTGTTTAAGGAGTTGAAGATGTTTAAAGGTTTTTCTATTTTTAGCTCTGGTGGCCATTTTGTTCACCCAAGCGGAACTGTTCGAGCAATTTTGGTAGAGGATCCCCCAAGGAACATTCCAGTGAAATAATTTCAAAATCCATCCACTGGTTAAGGAGAAAAAGTTGTTTAAAGCTTTTTCTTTTTTTAGCACTGGCGGCCATTTTGTTCACCCGAGCGGAATGGTTTGGGCAATATTGGTAACGGGTCACCGAAGGAACATTCCTGTGAAGTAATTTCAAAATCCTTCCACTAGTTAAGGAGAAAAAGTCGTTTAAAGCTTTTTCTATTTTTAGCTCTGGCGGCCATTTTGTTCACCCGAGCGGAACGGTTTGAGCAATTCTGGTAGAGGGTCACCCAAGGAACTTTCCTGTCAAGTAATTTCGAAATCCATCCACTGGTTAAGGAGAAGAAGTTGTTAAAAGGTTTTTCCATTTTTAGCTCTGGCGGCCATTTTGTTCACCCGAGCGGAACGGTTTGAGCAATTCTGGTAGAGGGTCACCCAAGGAACTATCCTGTCAAGTAATTTCGAAATCCATCCACTGGTTAAGGAGAAGAAGTTGTTAAAAGGTTTTTCTATTTTTAGCTCTGGCGGCCATTTTGTTCACCCGAGCTGAACGGTTTGAGCAATTTTGGTAGAGGGTCATCCAAGGAACATTCCTGTGAAACAATTTCAAAATCCATCCACTGGTTAAGCAGGAGAAGTCGTTTAAAGAATTTTCTATTTTTAGCTCTGACGGCCATCTTGTTCACCCGAGCGGAACACTTTGAGCAATTTTGGTAGAGGATCACCCAAGGAGCATTCCTGTGAAATTAGATCAAAATCTGTCCAGCAGTTTTGGAGGAGAAGTTGTTTAAAGCAAAAGTTGACGACGGACGGACGCACGCACGGACGACGGACAAAGACTGATCCCAAAAGCTCACCTTGAGCACTTCGTGCTCAGGTGAGCTAAAACCACAAACTTTCAATCCCCCAGCCCAAGGATGCTACAGATAAAATTTGGGCGAAATCGGCCCAGTGGCTTCAGAGGATATGTCGTTTGAAAGTGTTGACGCCAGACGACGACATACGACAGACGACGACGGACAGACGACGACAGACAACTGCCTATCCTATAAGCTCCCCCGGAGCCTTTGGCTCTGGTGAGCTAAAAACCATGGCTCCCAGAGTTGTGGTCCTTGCGCATGACACGCCGTCTCAGCCTTGTGAACAACTGTGCCAAGTACCATCAATAGATCTCAAAGGTTATTGGAGTTATGGCCATCACAAGATAGTCACTCTATTTTATTGAAACGGGAGATAAAAATCATGGCAGCCAGAGTTGTGGTTCTTGCACATGACACACCGTCTCAGCCTTGTGAACAATTGTGCCAGGTACCATCAATATATCTCAAAGGGTATTGGAGTTATGGCCATCACAAGGTAGTCATTCTAATTTATTAAAAGAGGAAATAACTCAAAAAGGGTATTGGAGTTATGGACATCACAAGGTTGTGTCTACGGATGGACGGACGGATGGACAGACAACTGGACGGACGGGCAGACATACGGACGCCAGGCTGATCGCTATATCCCCCAAACCTATTCGGTTGGGGGATAAATATAGTCATAAAAATTTGATTTTGTATAAAAAGACATTATTTTCTGCCATACCCTTAACCCTTATCTTGCTGAATATTCATTTTAGCCACACCCATTTCTGTCTATCAACCAATAAAATTACTTGATGTAATTTATAGCTACAAATTCATAAACTTAATGCCAAACAGTGTAGATCCTGATCAGATGGCTTCTTCAGAAGCCATCTGATCTGGATCCACACTGTTTGCAAAGATAGGGGTTGTCGTGAACAGCAAGATAAGGGTTAACCTAATGTTTTCAAGTATCACACAAAAATGCCAGTGCAACAGAATGCATTTTTTCACATCTCCAAAATGGCTATTTTTATGTTGAAAATCCATGATTTTTTTTCTTATTTTTACTGCAAACATAGGTTGTGGGTGCTCATTAGAACAGAAAAGTAATGTATACCCCAGCAAACCCCAATTTTCTCTATATAAACTGTGGTATAGAGGGGTGTTCATTTCACAAACTTGATCTGGCCCCAGCCCAACAGGGCTTGAAGAAATTGATGGGCTGCATGATGCTTCCACGCAGAGCTGAAACCGACCACACACGAGCACTGGTAAACCGCTTAGAGGACCTAAGCCTGCCCAGGCAAAGCGGTGCGAGTTGGACCGCCCATGGTTATAAACCCTATTGGTTTCATTGGGCGACAGGGCTTGAGATGTCATTTCATCTCAATGTCAGGTACAAGTCCCACGAAATTGGAAGCAATGTCTCCAAAATGACCTATACAGTGTTGACGGGGATGTTAAACCTCACATCAATCAATCAAAATCACCTGATGCCACTATAAGCTGAATGATCTCCTTTGAGACGGAATGATGATATTTTCTTAAAATTTGTTGAATCAAGGGGTTTCGGTGCTGTTGATCTTTCAGAGCTTTTAATACAGAAAGGGAATCTGAATAAATAAATGATGGGGACATTAAACCTCAAATCAAACAAACAAGATCCAGATCAGAGCCATCTGATCAGGATCTATATTGTTTGTAATTAAGAGTGTGAATTTGTTGCAATAATTTGCATCAAGTAATCTGATTGGTTGATAATCAGTAGTGGGTGTGGCATATTAAAATATTCAGCAGGACAAAGGTTAATTTAAGCCGGTACTTGCCAGTCATTTATTTTCACTGCACTGCCTGGTAATCCATATATATATGCCTAGAGTCCTTGGGGTCACAGGTTGGGGGAGGCAAAGGAGTCATATATCTTTTCTCCTGGGTGTCCAACTGATACTCCGGGCTTTTACAGTTGAGTGAGGCCTGGGGACAGTTGTTCAAAACTAACGATGTCGTTAGTTAACGTATCATTAAAACTTTGGTCATTTATTTAGGCAAATATGCTAATATTTGTGCTGAAAAAAATGTGAGCAGCTTTTGCGGATGCAAAAGCTGCTCACATTTTTTCAGCAAAAATACCAAAATTTTCGATATTCTACTTGCTTGAACAGCTAACAATATGACCACTAACGAGCTCGTTAAGCTAACGATGCTTTGAACAACTGGCCCTGCTGTCCTTGTAGCAGGTTAGGGTAGAGGGGAATGTTTTCATTTCTTTTGTTTCTTCACTTTTTATCATTTTCCACTTTCCCCTAAAAGTCTCTCTCCTCTACTTTCTGTCTCTTTTCTCCCTTTCTCTGGGAGATGACAAAATAACCTAGAAGGCTTGACATGTTAAATCCTAATACAGTCAAACCTGTCTTAGTGGCCACCTCTGTTAAACAAGCAACCTGTCTTAAGCAAGTGGGCATTTAGTTCCCAAAAAAGGCAAATGCATTAAAATTCACCTGTATTAAGCAAGCACCTGTCTTAAGCAAGCACATTTTCATTATCCCTGAGGTGCTTGCTTAACACAGGTTGGACTGTACACTTAATCAATGCTTAGAGTCCTAACCACAGAACCAATGGTCCTCAGAACAGTTCAGCTGAGAGGAGCCATTTGGTTTCTGAGAAGATTTTTGAAGGGGTTTTACCATGGTAGCCATTTTGGTCATGTGACTTAAACTATTTGATCAAACCTTTTCTCCTCCACCCCATAAAGACATCTGAATAACCTTGGACCAACGTCAAGGAATGACTTTCCTTGGCCTTGACCTTGAATCATGCCATATTGGTCAAAGGACTCCAAAAACAAAACTTTTGTTCCCCCATTCCATGAATGCTCCACATGAAATTCTACTTCAATCAGCCAAGTAGTTTCAGAGGATATGTTTGAAAATGTTGACAGACAGGCAGACAGATGACAGACAACAGAGCCTTGCCATACTATTAGCTCACCAACAGGTGAGCTAAAAATGGGACATTTGCAAAAAAATATGAAGACCCAGATCAAATGCTGCAGAACATGTATTCATTGTCTGCTTTATGTACAGAAATTGATATAACATCACATGAACAAGTCCGTGAAATGAAGACCCCCCCCCCCTAAACCCCAGTTATATAGAGAAAACCGGGGTTTATGGGGGTATAATTTATTTTTCTTATTTCTGCTCCAAGACATAGGTTGTGGTTGTGGGTACTCGTTAGAACCGCCTCAGTGAGGCGGTTCTAACGAGCACCCTCAGCCAATGTTTTGAGCATTAATAACAAAAATATCAAGAATTTTCATCAGAAAAGTAGTCATTTTGGAGATGTGAAAAATGCACAATGTCGCACGGGTTAGTTATCGAAATGAACTCGCAGCAAATATACTCAAATTCAATGAAACCACTTTTAGAATTTCGATTTCTTCAGTTTAAGGTAAAAATTACTGCTTTTTACAACTGATAAATACGGTAATGTAAAGATGTCACCAAATCATGAGTTTGTTTGACACGAAAACTGCGTGATTTTCATGATGAGCATGTGCAAGATGCAAAAATTGCAAAATTTTCGTAATCACGATTTTTTGGCACTTTCTTTACTGCCATTATAAGGTTTGGATTCTTTATGTTAAAAGCCAGCAAAACATTTCATAAGAACAAGCCAATTGGACGTCTAAGTAACGTTGATCATCATCGTGCCCTCATTATGGTTGAAGGTGGGCTTTCATACTGCCAAGTTGCAGCGTATGGGTTGTTCGCACACTACGATTGCTAGATTGGTTGAAAGGCACAACGCTATGGGGGTCTGTGGACGATAGACAATGCTCTGCATGTGAAGGTGTTACTGACATGTCAGCAGGACCTGTACATTGTTTTGAGTCATTTATGCGACCGATTCAGGATGTCTGTGGTAACTGCCAGGAGACAGTGGGAACCCATAACCTATGCGTAAGTGACTTAACAGTACGGCAGCGTCTCCAGGAATTCTATATTTCTTGCCATTAGAGGTATAGGGGGAAGTTTGAATGCAGAACGTCGAATCGGTCTGAAGAAGCTATCTGATCAGGATCTATTCTGTTTGGCATTCAGTTTATGAATATGTAGCAATAAATTACATCAAGTAATTTGATTGGTTGATAGACAGAAATGGGTGTGACTTGAATGAATATTCAGCAAAATAAGGGTTAAAATTTGAGGTATAGTACTAGTGGTGTGTTTTCATTGAATCTGAGTATACAATAAACATGGCATACCATAATTGTAACTGGACCTTTCCCTTTTTGATGGAAGATTCTGTTGACAATAAACATGGCATGCCACAATTGTAACTGGATCTTTCCCTTTTTGATGGAAGATTCTGTTGGCCAATAAACATGGCATGCCACAATTGTAACTGGACCTTTCCCTTTTTGATGGAAGATTCTGTTGACAATAAACATGGCATGCCACAATTGTAACTGGATCTTTCCCTTTTTGATGGAAGATTCTGTTGGCCAATAAACATGGCATGCCACAATTGTAACTGGACCTTTCCCTTTTTGATGGAAGATTCTGTTGGCCAATAAACATGGCATACCACAATTGTAACTGGACCTTTCCCTTTTTGATGGAAGATTCTGTTGACAATAAACATGGCATGCCACAATTGTAACTGGATCTTTCCCTTTTTGATGGAAGATTCTGTTGGCCAATAAACATGGCATGCCACAATTGTAACTGGACCTTTCCCTTTTTGATGGAAGATTCTGTTGGCCAATAAACATGGCATACCACAATTGTAACTGGATCTTTCCCTTTTTGATGGAAGATTCTGTTGGCCAATAAACATGGCATGCCACAATTGTAACTGGATCTTTCCCTTTTTGATGGAAGATTCTGTTGGCCAATAAACATGGCATGCCACAATTGTAACTGGACCTTTCCCTTTTTGATGGAAGATTCTGTTGGCCAATAAACATGGCATACCACAATTGTAACTGGATCTTTCCCTTTTTGATGGAAGATTCTGTTGGCCAATAAACATGGCATGCCACAATTGTAACTGGATCTTTCCTATTGGAAGATTGTGTTGGCCAATAATGCGGTAAAAGTCTAGCTTGGAATATATATAGGAAGCTTCTGGATCGATGTATAGGGCTTAATGGATATCCTGCTGAAAATTTGAATCAGCCATGCCATTTCTGACTATCAGCCAATCAGATTACATGCTATAATGTAATTCAAATTCACAAACTGAATGACAAACAGTGTAGATCCTGATCAGATGGCTTCTTTAGAAGCCATCTGATCTGGATCTACACTGTTTGCAAAGGTAGTGGTTGTTGCGAACAGCTGGATAAGGGTTAAAGGCTGAAGGATAAAAACAGATTTAATTACATGTAACCAGATGAAAGCTGGGAAAATTTTCAATGATATGCAAAAAAAAATATGTGCTAAATATGAAATGAGACTAAATAGCATAAAATTTTGTATAATTGCCACCAGATGTTAGTGGTAAAGTTTCTTTCTTTCGTCAGCCTTGGAATGAAGTGAATTGGAGTGGAATGGAACAGAATAATGCAGAGTTGGACTAGAATTAATAGAACAGAATAGGAAAATAGAAAAGAACAAACAGAAATTTCAAAAGATTTTTACAGGATCAAGAATTGAATGGAGTAGCTAGGAGTAGAATGCTGAAATAAATGGAATGGCGTGGGATAGAATGGTATGGAGTGGGAAGGAAATGGGGTTGAAAGCAATATAGTGGAATAATAGAATAGAATAGAATAAAATAGAAGAGATCGGAACAGAATGAAATGGAGCAGAATGGAAAAGAACTGAGTGGAGTGAAGTTGAGAAGAATGGAAATAAAAGAGCTGCAAGCACTGAATGACGTCCCGCCACTGCACATACATCAACTCTGTCAAAATAAAGTCAAAGGGAATTCAGAGTTATGTTGTTTTTGTGTTCTGCATATACAATAACATGGTGATGCACATTTGAATTAAATTTTCAAGAAAACATCTCAAACAGTATTCAAGTTACTGACCTGAGACAGCAATCACTTTTTCAATGTTTAAAGGGCCAGCAAGAGTTACAGTTGTTTCTTACTGCACCTTCTCTTACATTTTTTGAGGTTTCAACAATTTCCGAGCATGAGAACAACTGGTAGAAATGGCTATTTTCATTATCTATTAAATTCAAAGGGTTGTAATTCCAAAAGTAGGTTACCCAGAGTTACAGTTCTTGAGGTCTGCTTATTGTCTCATGGTGCTATACATTTGTGAGAAATTCCATGAAAATATCTTTTCAACTTACAGAGCGGACACTAGTACATGGTGGAAATAGCCATGTTCAATGTTCACAGGGCAATAACTTCAAAAGTGGGCAAACCAGAGTTATGGTTCATACGTTTCGCATGTGGTCTCGTAGTGCTTTGCATTTCTATGATATTTCATGAAAATATGTCTAACACTGTCAGGGTTATGCAGCGGACACAAGTACATGGAAGAAATAGCTACCATAAAAATTCGGCTATAAGAAGAGGAATTTTCCCTCCAAAATGAGCCAACAAAAATGACCCCGTCTTATGGCCGAGGTCATGGACTGCAGGCTTTTCCGGCAATGTCCGGCGAAGACCAGACATATGGAAAAAGCCGATCATTGATTTTTGAATTGATATAAATCGCCGCCCACAAACCACCAAAACCATTTTTCTGCACGCGATCGGTAAATGATGTCATCCGACGCCAGCAACCCCAAACGTGTTTAATGACATTGTGTGTATCTCTTTCATAAAAAAATATTTGGAACCGGTAAACGGTTGTGAATAGAAGTGAATAGAAAACAGCGCTGCACAGCTCCCGAATTATCCCCAGAAGCTCCGTGTCAATAACCAACAACAGCGTTCGACTTTTTCCAACCGTCTGCTATTTGGCACCAAAACATAACCATTCATGAGATAGTAGAATAGCCGTTTTTATTATGCAAACATCTACCGTTAGATGCAGCTAATTGTCTGAGGAGGGATTAAATCTTGTGGATTAAATTTTATGATTGGAGGATAAACGCAAATTAGAGACATAACTTGACCATATTTTCACACCTTATCGACACGCACCGCAGTGTGGCAAATATATGACAGGGATTAACAATAGTGTCATACTTGAACCGTAATAAATACATAGATGGTTTGTCTCTGAATTGACAGTGCAGCAATTATTGCGATTTACTTATTGGTCTAGTTTTACCGTATTTAAGGACTCAAAAAGTTTGACAGTTGTAGACTTTTTTTTGCACTTGCCCGACCGGGCGTCATAAGGTCAAAGTGCACCCGCCCGGCGCGATTAAGGTCTTGTCCCGGGCGGCCGGAAAATGGATTTGTCACCCCCTGACGTCTATTAAATAGAAGTCTGTGTAGCTGTCTAGCCTTAGCCAGCAAAGCATGTACCGTGCCAACTTCGGGCCGAAAGCGATACATGTACAACGTATCAACACCATCCAGATGTCGGCCCGACGTTTGCCCACTATTTTGTGCTAGCTGGGGCATTGGTTCTGAATCTGAATAGCTAGGTGTTGTGTTCCCCCGATAAAAAAACATCAGTTACTTATAGAAAAGCTGCAACAAATATTTCTAATTTTTTTGGATGAACATAAATTTCTCCCTTTTCCCAACGCTATTCAGATTCAGTAAAAGTTGTCTCTCTTTGTAACTCTCACAACCGAAGACACATAATGTCAACAGACATAAACAAGCCATGTGAGGGGTAAGCAGAGGGTTTTTTTGACGAAAAAAGCCCGATTTCTCACATCTAAACGGCATTTGGCGGCAGCAGACAGGCCCCCGACAGATATGGCAAAAATTTGACCCATCTTATAAAAGAGTATAAGCAAAATCCCACCTTAGAAAAACTTATAGCCGAATCGTCTTATAGCCGAATTTTTACGGTATGTTTAATGTCTAAGGGCAATTACTCCAAAAGTAGGAAAATCAGAGTTATGGTTCATATGTTCTGCATGTCATCTCATGGTGCTCTACATATCTGTGAAGTTCAGTGAAAATATCTCAAAAAGTTATGGAGCGGACACAAAACTGATAGAAACTGCTATGTTCAATGTTCAAAGGGCAATAACTCCAAGAGTAAGAAATCAGAGTTACAGTTTGTTGTCTCATGTTGCTCTAGATATCTGTGAAGTTTTATGAAAATATCTGAAATGGTATCAGTGTTATGGAGTGGACACGAAACTATAATAGAAATGTTCAAAGGGCAATAACTCCAAAAGTAGGAAAATCAGAGTTACCGTTTATATGTTCTGCACATTGTCTCCTGGTGCTCTACATATCTGTGAAGTTTCTTGAAAATATCTCAAATGGTATCAGAGTTATGGAGCGGACACTAAATTATGAGGCATTGACAGATGGACACTAAAAATTTTGGAGGGTATAACATAATACTTGAGTGGCAGGGCATAAGAACAGGGTAAAATCCAGGATTTCCTTATTTCATGTGCAAGGAATGTATACAACAAGAGGGCCCAGAGGGCCCTGGTTCGCTCACCTGTGTGTCACTGTCTCGAGTACATTCTATGTTTACTCTTGTGGCCATGTTGTTCATCAGCAGAGTGATTTTAGCTTATTTGGTAGGGAGTAACCTAGGCAACATTCCTGGGAATTTTGAATCAAATTGGCCATAGGGTTTAGGGGGAGTTTCCGTTTGAATCAAATTTACAATATTTTTCTATTTTTACCTACGGTGGCCATTTTGTTCATCCGAGTGGGATTTATTTAGCCTTTTTGGTAGAGGATCATCTAGGCAACATTGTCGCAAGGAACCTACATGCTAAATATGAAGGCTGTATCTCAAATGCTTTAAAAGTTATGACAAAGTAGGTAAAAGGTCAAGGTCATGGGTCAAAAGTTTTGAATGGCTGAGAAAACCTTGTCACAAGGAACATGCATGCCAAATATGAAGGCTCTATCTCACATGGTTCAAAAGGTATGATAAAGTAGGTCAAAGATCAAGGTCACAGGTCAAATCTTTATGAGTGGGAAGCCCTTGTCAGAAGGAACCTACATGCCAAATATGAAGGCTCCATCTCAAACGGTTCAAAAGTTATGACAAAATAACCTACCAATCTACTTTTTGATTTGACATGACCCATATTCGAACTTAACTGAGATATTGTCCAGATGATCATTCTGAGCAAGTTTTATGATGATTTGACTGAAACTGTGGCCTCTTAAGAGTATTCAAAACATTTTTCTATGATTTGACCTGCTGACCTACTTTTTGACCCGCCATAACCCATATTCAAACTTGACACAGATATTGTCAAGATGATCATTCTGAGCAAGTTTGATGATGATCGGACCAAAGCTTGGGCCCCTAGTGTGTTCACAAGGTTTTTCAACAATCTGACCTACTGACCTACATATTGACCAGACATGACCCATATTCGAAATTAACCGAGATATTGTCAAATGATCATTTTGAGCAAGTTTGATGATGATCAGACCAAAACTGTAGCCGCCAGTGTGTTCAGAGGGTTTCTCTATGATTTGACCTACTGACCTACTTTTTGACCCAACATGACCCATATTTGAACTTGACTGAGATATTGTCAAGATGATCATTCTGGGCAACTTGATGATGATCGGACCCAAACTGTGGCCTCTAGTGTGTTCACAAGCTTTTTCTATGATTTGACCTACTGACCTACTTTATGACCGGACATGACCCGTTTTCAAACTTGACCCGGATATTGTCAAGATGATCATTCTGGGCAAGTTTGATGATGATCGGACCTAAACTGTGGCCTCTAGTGTGTTCAGAAGGTTTTTCTATGATTTGACCTACTGACCTACTTTCGACCAAACATGACCCATATTCGAACCTGACCGAGATATTGTCAAGCCTATCATTCTGAGCAAGTTTGATGATGATCGGACCAAAACTGTGGCCTCTAGTGTGTTTACAAGGTTTTTCTCTGATTTGACCTACTGACCTACTTTTTGACCCTACATGACCCATATTCGAACTTGACCGAGAAATTGTCAAGATAATCATTCTGAGCAAGTTTCATGATGATCAGACCAAAACTGTGGCCTCTAGTGTATTCACAAGGTTTTTCTATAATTTGACCTACTGACCTACTTTGTGACCCGACATAACCCATATTCGAACTTGATGGAGATATTGTCAAAATGATCATTCTGGGCAAGTCTGATGATGATCGGACCAAAACTGTGGCCTCCAGTGTGTTCACAAGCTTTTTCTATGATTTGACCTACTGACCTACTTTTTGCCCTGACATGACCCGCATTCAAACTTGACTGAGATATTGTCAAGATGATCATTCTGGGCAAGTTTGATAATGATTGGACCAAAACTGCGGCCTCCAGTGTATTCACAAGATTTTTCTATGATTTGACCTACTGACCTACTTTTGGACCTGGCATGACTCATTATCGAATGTGACCAAGAAATTATCAAGATGATCATTCTGAGCAAGTTTGATGATGATTGGACATAAATTGTGGCCTCTAGTGTGTTCAGAAGGTTTTTCTATGATTTGACCTACTGACCTACTTTTTGACCCGACAACACCCATATTCAAACTTGACTGAGATATTGTCAAAATGATCATTCTGGGCAAGTTTGATGATGATCGGACAAAAACTGTGGCCTCTCGTGTCTTCACAAGGTTTTTTTTTCTGATTTGACCTACTGACCTACTTTTTGACCCGACATGACCCATATTCGAACTTGACCGAGATTTTGTGGTGGTACAATTTGTGTGCAAGTTTAGTTAAAATCAAATCATAAATGAAACATCTATCATGCAGACAAGACCAAATTAGGCAATTTTTGCCCTTTCAGGGGCCGTAACTCCATAACACATGATGGGATATGGCTGGTTCAAGAAAGGAACCTAGATCTCATGGTGGTACAAGTTGTGTGCAAGTCTGGTTAAAATCAAATCATAAATGAAGATGCTATCATGCGGACAAGACCAAAATAGGCAATTTTTGCCCTTTCAGGGGCCGTAACTCCATAACACATGATGGGATATGGCTGGTTCAAGAAAGGAACCTAGATCTCATGGTGGTACAAGTTGTGTGCAAGTCTGGTTAAAATCAAATCATAAATGAAGATGCTATCGTGGGGACAAGAAATTGTTTACGCACGCACGCACGCACGCACGCACGGACGGACGGACGCACTGACGACGGACGACGGACAAAAAGTGATCACAAAAGCTCACCTTGTCACTACGTGACAGGTGAGCTAAAAAAACAACAAAAAAAAAACAATGGAATAAAGTAGATTATTAGGGAATGGAATAAATCAGAATAGAAAGATAGGAAGAGGAGTGGAATAGAATGGAAAGAATGGAGTGGAAAGAAACAGAATGGAGTGGAATGGAAAAGATTAGAACGGATTGGAGAGCAATAGAATATAATGGAGTTGATCAGGGTGGAGTGGAATGGGATAGAATAGAAACAAGAGGCCCATGGGCCACCATGCCCACCAGAGCTCAAGGGGGGGGGGGGAGGGAGGGGCACTGCCCACTGGCAGCATTGTATTTTAATTAACCATGGAAGCCTTGCGCTCAAGGATGCTATAAATAAAATTTGGACCCAATCACCCTAGTGGCTTCAGAGGTCTGAAATCGCGTGAATGTGTTGTTGCAGGACAATTAACAGATGACAACTGACAATTTCCCATCTGTGGTAAACGGGCCTCCGTGGCCTAGTGGTTAAGAGCGCTGACTCTTGATCATTAGGTCTCTCACCGCTGTGGTTCGAGCCTCGCTCGGGTCACATGTGAGACGCCAAGTTCTGCAACGGAAGGTCAGGTGGTTTTTCTCCGGGTACTCCGGTTTTCGCCCACCTCTGATTAATGATCGGCTCGATATGAGTGAAATAATCTTGAAAGGGCCGTAAAACCAAAAACCAAAAAAAAAACAAAAAAAAACCCATCTGTGGTAACCAATAGGCCTAAAAATGAGAACATTAATTAAGGAACATTTCTATCAAAGTTTGACAAAATAACTTGAAAGGCATAAATGTCATTTTTCAATTTTCCTCATTATAAGTCAATGGAAACTCTTAACTTGCCATAGCAAACAAACTAAAGAGCCAAATTTCATAAACCAGAGCTCAGGTGGGCACTGCCCAATGGCAGCCATGTATTTTAACATATGATTTTAATGTACCAATAAAAAAAAGCTAACCAACAAACCCCATACCCAAATGAGCACCCATGTGGACTCTGTGTCTGAAATATCAGGTGTTTTATAAAGTAGAGGGGGTGGGGCATGGACCCAATGGAGCCCTAGTTGGTATCACTAAATGAGCCTTATCAAAAGGAACAGAGACATATTATATGTTTTATAGCGTTGGGGATATGTAAGGTTCCCGAGATGTAAGGCCTTTAACCCGTTTTGTACAAAATGGAATCTTCCTCCTTATATACAGCAGGAGTCCATTTCAAAATTTAAGGGGTGTCAGGTTGCGTTTTCTTCAAAATTTATTTGGAACCTCACTGAACTTTTAGCAAACAGTGGAGGCCCTGATCAGAGGCCGCGTTCTGCGGCGTCTGATCTGGGCCTGCACTGTTTGCCCGGGTACATGTTTTGGGGTTTCTGGTTCTAAATGGGTTAAAGCAGTGAAAGGATTGGGGCATGGTGGATCCCAGAAAAGCCCAATATTGTTGTCACTGAATGTGTCTTATCATAAGGACCAAGAATATATATGGTTAAAGGGTGGGGATCTGAACAGTTTTTGAGATACGAGGCCCTTTTATGAAGTGGATGGGAGAGAAATGGCCCCTGCCGACCCCCCAAGTCGGTGTGACTGAATGTGTCTAATAATAACTAGAGCTGTCAGAGGATCTGACTATAGCCCCGCTTCAGCGCTGTCAGAGAAGAAAGTTATTTAAGCTGCAGAGAAAACAGTTATGAACAAGAAATAACTGTTGAAAATTTTACATTATCTGGAAAAACTCTAAGAGTTGTGAGCCCTTGTCCCTCATTTCAATGAGCATGATACATTACCAGAATGTCCATGTTTATACTAAATTTCATCTTCCATTTTTCAATGTTCAAAGGGTAATAACTCCTAAAGTAGGCAAATCAGAGTCAGGATTCCTGGGCTCTGCACATTGTCTCATGGTGCTTTACACTTGTGTGAAGTGTCATGAGTGTGTGTGTGTGTGTGTGTGTGAATTCGGGTTTAACGTCGCTTTCAACAATTTTTCAGTCATATCACGACGGTGTCTGGTTGCGACAGGGAGCTCAATGCTCACATTTATAGTGCTGCCTCACTGAAGTATCATGTCCCAGACACATTACATGATACCACACCCAGTCACATTATCCTGACACTGGATCGACCAGTCCTAGCTCTACCCCGTAAATCTGAGTGCCGAACGAGGAGCAGCTAGTACCATTTTAACGACTTTGGTATGTCGCGGCCCGGGGTCGAACCCCAGACCTCCCGTTCCCCGGAGCGGACACTCTACCAACTGAGCTATCGGGGCCGGTATGAAGTGTCATGAAAATATCTCAAATGGTTTGTGAGTTATGGAGCCGACACAGTCAAAATTGCCTTTTTAAATGTTCAAAGGGCAATAACTCCTAAAGTAGGCAAACCAGAGTTATGGTTCCTGCACTCTGCACATCATCTCAAGGTGCTTTTCATTTATTTGAAGTTTCATGAAAATATCAGAAACGGTTATGGAGCGGACATAGTTAAAATTGCCATTTTTTAATATTCAAAAGCCTATAACTGAAAAAGTAGACAATCCAGAGTTTGGGTTCCTGCGCTCTGCACACGTAATATGGTGCTTTACATTTGTGTGAAGTTTCATAAAATTATCTCAAACGGTTTTTGAGTTATCGAGCAAAGACGGCTAAAATTGATATTTTTCAATATTCAAAGGGAAATAACTCAAAAATTAGGCAATCCAGAGTTATGGTTCCTGCACTCTGCACACCATCTCATGGTGTTTAATGTTTGTGTGAAGTTTCATGAAAATATGTGAATGGGTTTTAAAGTTATGGAGCGGACACGAAAATTGTTAACAGACACAGACAGACAGACACACAGAAAATACGAAAACCAGAGTTATGGTTCTTGCACTCTGCACATTGTCTCATAGTGCTTAACATTTGTGTGAAGTTTCATGAAATTATCTCAAACGGTTTTCGAGTTATGAAGCGGACACTGTTAAAATTGCCATTTTTCAATGTTCAAAGGGCAATAACTCCAAAAATAAGCAATGCAGAGTTATGGTTCCTGCGCTCTGCACATCGTCTCATAGTGCTTAACATTTGTGTGAAGTTTCCTAAAAATATCTCAAACGGTTTTCGAGTTATGAAGCGGACACAATTAAAATTGCCATTTTTCAATGTTCAAAGGGCAATAACTCCAAAAGTAGGCAATCCACAGTTATAATTCCTTCGCTCTGCACATTGTCTTATGGTGTTTAACATTTGTGTGAAGTTTCATGAAAATATGTTAAGCAGATACAAAGTTATGGAGCCAACACAAATTAACGGAATCACGGAATTACGGAATTACGGAAAATGTTCAAAGGGCAATAACTCCAAAAGTAGGCAATCCACAGTTATAATTCCTTCGCTCTGCACATTGTCTTATGGTGTTTAACATTTGTGTGAAGTTTCATGAAAATATGTTAAGCAGATACAAAGTTATGGAGCCAACACAAATTAACGGAATCACGGAATGACAGAAGGACATGGCAAATCCAATATAGCCCCACTTTTTCAAAGCGGGGCTATAATGAACAGTATATGATTATGGGGTGGGGATTTGAAAGATTTCTGAGATATATGGCCTTTTATGAAGTGAAGGGGCAGGGCATTGTCCCCAGCACAAAGGGACCCCATGCTGGTGTGAAAGAGTGAGTCTTATCATAAGGAACCAAGTAGCTCATCATATATGTCTGATGTGCTCTTGAAGAAACACATTAATTTGTTTGTGTTTGTTTTGGAGTTTAAACTATTTTAAGTCATTTTTGAGCCGGTCAGTTTACCTATCCACACTTTTCCTGGGCAGGCTTATACGTAAGCGGAAGAAATATATGGGCTGCATGATGGTTCCACGCAGAGCTGAATCTGGCCCACACACTAGTACTGGTAAAACGCTTAGAGGAAATAAGCCTGTCCAGGAACCGCGGTGTGAGGCGGCCGTCCATGCTAATAAACCCTATTTGTTTCATTAGGCGACAGGGCTTGAGATGTCATTTCATCTCAATGTCTGGGAAAAAGTCCCATAAAATTGGAAGCAACGTCTCCAAAATGACCTTTACAGTGTTGACGGGGACGTTTAACCTCAAACCAAACAAAACGTAAGCGGTTAACCAGTATCATAAGGAACAAGAATATAATATGGTTAAGGGGTGGGGATCTGAACGGTTTCTGAGATATATGGCTTTTAATGAAGTATAGGGGTGGGGCATGGCCCGGGGGACCCCCATGCTGGTGTCACTGATTGCGTCTTATCATAAGGAACATGAATATATTAGTTTAGGGGTGGGGCTCTCAGTTTCTCAGATATATGGCCTTTTGTGAAGTCGAGAGGTGGCGCATGGCCCCAGCGTGGCCTGGGTGACCCCTAGGTTGGTGTCACTGAATGTGTCTTATCATAAGGAACAAGAATATATATGGTTTAGGGGTTGGGAATCTGTAAGGTTTCTGGGCTATTGGGCCTTTTATGAAGTGGAGGGAGTGGGGCATATCCCCAGCACATCCCAGGGGACCCCCAGGTTGGTGTAACTTAAAGCAATTTATCATAAGGAACAAGAATATATATGGTTATGGGGTTAGGATCTGTGAGGTTTCTGGGACATTGGGACTTGTATGAAGTGGAGGGGGTGGGGCATGGCCACGACACATCCCAGGGGACCCCCAGGTTGCTGTCACTTATTGTGACTTATCATAGGGAACAAGAATATGTATGGTTTAGGGGTGGGGATCTGTATGATTTTTGGGATATATGGCCTTTTATGAAGTGGAGGGGGTGGGGCATGGCCTGGTACATCCCTGGGGACCCCCTGGTTGGTGTCACTGAATGTATCGTATCATAAGGAACAAGAATATATTATGTGGTTTAAGGGTGGGGATCTGAATGGTTTCTGAGATAAATGGCATTTTATGAAGTGGAGGGGGTGGGGCATGTTCCCGGCACATCCTGGGGGACCCCCGGTTTGGTGTCACTTAATGCGTCTTAACATAAGAAACAAGAATATATATGGTTTAGGGTGGGGATCTGTAAGGTTTCTGAGATATGTGGCATTTTATGAAGTGGAGGGGGCAGGGCATTGGGCACGGCACAACCTTGGAGACCCACAGGTGGACATAAAAGCATATGGCTGAGAGAAGTTTACTCATGGAGCCTTTCTATGGAAGTTTTGTCAAAATACTTGCAATGAATTGCCAGTAAATGCAATTCTTCAATTTTCCCCACAATAAGTCTATGGGAACTATGAGCTGCCGTAGCAACCAAACTAAAAAGCCGAATTTCGTAAAATATGCAAACTATCGATCCCCCAGGCCAAGGATGCTACAGATGGAATTTGGGCCCAATCGGCCCAGTAGCTTCCGAGAAAGTGTTGACGCAGATAACATATGACAGACGACGATAGATAACTGCCTATCCTATAAGCTCCCCTATAAAATAGAAGGAAAGAATAGAATGAAGTGAGGTGGGAACAAATGGAATTTGTTTGTTTTGTTTGATTTGAGGTTTAACGTCCCCGTCAACACTGTAAAGGTCATTTTGGAGACGTTGCTTCCAATTTTGTGGGACTTTTACCCGACATTGAGATAAAATGACATCTCAAGCCCTGTCGCCCAATGAAACCAATAGGGTTTATTAGCATGGACGGTCCGCCTCGCACAGCGGTTCCTGGACAGGCTTAGATCCTCTAAGCGGTTTACCAGTACTAGTGTGCGAGCCAGATTCAGCTCTGCGTGGAAGCATCATGCAGCCCATACATTTCTTCAAGCCCCTATGGGTGGGGGCTATGGAAACAAATGGAATAAAGTGGAGTGGAAAACAAGCAGAATGTGGAGTGGAAAGCGATGGAATGGGCTGCAAATTTATGGAAAAAGAATAGAATCGATTGGAGTGGAAAGGAATGGAAAAGAGCAAGATGAAGTGAAGTGGAAAGGAATGGAATGAAGTACATGTAGAAAGGAATGGAAAATGAAATGTAGTGGAGGGGAATGGAAAGGAATTGAAACTAGAAACTATCACTAAAGGTGATGAATACCCCCACAAAAACTGCCTTGATAGTACAACAGCGGCATTTTGCAATTTTTTCACTTGAAAGGGGCCATAACTATGTCGAAAATTGACGAATTGTAGTGGAAATCGAACTTGACCTGTATTTTATGATATTACATCAGTGTACTAAACATTATAAAAATCGGTGAAGCGCCTTTTGAGTTATCATCTGGAAACCAAGTCAACAGACCGACCGACCGACAGACAGACAGACAGACCGAGAGACCGACAAGCTCACTCCTATATACCCCCCCAAATTTCATTTGTGGGGGTATAAAGAACAAAATGGAATGGAAAGGAATGGAAAAGAACAAGAATTTTTTCAGGAGAAAACAATGTCCGCCACCATAACTTAAACACCCATTTGACCTTTATAACTAGGTTAAGGTCACCAAATTATAAGTCGCAAACAAGCCATTTTTGGCCAAAACCTGTCAGTTGTTGGTAGCCTGTGACCTAAAAAAATGATCATTAAAATGGTCAAGATCACCAAAATCTAATTGAATTTGGTAGGTTGTAATTAAATATTGTATCGAGTTTGACCAACATTCATCAATTCTTAAATGAAATAAGGTCACCCATAGAACATCCCTGTGAAATTATTTCAAACTTCATCCACTGGTTAAGCAGGAGAAGGCTGTTTAAAGGTTCTTCTATTTTTAGCTCTGTTATCCATTTTGTTCAACCAATGGAACGGTATGAGCAATTTTGGTAGAGGGTCACCCAAGGAACATTCCTGTGAAATAATTTCAAATACTGTTCACTGGTTATACAGCATGAATAAAAATCTAAAATGATATCCTTTAAGAGCAATGAAAACATTCATAAGAAAGAAGATGGGTCATACTACGTAGTTTCGGCTAATAAAGCCTCATCAGTGACCCTGTAATGATCCGGCAAAGAAAGCCAGAGGAAACATACTGCAATTTTGCGAATTTCGAATAGGCAGTCGATTCAAAGACAGTTATAAAGCAAAATTGGGTCCAAATAATTAAAAACCTGTCTAGAATATGAGTCTAAACCAATAATTTATTAGCTCACCTGAGCCGAAGGCTCATTGGTGAGCTGATAGTATGGCCAGGCAAAAATTCTGTGTGTGTGTGTGTTCAAATTTTCAAACGTCTTCTCCTCCGGAACCGCTGGGCCGATTGTAGTCAAATTTCATGTGGAGGCTCCATGGGGTGGGGGAACGAAAGTTTGCATTTTTGGTCTAGGTCACATGACCAAGATGGCCGCCATGCCCATATATGGTAAAAACCCTTCGAAAATCTTCTCCTCCGGAACCACTGGGCCGATTTGCATAAAACTTGGCATGTAGCACCTGGGACATGGGCCCATCATAATTTGCATAAATGGTGTCCCTGGGATGACCTTGACCTATTTTACGCCAAGGTTAAATTTGGTAACATGGGCATTTGTATGGGAAAAAGTAGAAATGTCTGATATCTTGCAAACTGTTACAAATAATGCCACTAAACCATATATATTCTTATTCCTTATGATGAGGCGCATTAAGTGACATGGATTTTGGGACCCTGGGGCCCCCCGGGGGGGCATGCCCCACCCCCTTCTTTGCACAAAATGCTTAATATCTTGGAAACGGTTAAGATCCCCACCCATAAACCATATATATTCTTGTTCCTTATGATAAGGCGCATTCAGTGACATGGACCTTTGGAACTTTGGGTACCGGGGTTCCCGGGGGGGGGGGGGGCATGCCCCACCCCTATTTTGCACAAAATGCTTAATATCTCGGAAACGGTTAAGATCCCGACCCATAAACCATATATACTCTTGTTCCTTATAATGAGGCCCATTCAGTGACATGGACTTTTGGACCATGGGGTACCAGGGGTCCGGGGGGGGGGCATGCCCCACCCCTTTTTTTTGCACAAAATGCTTAATATCTCGGAAACGGTTAAGATCTCTATCCATGAACCATATATATTCTTGTTCCTGATCATAAGGCGCATTAAGTGACATGAACCTTTGGACCCGGGGGGCATGCCTCACCCCCTTTTTTGCATTAAATGCTTAATATCTCGGAAACGGTTAAGATCCCCACCCATAAACCATATATACTCTTGTTCTTTATGATGAGGCGCATTCAGTGACATGGACCTTTGGACCCTGGGGTACCAGGGGTCCGGGGGGGGGGGGGGGGGGGGGGGGGGCATGCCCCTCCCCCATTTTTTGCTCAAAATGCTTAATATCTCGGAAAAGGTAAAGATCCCCACCCACAAACCATATATATTCTTGTTCCTTATGATAAGGCGCATTCAGTGACATGGACCTTTGGACCCGGGGGTCCCTGGGTGAGGGAGGGGGGCATGCCTAACCCCCTTTTTTCAAAAATGCTTAATATCTCGGAAACGGTTAAGATCCCCACCCATAAACCATATATATTCTTGTCGCATTCAGTGTAATGGACCGTTGGACCTACGGTTCCAGTGGGGGGGGGGGGGGGGGGGGGGGGCTGGGGGCCAACTCCCTTTATTGCATTGAATGCTTAATATCTCGGAAACAGTTGAGATCCCCACCCAGTTACACAGACCTTCGGTCTCTCTTGGCCAAAGATCACATATTAAAGTCTTTGAGGACTTCCTCAGAAAAGTCAGGTGAGGGATTCAGGACCAATGGTCCTCTGGTTTTTGATTTCTCAGAATATTCACGCTGATCTCAAAGGACCAAAAGTAAAATATAAACTATATAAAATGAAGTCATTAACGCTCTGCATGCTGGGTATTTTTTTGCAGCAGACGACAGTTTGAATTTTTTTTCTAATTTTCCGAGATAACAGGATTTGACATCTCATGCAAATTGTCTCCATAGGAGACAATTTGTTTGAGATATCAAGTCCTGTTTTCTGGGAAAAATAAGGAAAATATCAACAATTTGTCGGCTGCTGAATTAGCCTAGAGATTGGTAAAGGTTAAAAGGCTTTACTATTTTTAGCTCTGGCGGCAGCTTGTTCATCTGAGCGGAACGGTTTGAGCAATTTTGGTAGCGGTATCCCAAGGAACATTCCTGTAAAATAATTTCAAAATCCATCCACTGGTTAAGGAGGAGAAGCCATTTAAAGGTTTTTTTTTTTTGTTTTTTTTTTAGATCTGACAGCCATCTTGTTCACCTGAGCCAAACGGTTTGAGCAATTTTGGTAGAGTGCCACCCAAAGAACATTCCTTTGAAATTCTTTCAAAATCTGTCCAGCATTTTCAGAGAAGAAGTCAAAATTCACAAACTGAATGAAAACAGTGTAGATCCTGATCAGATGGCTTCTTCAGAAGCCATCTGATCTGGATCAACACTGTTTGCAATGGTAGTGGTTGTCATGACAAAGGATGCACAGACAGACTGATCACAATAGCTCACCAATGAACTTGACCTAAAGGCCATGGGCATGAATGGTGACCTATACCTATCAACATGTTACCAAGGCTTGAAACCTAAACACGAAATTTCTGACCTTGACCTTGAGATCACAGGCACAGGTACGGGTATTGCTGAATAGTACTTTGGACCTATAACTTATCAGCATACCAAATGTCAACAAAATCCATTGTATTATTTGGAAAATATGAGGGCTCAAAAAAGATTAAAGTAAAACAACATAAAGTTCTTTCTATATCTGTGACCCTGACCTTAAGGTCATAGGCAAGAGCAGGGGTATTGCTGTAGACCTATATCTATCATCATACCAAATATGAACCAAATTTATCACATGCTTTTGAAAATTTGAGGTCTTAAAGAACTTAAGTAAAACTTTAACATAAAATTCCTATGTCTGTGTCCATGATCTTCAGGTCATGGGCATGGGTTGAATAAAACTTTGGACCTATATCTGTCATTATACCAAATATGAATCAAGTCCATCATATGGTTTGGAAACTAACTTTGACAGATGCTTTAACGCCAATGTTGGGTTAGTGCAATCACATTTTTCCTGGACCATGTGCAATGGCTTTGATAACCTAGCCACCATACCTTTCCTCACTGAGTGAGTAAAATCCACCCATAGTACTTTCAGTGCTTTGATAGATTTTTTCTATTTTCTATGCATTATATACCTGCTACAAAAACTGCAGAAAATCTTCTTTATGCAATATTTCAACAAAGTTCATTAAACCCTTATCAGTTACATTTTCCTTCTGTTAAAGTCATCAAAATGATCCATTTCCTCCTAAAACCTCAGTCAGAACATGGCAAAACTCAGCATTCAGCTTCGTGTTAACCTGGTATAATAATTATTCTAAATTCTGGGATTTAATGAGTGCCAAGATCAGACTGCTTCTGCTCATTGTAACCCTTATCCTGCTGTTCTCGACAACCACTACCATTGCAAACAGTGTTGATCCAGATCAGATGGCTTCTGAAGAAGCCAGATGGCTTCTGAAGAAGCCATCTGATCAGGATCTACACTGTTTGTCATTCAGTTTGTGAATTGAAACAAAAACATTATAACATGTAATCTGACTGGCTGATAGTCAGAAATGGGTGTGGCTAATCAAATCATTAAGCGGGATAAGGGTTAACTCCTAATCTGGAGATATATTAACCCTTATCCAGCTGAATAAATTAATTTAGCCACACCCATTTATGATCGTGAACCAATCAAGTTCCTTGATATAATGTATTCACTCACATAACTGAGAGAAAAAGATTGTAGATCTTGATAGGATGGCTTCTCTGGTTCACAAGGCTGTCATGTTCAGCAGTGTTTATAAGGTCTGCAAGTCTCTGCAGGGGAAAATGGATTCTTTCTCTCTGTCTCTGTCTTTCTCTCAAGTCTCTGCATGGGGGAAATGGATTCTCTCTCTGTCTCTCTCTCTGTCTCATTGTCTCTTTCCAACTCTCTTCTTCTCCTTCTTCTTCTTCTTCTTCGTCTTCTTCTATCTAATTTACAGATGCAGTTTATTAATAAAAACAGTCTAAATTGTGTCCTTGGTAATAAAAAAAAAATTATAGCATTAATTATTTGAGCTGTAAATTTAAATTTATAATAGCACCTTTTGTCAGATGCTGGCTTAACTTTATTCTGGCATAAGTAAGTAATCTTTTTACACAACACAAAAGCATGTTTGGCAATTCTATACTTCCCACCCCACAAAGTTCTATAACAGATTCAAACCACAGACATACACTATTTTAATGACATGGTGCTAATTATATATCCCCGAAACATGAAACATTCCAAAAATGTCATAAACAGCCATACCTATGAAGCTTTAAAACTTTGGATACTTTGGAAGCAAAACAATGGAGCTATATAGCAACTGGACACTGACAAATACAGGGCTGGTTTGAGCCTTGCTCGGGTCACATGTGAGACGCCGAGTATTGCAACAGAAGGTCAGGTGGTTTTTCTCCAAGTACTCTGGTTTTCGTCCACCTCTGATTAACGAAAGCCTTGAAATGCGTGAAATATTCTTAAAAGGGTTGTAAAACCCAAACAAAAACCAATAAAAAAATGCAGAGCCATAGCAATCATAATAGACACTGACACATAGTAACTAAACAAACACTAACACTAAAGCTTTAGTAGCCAAACAATGTAGCCACAGTAACAGGATCAATGGAGCCAATTACTAACCAATTGGCATTTGGGAAGCCAAACATTAAAGCTTTGGTAGCCATGTAGCTATAGTAACATAGTAACTACATGTATACACTTGACACTTTGAAGCTTTGATAACCAAACAATGGGGCCATACAAACCACACCCCAACATTTTGGAAGCCTGGGAAACACTCTAGCCAAACAATGAAGCCAAATACTGAAGCTTGGTAGCCTTACAACCGAGGTATACTATTCAAACACTGAAGCTCTGGTAGGCAAACAATGATAGCAAAGTAACCAAACACTGATATTTTGGGAGAGAAACACTGATGTTATGGCAGCCAAACAATTAAAGGTACTGACAATTTGAAGCCAAAACAGAAGCTTTAAAGACCACAAGATTGATCAATAGCAATTTAACAACACTGACACAAAGCAACTAAACACAGCTATTTTGGAAGCAAAACAATGAAATTTTGTTAGCCAAACCATGAGGCCATAGTAACCAAACACTGACATTTTGGAAGCAATACACTGAATCTTTGGAACCAAATAACAGAGCCACACTTACCGATCATTGACATTTCACAGCCAAATAGTGAAGCTTTGATAGTCAAAACAATAGAGGTATAGCAAACAGACACTGACATTCTTGAATAGAAATAATTATGAAGCTTTGGCTACTATAAAAGGGGCCATTAATCCTTATCTTGCTGTTCACGACAACTCCTATATTTGCAAACAGTGTAGATCCAGATCAGAATGATGGCTTCTGAAGAGGCCACCTGATCAGGATCTGCACTGTTTGGCATTCAGTTTATGAATTTGTAGCAATAAATTACATCAAGTAATTTGATTGGTTGATAGACAGAAATGGGTGTGGCTAAAATGAATATTCAGCAAGATAAGGGTTAACATTTTGGAAGTGCAGCTTTGGTAGCCCAAATAATAGTCTAGCTCCTAGACCTTGATGTCATATTTACCACTGACCCACCATCCTGTGTGCTTTTATCAAATATGAAACCTTGTTAGACTTTAATCTTGTCTCAAACATCAATATAAGATAAAAAAAGTTGCTATCAGAGAGGGAAAAAAAGTGAAAAAAGAAGAATATAGAAGAATATTACTTATTAACTTTAAAATATGATATCCGACTAGTAGCTAGTCTACCCAAATAATGAAGGTAAAGTCACCATTGACATTTTGGATGCACAACATTGAAGCGTTGGTAACCATACTAACCAAATGTTGACATTTTGGGACCCAAACATTGATGGTTTGGTTGCTAATCAATGGATCAATAGCAACCAAACACTGATATTTTGGGAGCCAAATGCTAAAACTGTGGTAACCAAATTTTGGAGCAATACTAACCAACTGTTTATATTTTGAAAGCCGAAGCTTTCTTTGCCAAACTAACATGCCATACAAACCAAACAGTGACATTTTGAAAGCCAAACACTAAATGTAACCAAATGGTTATGGTTACTGGATCTAACCAAATGCTCAGGGTTATACTAACTAAATGTTGACATTTTGGGAGACAAACACTGAAGCTTTGGCAGCCAAATAATCGATCTTTAATTAATACAGCCAAACACTGAAGCTTTGGTATTCAACCAATGGTGTCTTGGGGCGGCATCTGATCTGGGTTTACACCATTAATTTTGCCAATGTCCCCAAAAAAGGGATGCTAGGCATATATGTGTTTAAAGTAGCCCTCCACGGTGAGACAATAATTTCTGACTTAATTCCATGTTTTAAACTATGCCCAAAATTTTTATGCTTTGGAATGTTAAAATTGCAGTACTAAGACAATGCCATCAAAAATATATTGCCTGTTACAAATTTTCGAAGACCTCTGATAATGTGTTTTAAAGTGATGATGCATAATATTCTATTTTCATACTCTCATCAATCTTTTTAGACATTTCAAGATCAGAATTCCACACAAAACCCTCAGAACAATAACTCTTAACAAGAATTGCTTAAAGTAGAAAATGTATGTGCATCCCGACTCCCATATTCTACCATGTTGACACCATGAATGTAAGATCAAGGTCATTAGAACTCAAAATTTTTATTAACCCATACCCATGATAACATGCCAATCACGACAATTGGTGTATGCTTTGTCGTCTGCCAGTTACTTTAAAAGTCCTTTTTTGCCAACAGTGTGGACCCAGATCAGACTGCTCCTATAGGAGCAGTCTGATCTGGGCCCACACTGTTTGCCTGAATGCAAATATTTTTAAAAACGTTTGCTAGAAGATTCAGCAGACGACATAAGCAGACAACATTTTCAGGTGTTGTTTTCTCGAAAGCTTAAGGGTTAAGATGCCAACAACTGTCGTCTGCTTTGTTGTCTGATGGTTACTTTAAAAATCACTGTTGCAAACAGTGTACACCCTGATCAGACTGCTCTTCTAAGGTCAACACTGTTTGGCTGTTTCCAAAAATATGGTTGAAATATTGGTAAAAGGGTGCAGCAGATGATTTAGAAGCCTAGACATCACCTAAGATTGACCCATTGTATACTAGTGGACTCTTCCACTTCTATATGGTGGGGGTGGTTGGGTGAGGCAAAGGTGATGTGTATCTTGCATCACTGGGGCGTCCAACTGATACTGGCTTACAGTTGGTCCTTGCAGCCTATAAGGGTAGTGGGGGAATGTTGTTATTTCATCTGTTTCTAAACTTCCATTCCTTTATCTCCACTACTACCTCTTTTCTCCCTTTCTCTAGGAGACGACACAAAATGACCCACAAGGGTTGATGTTTCGTTAAACCCAAAACAAACAATCAACCACTGCTATATGTTGGACAAGTCCATTTGTCATAAAAAGGGTGTAAGGCCTTTTTTTCCTTTTTTTTATTCTATTTTTGACAGAAAATTCTGTTAGCAAATAGTGCAGACCCTGATCAGACGCTATGTCCAGGGTCTACACTGTTTGAAAAAGTACCCCTTCAGGGGTTTCCCGCATGCAATGGGTTAAGACCAGGAATTCTGACTGCCCAAGTGCAGGGAGACTGATTTGACCCACATATAACAAAATAATAACTTGAGACAGACCATTTCAAATTGTGGGGGTGTCATGTTTTGCTTAGCATTAAGTTATTAATAAACAAGCTCATTAGTGAACAAAATGTTAAGTGTTCTAGCAAATGCAATATCTGGGCCCCGTCAAGCAATTTTGGTACTTATTGCCTATGCGAGCAGCGAAGGTTCAGGCGAGCCTGCGCATTCGCTCATACAAGCAGTGAATCAAGAGGAACCTTCAGACAGAAAGCCATATGCCTGGCCCCTCTGAATGGCTGGGCATGCGCAATTAAAATTTGTCATGACGGAATGCTCGAAGACACAAATTCGCTTGGTGGGGGGGGGGGGGGGGGGGGCTCATCTAATTTTGAAATATTGTGAGTAGCTTTTGCATTTGCATAAGCTATTCACATTTTCCAGCAAAAATATTTGCATATTTGCCATTCTAAATGTGTTGGTTTTACAGCCCAGTCAATACTATTTAGCTCATTTAACCTAACCACACTTTTCATGGGCAGGATTATTACATACATGCAAGCTGTTAACCAGTAAAATGTACATTCTTTCACCAAAATTGACAACTGCCCTTTTTGAACCAGCAGAAGAGCGAGATGACGATAGAAAAGATTTCATGACGAGGCTCCACGAAAGAATGTTGCCAACCCGGCAGGTATCAAACCATCGGTCAGAAGAGCATCTGACTGGCTACCGAGGATGGTGCCATATTAAATGATCAAAGTTAACAACATCTGATGTTAGAGTTGTGGGCTGGTGCACAAACTGATTTTTTATCGTCGGGCAACAAGCTCAGCTGCATGTGTATGTGACTGCCAGGTCTGGTTGGTAGGTTGCTGCCTGGTAGGCAAGAATAGAAGAATCTTATATGGGTGTGAGGGGTGGATGGAAAAATCCGTCCCGAGGGTCACTGTCCAGCATCACGAGGCTTGCCGAGTGATGCCGGACAGTGATCCCGAGGGACGGATTTTTCTATCCACCCCTCACACCCATATTGGATTCTTTTTCTTGCATACTTTCCATTTCTATTCCGAATTTTTAATGTTGCTGTCACTTCGGTTACCGACGTCTGCCATTTGTAATGACACAACAGGAATGTTTAGTGACGTCACTCATGACGATGCCGCCGCATGAGGTTGTAATCAACCAGTGCATTTATCAAACACGTGATTATATTCGATTTGGGGTCGGAAAACCAGGGTCAGAACATAAATTTCTATCCCAGGGTAAAATCACGGATTTCCTTGTCTGGTGTGTAAGAATAACTGTTCTAGTCAGAATGGTTTAATAATGTCTTTCCCCCCGGATGTCATGCGATGTCATGCGATCAATACACATGGGACTGCAACGGAAATAAGTTGAATGATTTTCATTTACTTTTTGTGTCATCCCTGGTACTGATTTCAAGACATTTTGTCTTCATTTTATGTACGTTTGTACATTTCATTTGCAAAAGGTTCAGCCATTTTCAAAATCAATTTTGAAGAAAACACAGCCTGACGCCCCTTAAATTTGATATGGACTCCTGCCATATATAAGGAGGAAAATTCCATTTGGTACAAAAAGGGTTAAAACCCTTCAAAAGCCAATCCCATGCCAATCCCAATGTTGCCAATGTTGTCAGCTGGTTACTTTAAAAGACATTGTGGCAGTCAGTGTGGACCTGGATCATATAGGAACAGGCTGATCAGGACCCACACTGTTTGCATGCACAGGACATGGCCAGACCACTTTTTTAGATGCAGCTTTTCTTGGCATCTTAAGGGTTAATGGCTAAGGCTGCAAATACAGAATATATGAACTAAAAATTTGAAGGGTATAAAACCTTTATTTTCAAACTTGACCTATGTATATATGTTGGATCTCAAGTACAGGTTTCAATGAAACCAAACCTTAAACAAGAGGGCCATGATGGCCCTGGGGCGCTCACCTGTTAAATAGGGTAACAAGTGGGCCCCAGGGAGAGCCATTATTGGCCCCAGGGCTATAATTTGCATAATCTTGGTAGTGGTCTAAAAGGTGAAGCTTCATACCAAATATCAAAGACCGGAGCATTCTAGTTTCAGACAAGAAGATTTTTTAAGGGTTTTCCTTATATAAGTCTATATAAAACCTGCAGGCCCCGGGCGCAACCACTTTTGGCCCCAGGGCTATAATTTGAACAATCTTGGTAGAAATCCACAAGACAAAGCTTTGTTCCAAATATCAAAGATCTTGGCCTTCTGGTTTCAGACAAGAATATTTTTAAGATTGACAGGGGCATTTTTGACCCTAGGGCTATAATTTGAACAATCTTGATAGAGGTCCACTAGATGAAGCTTCACACCAAATATCAAAGACCTGGGCCTTGCGGTTCCAGAGAAGATTCCCAATATAAGTCTATGTTAAACCAAACCGCCCCAGGGTGGGGGCATTGTTTGTCTGAGGGCTATAATTTGAACAATCTTGATAGAGGTCCACTAGATGAAGCTTCACACCAAATATCAAAGACCTGGGCCTTGCAATTTAAGAGAACATTTCCCTATATACATGTAAGTCAATGTAAAACCAAAGGTCCTTGGGCAGAGACATTTTTTGCTCAAGGGCTATAATTTGAACAATCTTTGTAGCGGTTCACTAGATGAGGCTACACACCAAATATCAAAGACCTGGGCTTTGTGGTCTCAGAGAAGAAGATTTTTTTTTAAAGATTTTCCCTATATAAGCCTATGTAAAACCAAAGGGCCCTTGGGCTGGGGCATTTTTGGCCTCAGGGCTACAATTTGAACAATCTTGATAGAGGTTTACTAGATGAAGCTTCACACCAAATATCAAAGACCTGGGCATGTAAAATCAAAGGGCCCTGGGGCGGGGCATTTTTGGCCCCCAAGGGCTATAATTTGAACAATCATGGTAGAGGTCCACTAGCTGAAGCTACACATCAAATATCAAAGACCTTGGCCTTGCGGTTTCAGAGAAGAAGATTTTCCCTATATAAGCAAATGTAAAACCAAAGGGCCCCGGGGTGGGGGCATTTGTGGCCTCAGGGCTATAATTTGAACAATCTTGGTAGAGGTCTACTAGATGAAGCTTCATACCAAATATCAAAGACATGGGCCTTACGGTTTCAGAAAAGAAGATTTTTAAAGATATTCACTATATAAGCTTATGTAAAACCAAAGGGCCCCTGGGCGGGGGCATTATTAGCCCCTGGGCAGGGGCATTATTAGCCCCTGGGCTATAATTTGAACAATCTTGATAGAGAAGTACAAGTATGTACTAGTATCATTAATAAAGCACTTATAGTTCTTTTAAAATGAACTTGACCATTAGGGTGAATGCTAGGGTGGTCGTAATATTTCACAAAGGCAGTGAACCATTTAATGTTGGTCAAGGTCAAATATGGATGTCTGCATTAAAATTGCCATCCCTAGATACAAGTTTGTACTAAGTATCATTAACGAAGCTCTTATAGTTTTTGGGAAATGAACTTGACCATGAAGGTGAACAGTAGGGTTGTCACAATATTTTACAAAGTCAGTGCACCATGAAATGTAGGTCAAGGTCAAATATGGTTGATTGCATTTAAGTTGCCATTCCCAAATACAAGTTTGTACCAAGTATCATTTATGAAGCTCTAATAGTTCTTGAGAAATTAACTTGACCATTAGGGTAAATGATAGGGTGGTGGCAATAATTTCTAAAGTCAGTGAACCATGAAATGATGGTCAAATATATGCCTGCATTTAAGTTGCCATCACTAGTTGAACCAAATATCATTAATGAAGCTCGTATAGCTCTTGAGAAATTAACCCTTATCTTGCTGAATATTCATTTAAGCCACACCCATTTCTGTCTATGAACCAATCAAATTACTTGATGTAATTTATTGCTACAAATTCATAAATTGAATGCCAAACAGTGTAGATCTAGATCTACACTGTTTGCAAAGATAGGGGTTGTCGTGAACAGCAAGATAAGGGTTAACTTGAACATTAGGGTGAATGCTAGGCTGGTTGCAAATGTTGACGTCTTGACAAACAGATGGACAGACAGAAGGATGGACCAACGGATGGAAAACCGGATGCCTATATCGCACCATGCTAATAGCAGGCGCAACAAAAATGACAATCCAGTCAAACAACATTATGGAACAATAGGAAGTTTTTTTGTTTGTTTGTTTTTATTTGTAATAAGGGAAGCGGCCCAAGTCTAAAACCAACATTCAACATAATGACAGCAGTTTTAAAGCATTCATTTCTTATTTTTCAGTGAAAATAAGGCTTCAAGTTACATGTGAATTGTCTGCTGGACAGATGAAACATGTAACATCAAGCATTTTATTCTCTGAAAAATAAGAATCTGCGCTCAAATTTTCATTCAAGTACCACAAGATGCCAAACACGACAACTGTCGCCTGATTTGCCGTCTGCTGGTTACCTTAAAAGTAATTTTTGCAAAAGGTGTGGACCCAGATCAGACTACTCCTATAGGAGCAGTCTGATCTGGGCCCACACTGTTTGCCTGTATGCAAAAATATTTTTAAAAAGTTTGCAAAAAAAAAAAAATCAGCAGACGACATAAGCAGACGACATTTTCAGATGTATTTTTTCTCGGGGGGGGGGGGGGGGTTTTAAGGCTTACATTGAATAAGTACCTCTTGTATATTTTACTAACCTCTGTGTCTATATACATACATGTATATAAGCCAAATGCTGTTTAAGGTCTACTACTCTGATAGCAAAGATTTCTTCTTTAGTCTCCTACAAGTCTGAAAAGCATCAGAATAGCTTAGATGTATCATTTGTTTTGTTTGATTTGAGTTTTAAAGGTGCATTATTGAGCTATCCGGAAAAAATGCTTCCAAAAATAAAATACATATAGCCGGTATTTTTCTTTAAAATAATACAAATGAATGCATTTTATGCAAAAATGCGAACAATTATGATGACAGGTAAACGAGTTTGATAGGGATTCCCTAACTTGGTTGCGAACACTAGTTAGACCTATTTTTAGTTCGTGACAAATATAGAATCCCCATATATGATGTTATCCGACTTTCATTTTTGGCCTTGTCTGCTTAGGCCATGCCTGAATTGGAAAAAAATATGACGCTGAATACCATGCCATAAGTAACGTCACTCAGAGACGATACTGTCGCCATGTATGTGTAAAGTGACAGATTTATTTTAGAACAGAAATTCCGAACACATGTTCAGAGCGAAGGGTAAACACGAATGAAAACAACCATTTTCACAAAGTTCTGAAGCTGTATTTGGCTCCAAAAGTGTACACATGACAAAGGAGTATGCATTGAAGATAAAAACCAGAAAAAAATTTTGAGACCCGGTAGCTTAATAATGCACCTTTAACGTTCCTGTCAATACTATTTAGGTCATTTTGGAGTCATTGCTTCCAATTTTATTGGACTTTTACATGTACCCGATGCTGAGATAAAATTACATCTCAATTCCTGCGCCCAATGATAGGTTTTATATGCATGGACAGGCTTAGACCTTCTAAGTGGTTTACCAGTACTCGTGTGCGGTCAATTTCAGCTCTGCATGGAAGTATCATGCAGTCCAATCTATTTCTCCAAGCCTGGATGGGCGGGGGGCAATCATACATGTATTGTACTTGACTGGCTCCCATCGTCAAACTATTAATTAGTCAAACTTACAAAAATATGTTTTACACTGATGTTTTACTGATTCCAGCTGAGTTTGACCAGTCGTATGTTCTAACAGTTGAAAGAAAGACAACTTTGAAGGAAAAGAAATGTTTGGATTGTGTTTCTTGATCAGGTTAGAAACAATAGGATTTTGGTTGGTTGATTTGAGGTTTAACGTCCCCATCAACACTGTAAAGGTCATTTTGGAGACGTTGCTTCCAATTTTGTGGGACTTTTACCCGACATTGAGATGAAATGACATCTCAAGCCCTGTCGCCCAATGAAACCAAAGAAACAATATGAACATACCACAGGGAGCCAGTCTAGTATTCTACCTACTAGCATACATTAATGCAATCTTTCATTGCTTTCGAAAATTTCTTTCACTGTAATGCAAACTGTGCAAACCCAGATCAGACTGCTCCAAAGGAGCAGTCTGATCAGGGTCTAAACTGCTTGCCATTCCATCTGCATCTTTTGGACTCCTTGCTGGATCCTGAAACAAATTTGTCAAAATTTTAGAATTACAGCAAGTCCTTACTGTGTCCAAATGTTTAGGATTTTTATGGTATATTTCCTCAGTCAAATATCATAATTAACCCTTCTCTTGCTGAATATTCATTTAAGCCACACCCATTTCTGTCTATCAACCAATCAAATTACTTGATGTAATTAATTGCTACAAATTCATAAATTGAATGCCAAACAGTGTAGATCCTGATCAGATAGATGGCTTCTTCATCTAATCTGGATCTATACTGTTTGCAAAAGATAGGGGTTGTCGTGAACAGCAAGATAAGGGTTAAATCATTATATTGTACTGCTAAATAAATAATTTTGCCACACCCATTCCCGATAATCAACCAATCAAATTACAGGATATAATTTTTTACTTCAAAGTCCATAAACTGCATTACAACTGCTCCTGAAGAAGCAGTCTGATCTGGATCTACACTGTTAGTTCAGGTTAATTTTTATGACTTTGGTGTCAAATTATATAGGGTATGTATGGTACTAAAATTTGTGCTTGCCAGAACAGTACTGTCTACTCTAGTAACCATTTTGATAACACACCCGTGCGACATAGTGCATTTTTTCACATCTCCCAATTGGCTATTTTTCTGATGAAAATCCATGATATTTTTCTTATTTATACAGCAAACATAGGTTGTGGATGCTCGTTAGAACCGCCTCATTGAGACGGTTCTAACGAGCACCCACAACCTTAGCGTTGGGGCAGAAATAAGAAAAATAATGTATAGCCCCGTAAACCCTAGTTTTTCTCTATATAAAGTGGTGTTTAGGGGGGGGGGGGGGTGTTCATTTCATGGACTTGTTCATGTGAGGCACAGCACACCTACATAGGCAATGGAAAGGGCTGTGATTTGTTCTGCAACAAATCACAGAGAAGACATGAAATAGCCACCAATTTATGACCTCTTTGATGTCAGACAGTGAAATGTTATGCTTTTGCTTCAAAAACATTACAAAGGGACATACATAGAGGATCTTACATCACTGTTCATGTATTCTTGAATTTATTAAACAAATTGAGGAAAAGGGATAAAATGCAAGGCTTTGCCAAGCATTTTATCCCTTTCCCTCAACGAGTTTAAAAAATTCAATAATACATGAGCACGAATGCAAGATCCTATTTATCATATGACATAAAAACGCATTTTATTCACGATTGTTTACAAAAATGTCAATATTCCACCGTTAGCAAACGCAACGTCGTTAAGGATGTCGTACATGTAACGTTACGAGCGTATCTAACTAATTTGCATATTTAATCCACTAGTGGATTATCAAAAATATTACATGGCGTTATTACACTCTCAGACGCGACGTCATATGATGAAATGTACATGTAAATGCATGTAATATCGTGGGTGCAACAAAGGTGCAATTGCCCCCCCCCCCCCCCCCCCCCCCCCCATCGGGGCTTGGAGTAATAGATTGGGTTGCATGGTGGTTCCACGCAGAGCTGAAACTGACCACACATGAGTACTGGTAAACTGCTTAGAAGGACTAAGCCTGCCCAGGTAAAGTGGTGTGAGTCAGACCGCCCAATTCCTTTTGGTTTCATTGGGCGGCAGGGCTTGAGGTGTCATTTCCTCTCTATGTCAGGTAAAAGTCTCACAAAATTGGAAGCAGCGTCTCCAAAATGACCTAAATAGTGTTGATGGGGACGTTAAACCTCAATTCAAACAAACAAACAACAAAGGTACAAGGTTGGGAGAATTTGGAGGCAACAAAATTGTTGTTCACTTCTATTGTCACAGTGTTAGAATTTAAATAGATCAGCTCTAATCTGTGATTTGTAATAAATCACAGTTTCTCAGTCAGTTGTAAGTAGACAAATCACTTGGGCCATGCACTTGTATTTGGGCCCCGTCAAGCAATTTTGGTACTTATCGCCAATGCGAGCAGCGAAGGTTCAGGCGAGCCTGCGCATCCGCGCAGTCTCGCCAGAACCTTCGCTGCTCGCTCATACAAGCAGTGAATCAAGACGAACCTTCAGACAGAAAGCCATATCCCTGGCCCCTCTGAATGGCTGGGCATGCGCAGTTAAAATTTGTCATGACGGAATGCTCGAAGACACAAATTCGCTTGGCGGGGCTCATTTGATCTACCTTACAACTGTCCTTCAAACTGTGATTTATTACTCAACAAGTCACTGTTACAGCTGATCTGCCCGTAAGGGCTTGAAGAAATAGATTGGCTGCATGATGCTTCCACGTAGAGCTGAAACCAACCTGCACACAAGTACTGGTTAACCACCGCTTAGAGGATCAAAGCCTGCCCAGGCAAACCGGTGCGAGTCGGCCCATCCATGCACATAAAACCTATTTGTTTCATTGGGCGGCAGGGCATGAGGTGTCATTTTCATCTCGATGTCGGTCAAAGTCCCACAAAATTGGAAGCAACGTCTCCAAAATGACCTTTACAGTGTTGACGGGGACGTTAAACCTCAAATCAAACAAACAAACGCTACTATTTTTTTTTTTTCAATCACAGATCACCGAAGGCACACAACAAAACAAGAGGCCCATGAGACACTACGCTCACCAGAGTTCAATTGTACTAAAGGGCCCATGCCCTGGCAGCCATTTTAATTTTTTATGGACCCCAGGAATGGGCTGACACCAAAAATTATGCACAAGAATTTTGTCAAGAAATGCAGTGGGCTCAAAAGCGCTTGGCAGATGTCGAGCACCCTGATTACAGGTGTAAGTTGTACTAGGGAACTGCACGCCTCTAAGACGGCAGACCACAGAGGGAAGGCCAAGTCGGACCTAACAAGCTGAAGGTGGTAGCCTCCTTTTGTTACCTAGGAGACATGCTCTCATTAGTCAGTGGCTTGATCTTTCAATCATATCTCGTGTGAAAACAGCCTGCAAGAAGTTCAAAGAGCTGCCACCTCTCTTTCAAGACACATGGCCATGTGTACAGCTTGTGTGCTGAGCGCAATGCTCCATGCCAGTGAGACTTGGCCATTGACAAAGCCAAACCTCCAGCCTCTGCAGCAGAATACAGATCTGCAATGTCAAGTTGCAAGATTCTGTCACCATCAGGTCCAGTGAGCTACTCATACAGCTTGGCATTAAGGACCTGGACCTCATCCTGAAGGAGAGAAGGCTCTGCTGATATGGACATGTGGAATGCTCCAATGGTGCAGTCAAGACTGCAAGTGACATACAGGTGGATGGAAAGCATGGACCTGGGAGGCCCAAGATGACCTGGAAGCAGCTGTCTGAAGTTTCGGCCAATTAACTTAGGACTAGCTACGCAATCATTTGGCCCACATTGTTAGCCATCTCTAAGACCTGTTCAGAAGCATATGACAGAAAGCAACACGGTGTGACAAAGCTTTCTGCATGTCTTTTATTTTCATTGCAAACAGCATCAAACATGCAATGGGGTAAAGCTGTTGTAATGGATACCTAATGGTCTTGTTTTGACTAAAAGAGACCATCTTCATGTTTGATTGTTGAGAATAGCTGCTTGAATGACTACAAACAATTACCGTAATGATCCTATGCAAACAGTGCAGACCAAGATCAGACTGCTCCTGAAGAAGCAGTCTGATGAGGATCTACACTGTTTGCCATTCCGTCAGCACCGTTTGGACTCCTAGCTGGTTCATGAAACAAATATGTTAAAATTTTAGGAGAATTACATTGTGTCCAAATTTTAGGATTTTTCGAGAAACAGTAGAACTTCAATGGCTCGAACCCCAGTGGCTTGTTTACCATGGATGAGTCAAACCCGTTCTTGAGTCCAAAGGGAATTCCTCCAAATACCATATAGGGATAATGCAGGGAGATTTTCTTCTTTTATCTTGCAAATGTTTGTTGTGTGTATTCATTAGAATCGCCTCGATGAGGTGATTCTAATGAGTACACACAAACATACATTTATAATGTAGAACACCAAAAAAGATATCCTGCAATTATCTCCATTATGACTTCTGGTATGGCACTAATAGTAACCCTCCGTGGCTCGAACTACCGCTGTCTCAAACCATGTTTCATGGTCCCAATAGGGTTCGAGCCATCGAAGTTCGACTGTATAGTGAAAGGGAATTCTTCCCCTAGATTTCTTGGATAATGAACCCTCCAATAACCAGAATAATTATGAAATCATATAATTTATCATAAAACAAGCATCACTGACTTTCAAATTCAATAATTTAAAAGCCTCTAGATGAGATGATTTCATCATTACAGGTTTTGGGCTTTACTCTATTAACATCTGATGTATTTCCTTAATAGATTAATCAGCCACTAATAATCCTGGAGAATCAAATCTAGCATTTCACTGCTTTAATGTTTCCTATTTCCAATTCTGACAATTTCTTTTCTAAATATTCTTCTTTAAAGTGCTTGAATTTGTGAAAAGAATGTTGACTGGAAACTGGGGAAGTATTACAAACTGTGGAAATGATGCAAATATAGAATTCTCGAAAACAATCTCAATAAATCATTAATAGCTACCGGTAATCTTTTACTTTGATCAGTCAAAAATTAATTTTATGAGCAGCATCAAGCTGAAATGTGTCTTTCGTCATATCTTCAGTCTAACCGAAGTCATCACGATATACTGTATGGATGCGGGCACCAATTAACCCTTTATGTACCAAATGGAATCTTCCTCCTTATATATAGCAGGGGTCCATTTCCAAATTTAAGGATGATAGGCTGTGTTATCTCATCCGAGCTATTATCTCTGACTTACATGTATGTTTGTTTGATTTAAGGTTTTACGTCCCCGCCAACACTGTATAGGTAATTTTGGAGACGTTGCTTCCAATTTTGTGGGACTTTTACACGACATTGAGATGAAATGACATCTCAAGCCCTGTCGCCCAATGAAACTAACAGGGTTTATAAGCATGGACGCCCAATGAAACTAACAGGGTTTATAAGCATGGACCGTCCGTCTCGCACCGCTTTACTAGTGTGTGGTCGGTTTCAGCTCTGCTTGGAAGCATCATGCAGCCCATCTATTTCTTCAAGCCCTGATTGGCGTGGGGACGATTACTTGTAAGTTTCAGGAAGATACCATCAAAACTGAAGGGGCTACGGTGATGATAAGGTCAAAAATAGGCATTTTCAGCAATCAAAAGAGGCATTTTCAGCAATCAAGGGGACATAACTCTACAAATAATGGGCTGACCTTGTCAATTTTCGTAACTATCCAAGCTTTTATCCCCAGTCTACTTATATATAAGTTTCAGAGAGATCCAATCAAAACGTGATGACAAGCATTTTCCCATTGTAAGTATATTGGACATTGTGGTTACCATTGCAACCAAAGTTTTCATTCCATTTCGATAAAAAGCTTGTCATCAATGCCCCACCAGAGGCATGCTACAGATGAGAAATGATTGAGATCAGCCTGCAGGCTGCAGAGATATAACTTGTCAAAAGTGTGGATGGATTACAGACGATGGATAGACTATCATCCTATAAGCTCCCCTGGAGCCTTCCGCCCAGGTGAGCTAAAAAATGTGTTACATTAACTTTGGGGCCAGGTCTAGGGATCGCTTGCCGTGGTGTAATTTTGTTTGGTTCAGCCTTTTTCTGGAATTGACCTGAAGTTAAGCCCCTGTCACACTATGCCGCGTTTTCACTGCGATGGGACGGCGTTGTTTAATTTTTCAGAACGCAGCGAGATCGCAAGAAATATGGGATATTTTTGTGAACATGGACCTGTCATGGCATCCCTACAGCGACCAAGACGTTGCTACGGAGCTTACATGGCGATCTATCGCGATCCTGCGGCATTCTTGATGGCGATTGTGTGCGCTCTCACGGCGCTTCCTCTGCGCTTTTACGGCGCTCACAATGCGTGCACTGCGTTTTTACGGCGCTCTCAATGCGTGCACTGCGCTTTCACGGCGCTCACATGTTGAAGACGTTCTCAAAGTGTAAACATACATCTTCATCAGTCAAACAGTTTTGTTTGATTTGAGGTTTAATGTCCCATCAACACATTATAGGTCATTTTGAGACGATGCTTCTAATTTTGTGGGACTTCTACCCGACATTGAGATGAAATGACATCTCAATCTCTGTCACCCAATGAAACTAATAGGGTTAATAAGCATGGATGGACCGACTCGCACCCCTTTGCCTGGGCAAGCTTAGATCCCTTAAGCGATATCAGTACTCCTGTGCTGTCGGAAGCCAGTCCACCGCAATCACCGCAAGCAGGAGCAAGTCCACCGCCATTATCTTACCCGGGATGAGTCACCTCAGAAGTAGGTTTTTCGGGACAGTACACAATCAAACTCTACTCTAGCCACTATTTATACAAGCGGGGGGCCCCTCCCATCGGGACTGGAAGAAATAGATGGGCTGCATGATGCTATCACGCAGAGCTGAAACCGACCTCGCACGAGTACTGGTAAACCGCTTAGAGGATCTAAGCCTGCCCAGGCAAAGCGTTGCGAGATACGTGTAAACTCTATTGGTGCAAACATGCTTATACGTGTAAACTCTATTGGTTTCATTTGGCGATAGGGCTTGAGATGTCATTTCATCTCAAAGTCGGGTAAAAGTCCCACAAAATTGGAAGCAAAGTCTCCAAAATGACCTATACAGTGTTGACTGGGACGTTAAATATCAAATCAATCAATCAGTTAATCAATTATACATGCGGAGCTTATATGGCGTTGTAGGAGACTTCTGTGCGCCCCTGCCGAGCTCCTGTAGCGTTGTAGGAGACCTTAATGCGCTGCTATGGCAACCTTACGGCGACCTCACTGCGCTCTGATCAGAACGCCGAGCGATGGCGTTTGTTTTGAGCATGCTCAAAATGCGCGCCGTCGCTTGGCGTTCTATGCGATCCCAACGCGTCTACTGGCGACGCCACTGCGTTGCTACGGCGATGTTTGCGATCGTACTGCGCGCACCTCGGCGTTCTGCATTTTTCTTGGACGCCGTGAGAACGCAGCCCTGGTGTGACAGGGGTTTTACTAATCACAGTAGTTCAACCCTTATCTTGCTGTTCACGACAACCCCTATCTTTGCAATCAGTGTAGATCCAGATCAGATGGCTTCTGAAGAAGCCATCTGATCAGGATCTACACTGGCATTCATTTTATGAATTTGTAGCAATAAATTACATCAAGAAATTTGATTGGTTGATAGACAGAAATGGATGTGGCTTGAATGAATATTCAGCAAGAGAAGGGTTAACACTGTTGATGTCCTTGAAATCCAGGAGGACTTACTGGCTCATGTGCTATGAATTGCCAAACAGTGCAGACCTAGATAAGTTGATGAAAAAGCGATAGCAGATCAGAGTCTACATTGTTAACCCAATGTGCAGGATTTACGTGTTAGACTACACTCAGACACTACTGTCAGTCGGCCCCCGCCCATCGGGGCTTGAAGAAACATATGGGCTGCATGATGCTTCCACGCAGAGCTGAAACCGACCCGCACACGAGTACTGGTAAACAGCTTAGAGGAGCTAAGCCTGCCCAGGCAAAGCGGTGCGAGACGGCCCGTCCATGCTTATAAACCATATTGGTTTCACTGGGCGGCAGGGCTTGAGATGTCATTTCATCTCAATGTCGGGTAAAAATCCCACAAAATTGGAAGCAATGTCTCCAAAATGACCTTTACAGTGTTGACGGGGATGTAAACCTCAAAACAAACAAACAAACATTGTACTGTCAGTGCTTTGATTAATTTGCTATTTTTATTGTGTCTAAGGGAAATAATCTACTCTTGCACATCCTATTAAAGGCTCCAAGTATAGCCTTTCCTCTTCCATTGTTAAACTTTAAGATGTCAATCACAACAATTGTCATCTGCTTTATTGTCTGCTGATGAAAACAGGAGCAGTCTGAATACTGTCTGATCAGGGTCCACAGCATTTGCCTGTATCCAAAAAATAATTTTAGTCTATTATTCAGACACTGATAAGGACAAAGCCCCAGATAAGGCACTTTTTTCAGCCAAAAAGTACTGACATTTCTTATTCTACATATCTGCGAAGTGCAGTACCCACAATTTATGTTTTCGTACAGAAATAAGAAAAACAAGACATGAGAATAATGTATGGCCTTTTATGAAGTGGGCAGGTGGGACATGGCCCAAAGCCCCAAGCACACCCTGGGGGACCCCCAGGTTGGTGTCAATGAATATGTCTTATCATAAGGAACAAGAGTATACATGTATATGGTTTATGGGTGTGGATCTGAATGGTTTCTGAGATATATGGCCTTTTATGAAGAGGAGGGGTGGGGCATGGCCTGGGCACACCCTGGAAAACCCGAGGTTGGTGACACTGTTTGTGTGTTTGATTTGAGGTTTAACGTCCCCGTCAACACAGTATAGGTCATTTTGGAGACGTTGCTTCCTATTTTGTGCGACTTTTACCCCACATTGAGATGAAATGACATCTCAAGCCCTGTCGCCCAATGAAACCATAGGGTTTATAAGTATGGACGGTTCGCCTCGCACCGCGGTTCCTGGAAGGCTTAGATCCTCTAAGCGGTTTACCAGTACTAGTGTGCGGAAAGTTTCAGCTCTGCATGGAAGCATCATGCAGCCCATCTATTTCTTTAAGCCCCGATGGGCGAGGGCGGGTTGGTGACACTGAATGTGTCTTATCATAAAGAACATGAATATATATGGTTCGTGGTTGGGTATGAAGTGGATGGGTGGGGTATGGTCCTGCACACCAAAGGGGACCTCCAGGTTAGGGTCAATGACTGCATCATATCATAAGGAACAAGGATATATATGGATTAGCGGAGGGGATCTGAAAAGTATCTGAGATACTAGACCTTTTGTGAAGTGGAGGGGGTAGGACATGGCCTAGGGCATCCCAGGGAACCCTCAGGTAAGTGTCACTGAATGAGTCTTATCATAAGGAACAAGAGTATAATATGGTTTATGGGTGGGGTCTGAATGGTTTCTGAGATAAATGACCTTTTATGAACATGAGGGGTGGGGCATGACCCCAGCGCACCCCCAGGTTGGTGTCTCTGAATGCATCTTGTTATACATGTAAGAAACAATATATATAGTTTGGGGTGGGGATCTAAAAGGTTTGGAGATAGAAGGCCCTTTATGAAGTGGAGGCCTGGTCTGGTGTCACTGACTGTATCTTATCATAAGGAACAAGAGTATACTTGGGGGGATATTTGAAAGGTTTCCGAGATATTAGGCCTTTTAAGGAGAGAAGGGGGTGGGCCATGGCCCCAACGCACCCCAGGGGAGCCTCAAGTTATTGTCACTCAGTACATGTATGTCTTATTATAAGGACAAAGAGTACCTATGGCTTAGCCGCTTAGAGGTGGGGATCTGAATGATTTCTGAGATATATGGCCTTTTATGAAGTGGAGGGGTGGGGCATGACCTGGGCGCACCTTGTTGGACCCCAGGTTGGTGTCTCTGAATGCATCTTACTATAAGTAACAAGAATATATTAAGTTTAGGGGTGGGGATCTGAAAGGTTTCTGAGATATTTGGCCTTATAACAAGTAAGGGGGATGGGGCATGGCCCCAGCACATGCTTGTGACCCTTTGAAACTCCCTTGCAAAACTCCATATTGATATGATATCTATCATATCCAATAAATTTCAGAAAAATCCATGAAGTGGTTACTGAGAACTTGTCCGGACAAACTTTTGGCGGATTTTTGCATGCCCCCTTGCAAAACTCCATATTGATATGATATCTATCATATCCAATAAATTTCAGAAAAATCCATGAAGTGGTTACTGAGAACTTGTCCGGACAAACTTTTGGCGGATTTTTGCATGCCCCCAGGGGACGTTTTGGTACTGTGGTTTTACATTTTGAAATGCTCTTGCACAACTTCATATCCATCTCTATCATAATTTGTCCAGTGATTACTGAGAACTCAAAATTTGGGAGGAAAGAAGCAGAAGAAGAAGAAGAATAAGAAGGAACAAAGCAAAACCAACAAGTCTCCCCACTTCCTTTGGGAGACTTAATAAAACCCCCTTTTGTCTGTGGCCATGTAAGCAGGATTTCCTTATTTCTTGCCAGAAACGTATGTTTTTGAACTTGTGGGTACTTGTAAGAATCACCTGATGCAGGCAATTCTTACATGTGCCCAGAACATATACCGGTATGTATACAGTGAAATTCCACTTTTAAGACCATCTACAATTAAGTCTAATTCTGTTTTAAAAAGCTTTCCTTATATAGTAGGTCGCAGTTCTTTCTTTGTGCATTCTACATACAGTGTCCTCTGATCAGACCACCTTTGGGACTGTTCAAAAGTGGTCTTAAAGACCACTTTTGAACAGCCCCAAAGGTGGTCTTAATAAAGGAATTTTACTGTATATGTTTTGATAAAGAATTATGAACAAGAGGGCCCAATGGCCCTATATCGCTCACCTGTGTACGAGAAAATCATTAGTGTAGGAGACCACTTGACATTGCTACATACTAAATATCTAAGCTCAGGCAAAGAGGTGTTCATGCTTACAAACCCTACTGGTTTCATTGGGCGACAGGGCTTGAGATGTAATTTCATCTCAATGTCTGGTAAAAGTCCCACAAAATTGGAAGAGACATCTCCAAAATGACCAATACAGTGTTGTCGGGGATGTAAAACCTCAAATCAAACAAAATCTGTGCCTTATGGTTTTGGAGAAAAAGATTTTTTTAAGTTTTTTCAAGCATAAGTCTATAGAAGCTCATGAGCTAAAGGGCACGGTTGGCAGGTGTATGTAGGCGACCATTTTGTGTTGCTATATACTAAATATCTAAGGTCTGTACTTCATGGTTTCAAAGAAGATGTTTGAAGCTTTTTCCATTATAAGTTTGTTGGAGTTAAGGGTCCACAGGATTTGGACCCCAGGGGCCTGATTGGCAGGATTCATGTAGGCGACCACTCGACATTGCTACATGCTAAATACCTAAGCTCTGGGACTTATGGTTTCAGAGAAGAAGAATTTTGAAGCTTTTTTCCATTATGAGTCTATGGGAGCTAAGGGGCCCCGGGGCGTGGCCCATTTGGACCCCACGGACATGATTGGCAGGATTTTTGTAGGTGACCACTTGCCGTTGCTACAAGCCACATATCTCAGCTCTGGACCCTGTGGTTTCAGAGAAGAAGATTTTTGAAGTTTTTTTTTCCATTATGAGCCTATAGGAGCTAAGGGGCCCCCCGGGGCGTGGCCCTTTTGGACCCCAGGGGCATGACTGGCAGGAATTATGTAGGTGACCACTTGCCATTGCTACATGCTAAATATCTAAGCTCTGGGTGCTGTGGTTTCAGAGAAGAAGATTTTTTAAGCTTTTTTAAATATGAGTCTATGCTCCTGCGCGTGGCCCATTTGGACCCCAGGGGCATGATTGGCAGGAATTATGTAGGTGACCACTTGCCGTTGGTACATGCTAAATATCTAAACTCTGGGCCCTGTGGTTTCAGAGAAGAAGATTTATGAAGCTTTTAATTTTTCAATTATTAGTCTATGTGAACAAAGGGGCCCCGGGGCGTGGCCCATTTGGACCCTAGGGGCATGATTGGCAGGATTTATGTAGGTGACCACTTGCCGTTGCTACATGCCAAATACCTCAGCTCTGGGCCCTGTGGTTTCAGAGAAGAAGATTTTTGAAGCTTTTTTGCATTATGAGTCTAAAGGAGCTAAAGGGCCCGGGCATGGCCCGTTTGGACCCCAGGGACATGATTGGCAGGAATTATGTAGGTGACCACTTGCCATTGCTACATGCTAAATATCTAAGCTCTGGGCCCTGTGGTTTCTGAGAAGAGGATTTTTGAAGCCTTTTGTTCCATTATGAGTCTATGGGAGCGAAGGGGCCCCGGGCGTGGCCAATTTGGACCCCAGGGGCATGAATGGCAGGAATTATGTAGCTGACCACTGGCCGTTAATACATGCTAAATATCTAAGCTCTGGGCCCTGTGGTTTCAGAGAAGAAGATTTTTGAAGCTTTTTTTCCATTAGGAGTCTATAGGAGCTAAAGGGCCCTGGGGCGTGGCCCATTTGGACCCCAGGGGCATGATTGGCAGGAATTATGTAGATGACCACTTGCCATTGCTTCATGCTAAATATCTAAGCTCTGGGCCCTGTGGTTTCCGAGGAGAAGATTTTTGAAGCTTTTTGTTCCATTATGAGTCTATGGGAGTGAAGGGGCCCCGGGGCGTGGCCAATTTGGACCCCAGGGGCATGAATGGCAGGAATTATGTAGGTGACCACTGGCCGTTAATACATGCTAAATATCTAAGCTCTGGGCCCTGTGGTTTCAGAGAAGAAGATTTTTGAAGCTTTTTTTCCATTATGAGTCTATAGGAGCTAAAGGGCCCGGGGCGTGGCCCGTTTGGACCCCAGGGGCATGATTGGCAGGAATTATGTAGGTGACCACTTGCCATTGCTACATGCTAAATATCTAAGCTCTAGGCCCTGTGGTATCCGAGAAGAAGATTTTTGAAGCTTTTTGTTCCATTATGAGTCTATGGGAGCGAAGGGGCTCCGGGGTGTGGCCAATTTGGACCCCAGGGGCATGAATGGCAGGAATTATGTAGGTGACCACTGGCTGTTAATACATGCTAAATATCTAAGCTCTGGGCCCTGTGGTTTCAGAGAAGAAGATATTTTAATTTTTTCCCATTGTAAGTCTATGGGAGCTATATGTTGCCATGGCAACCAGAATTCCAATCTGATCAGCCCAAAAACCTTATGAAGCCTTTCCCCCTACCTGATGATGCTTCTCATGAAATTTGATCAAGATTGACCATGGGGTGTTAGAGATATACTTATTTGAAATTGTTTACGGACGCACGGACGCACGACGGACGACGGACGACGGACAAAAAGTGATCACAAAAGCTCACCTTGTCACTACGTGACAGGTGAGCTAAAAACCATCCCCAAATTTTCCTCAGTTCTCCTCCTTATTCAGAAATATACAAATATAACCTAAAAGAGACCAATGTACCACAAATAAGCATAATTCAAACCTTTTGTTTTGTTTTTTTCAGAAAACATGAAAAAAATTCTAGGTTCCATAAAAAAGAAAAAAATAAGTAGGATTGGGAAACCCTGGGTTGATTGTTTGTCAAATGACCCAAAGTTGTACTAAGCAAGTACATGTAGCTTTTTGTTGGTTGATTGTTTGCCAGACAAATTTGTTTGTTTGGTTTGAGGTTTAACATCCCCGTCAACACTCTATAGGTCATTTTGGAGATATTGCTTCCAATTTCATGGGACTTTTATTTGTCTTCACTGCAGCTGGTGTTGTGCCGTGTGGCGGCCGTAAAACGTCTCCCCGTACATCAACCATAGTGCAGTTTATATTTTACTTTTGGTCCTTTGAGATCAGCGTGTATATTCTGAGAAATCAGAAATAAATTATTGGTTTAGACCCATTGTCTAGACAGGTTTTTAATTATTTCGACCCCATTTTGATTTATATCAGTCTTTGAATCGACTGCCAGTTCGAAATTTGTAAATTTGCAGTATGTTTCCTCTGGCTTTCGTTGCCGGATCATTACAGGGTCACTGATGAGGCTTTATTAGCCGAAACTACGTAGTATGACCCATCTTCTTTCTTATGAATGTTTTCATTGCTCTTAAAGGAACTCATTTTTTATTTTTATTTTACCCGACACTGAGATGAAATGACATCTCACTTCCTGTTGCCCAATGAAACCAATAGGGTTTATAAGCATGGACGGACTGACTCGCACCGCTTTGCCTGGGCAGGCTTAGATGCGTGGAAGCATCATGCAGCCCATCCATTTCTTCAAGCCCCGCCAGCCAAACCAAAGCTGTACGAAGCAAGTAGTTTTTTGGGACAATTGTTATCATCAAGTTTGTCTTCAATCCTCTTCACAAGGTTTTTAATGTTAAGTCCATTATGACCTTGACCTTTTAACTTGAAAATCAATAGGGTTCATCCTCTCTTCGTGGGGAACATTTGTGGAAGGTTTGATGATTCCAAGATGATCGCTTTGTCTTCTATCCTATGCACAAGGTTTTTAATGTCAAGTCTATTGTGCCCATGACCTTAGACGCTGAAAATCAGTTGGGTTCATCCTCTCTCCATGGGGAATATTGTGGAAGGTTTGGTGCCTCTATGATGATAGATTTGTCTTTTATCCTGTTCACAAAGTTTTTAATGTCAAGTCCATTGTGACCTTGACCTTTGACCCTTTACCTTGAAAATCAATAGCATTCATCCTATCTCCATGGCAGATATTTGAAATGTGGAAGGTTTCATACTTGTATCTATCTTGTTCACAAGCTTTTAGATGTGATGTCCATTATGACCTTGACCTTTGAGCATTGACCTCGAATGTCAATAGGGTTCATCCTCTCTCCATGGGCAACATTTATGGAAGGTTTGATGCATCTATGAAGATAGCTTTGTCTTCTATCCTGTTCATCATGTTTTTAATGTCAAGTCCATTGTGACCTTGGCCTTTGACCTTGATTAGCCCCCACCAATAGGGGCTTGAAGAAATATATGGGCTGCACGATGCTTTCACGCAGAGCTGAATCCGGCCCGCACACTAGTACTGGTAAACCGCTTAGAGGATCTAAGCCTGTCCAGGAACCGTGGTGCGAGACGGACCGTCCATGATAATAAACCCTATCGGTTTCATTGGGCGGCAGGGCTTGAGATGTCATTTCATCTCAATGTCGGGTAAAAGTCCTACAAAATTGGAAGCAACGTCTCCAAAATGACCTTTACAGTGTTGACAGGGACGTTAAACCTCAAATCAAACAAACAAACTTTGACCTTGAAAATGTACATAATTCATCCTCTCTTCATGGGGAACATTTGTAGAAGGTTTCATGCTCTTATGATTATAGCTTTGTCTTCTATCCTGTGCACAAGCTTTTAAATGCAAGTATGTGACCTTGACCTTCCATCCTTGACCTTGAAAATCCAAAGGGTTCATCCTCTCTTCATGGGCAACATTTGTGGAAGGTTTGATGCTGCAGCTTCTATGATGAATCCTGTTCACAAGGTTTTTAATGTCAAGTCCATTGTGGCATTGACCTTGAAAATCAATAGGGTTCATCCTATCTCCATGGGCAACATTTATGGAAGGATTGATGCTTCTATGATGATAGATTTTGTCCTCTATCCTGGTCACAAAGTTTTTAATGTCAAGTCCATTGTGACCTTGACCATCAACCCTTGGCCTTGAAAATCAGTAGGGTGCATCATCCTCTCTCCATGGGGATCATTTGTGGAAGGATTGATGCTTCTATGATAATAGCTTTGTCTTCCATCCTGTTCACAAGGTTTTTAATGTCCATTGTGACCGTGACCTTAAATATCAGTAGGCATGGAAAACATTTGTGGAAGGTCTGATGCTTCTATGATGATAACCTTTGTCTTCTACTCTGGACACACAGATGCACACGCACATCCACAAACACTCACACCCTCACATGGAGGCACTCATTGTACTTTGTTGCAAGGTGATAATAAAAGGACACAAAATCCTGTTTTTTTTTTACCTCTAGTGACCAGACATGCATTGCACCACTGTCTACTACATTCTAATTTTCCATTACGAAAACAAGCCTATACCAATACATTATAAATTTTACCTCCAATAAATGAAAATTTTAAGATAAAACATTTTGATATTTTTCTTATTTCTGCTCAAAATATAGATTGTGGGTACTCGTTACAACCGCCCCGACGAGGCGGTTCTAACGAGTACCCACAATCTATATTTTAGAGCAGAAATAAGAAAAATAAGGTTTACCCCTGGAAACCCCAGTTTTACTAAATAAAAGTGGGATTCAAGGAGGTCAAAATGAAATAGGCGTGCTTTGGTTATGACTACATGACTGTTCACCATATTTGCTGGCTCCCAGCTTGCACATTGTCAATATTGGAAAACCAGGTAACCAGACCCCCTGACCTTGAAAGGTCAGGGGGGTCTGGTTACCTGTTTTTTCAACACTTACAATCTTCCGACTGGAAACCAGCAGATAGTGCAAAAAAAGGTGAATGTTTGTAGAAAATGGATTTTTGCCCCTTTCAGAGGGTCAAATTTCACCCCTTACAGAGACCCTGACCCCGAGGATCATATCATAAGAGATATTTCTTGGGACAGTTTCAAGATTCAAGAGCAAGAAGAGGTTGTGTGACAATTGAAAAAAAGTACCCAAAAGGGCCAAAACCCTACTTTTGACCTCTGGTGACCCCATCTCCACTCACACAGATACTTGGGGTCAGGTCACTTGCTAATGTTTTTATTTTTTCAAAGTTATTTTTGCATTTTAATATAATTGGAACACTGAACATCATCATGGAATATGTTGGGAAACTTACTTCTAGACAAAGATTATATATAAAAAAAGTTTTTTTTATACTATCAAGGCTCAAATTAGTATGTCCCTACACCACACCAACATGTCCCAGTGGTTAAATTTTTGCACCACTTCATTACCTTCAATTTAATAGGCAACATGACTATGTTTGCTGTTTGCACAGAACAGATTTTTTAGCTCTCTGCCACCCCCCCCCCACCCCCTCTACTGTGGCCCTGCCCCCTATCTATCTATCTTCTTATACTGAGTCGGTCATATCTGGCCATTACCTCAGTTGATTGGGTGGCTAAATTTAGAATTTAGCTGAAAAAAAAAAAAAAGAGAGAGAGGCACTGGATGCGTCCTTAAAACTATTTACAATCTGCATAACAGAGGTATCCTAAAACGCATACCTCTGAGTCCCAATCTTACACTGTGCGGGCTTTGAACTCTTCTGCGGACTTGGCATTCACCGCAGAGGAGGGAAGACTATTCCATTGGGGAATAGTTCTAGGAAAAAACGAGTTCTTCAGGGCATCACTATAGGACTGGTATCTACGATATTGTGAGTCGTTTACTTTTGATGCCCTTGTTTGGGTCGAAAGTGTTACAGGGGTCAAGTACCTATCTTTATCAATAGACACTGAATCAGAGTGTATCTTGTAGAAGAAGGTTAAAGAGGACTGCTCACGACGGACCTCCAGGGACGGCCACTCTAGCTCATTAAGCATGCCATCGACGCTACTTCTATTTCGCCATCGCCTACAGGTCCATCGAGCAGCTGTCCTCTGCACCTTCTCCACCTGCTGAGTCTGAGTTTTAACATAGGGGTGCCAAATGGGTGATGCATATTCGAGTTGAGGGCGAACCAATGTTTTATATGCAACATCCTTTGTCTGCCTAGGTGCAAAAGCCAAGTTCCGTCTAAGGAATCCCAAAGTCCTAGTTGCTTTAGATGTAATCTCTGAGATATGTTGACCCCAATCAAGATCGTCAGTGATGGTGATACCAAGATATTTGGCGGATTGAACATGCTCCAAAACTTGCTGGTGAAGAGTATAGTCAAACTTAATTTGCTTGTCCGGAGGGTGTCGTGACACTCTCATTGAGTGACATTTGGCCACATTGAACTTCATTTGCCAATCGGCCTCCCACTGTGCAAGTTGATCCAGGTCATCTTGTAAAATAAGACAGTCAGAAGGAGAATATATGTTCCTATACAGGACACAATCATCAGCAAACAAACGGACCGATGACCTGATATTATCGGGGAGATCATTAATGAAAACCAAGAAAAGGACCGGTCCAAGGACCGAACCTTGGGGGACTCCAGATAAAACAGGGACTGGATCAGACGCTTGGCCATCAAGTACAACTTGTTGTGAGCGCCCAGAGAGCCATGAGCTAATCCACCTATGCGTGGATCCTCTTATCCCATAGTACTCCAGTTTATGTAATAGCCTTCTGTGAGGTACCTTGTCAAAGGCCTTAGCAAAGTCCATGATGATCAAGTCAGTCTGTTTGTGGCCACGGTTTATGGCCCCATCCAGATTGCTCACAATGTCATGGTAAAATTGAACAAGCTGCATTTCGCAAGACCTTTGACTAGGGGGCATATCATAATTCTGACTGTTCCTCCAGTCCATCAATAGAGCTTTCACCTGTAAGAATTTCAATTTTCTCACTTACTCACTTAAATAGTCTAGGAGCAATGTTGTGATATAGTGGGCCGTACAGAAGGGGGTATTACACAATCCCAGCTTTTTTCCTTCGAATAATGTGGGGATAATAATAGATATGTAAAAGTACTCCATATTTTAAAGGGACTCTCTTGTAAACATTCAAATAAAAATTAAGACGAAACGACCCAGGACCAAAACGATCAAACCCTGATAGTCCGAAATTATTCAAATCACAAATTTATGCAAGGCCGAAACAACCCTGGCCGAAACCATTCAGAGCTGAAGCCGCAACGGTTCTTACTTATTGCATTATTCTAAGCTTTAAAATCGTCAAACATACATTAAGCTTTAATCTCTAAGAAAAGGAAACCAGCTGTTTCAGCATGCCACCTAAAATTTATTTGATTGAGGCTTATTTTTTGGAAACGCCATCAAGAGTTGCCTTTCTTGAAGCGGTACGTATAAACGGTGCACACTTATGTCCGAGAATTGTCCGGGAAATGTCTGGGAAATGGGGGGGGGGTAGTGGTGCGTTATCCCTAATATCTCCACTTCAGGTGGTCAGAAATTAATAAAATTAGTATCAAATAAAATTTTAAGCTCCATTCTAAAAGATTATTCAAAATTATTTTTCATTTTTAACATTTTAAGGGTCCATTTCTGAAGTTAATATGTCCGGGAAATTCCCGGATTGTGACTTGGATGTTGGGGTAGTGGTGCGTTAACCATAATATCCCGACTCCGGGTGGTTAGAAATTAATAAAAATTAGTATCAAATAAAATTTTTAGCTCCATTCTAAAAGATTATTAGAATTATATTTCATTTTTAATATTTTAGGGGTCCGTTTTTTAAGTTGATTTGTCCGGGAAATTCCAGGAATGTGTCCTGGATGTTGTGGGTAGTGGTGACTTATTCCTAATATAATATCTCCACTTCGGGTCGTTAGATTGATTTGAGGTTTAACACTATAAAGGTCGTTTTGGACACGTTGCTTCCAATTTTGTGGGACTTTTGCCCGACATTGAGATGAAATGACATCTAAAGCCCTGCCGCCCAATGAAACCAATAGGGTTCATGAGCATGGGCGGTCCGACACTCGCACCGCTTTGCCTGGGCAGGCTTAGATCCTCTAAGAGGTTTACCAGTACTCGTGTGCGGGTCAGTTTCAGCTCTGCGCGGAAGCATCATGCAGCCCATCTATTTCTTCAAGCCCCGACTGGCGGGACCGATTCGGGTCATCAGAAAAAAATGCAGTTAGTATCAAATAATGATAATAATGCATGTCGTGTGCTCATTATAAGCGTCTCACAGAGGCGATTCTAATGAGTGCACACAACATGACTTTATTTTATAGAAGATCACAAAGATATAATAAGTGATCTTTAATTACGGCTCAAGACCTACTTGTAGATTTTGATGAAAGGTTTAACCCATATATGCCTAGAGTCCCATTTGTGGGACATTGGCAAACAGTGTAGATCCAGATCAGATATTTAACCTTTCCCATATATGCCTAGCGTCCCATTTGTGGGACATTGGCAAACAGTGTAGACCCAAATGATCAGACGCTGCTAAACATAGCATCTAGTCTGGGCCGCAAAATGCTGGCGATGAATTAGGTGTATAGACTTTGAGTGATTTTACGGACCATTGTCAAAACACTCAGGCATTTAGCAAAAGCAACAGACTGGACTGGAATTTTTACGATTTTACAAGTGAAGGAATGAAGTTTACGCCTGCCTGTATTTTTTTTTTCGGAAACGCTGACATTTTTTCCATTTGCCCAAACATTCAACTATATGCTGTCTCATTTTTGACACGTCGAATATTATTCTAGTGTTAAATGAGTCCGGAGCAAAACAAAACTCTACCACGTTTGCTTTTGCAAAAAGCCCACAATCATTAGAATTCGGTTGTTGTTGAACATGGGTATACATTTCTTTCTTATTTCTGCTCAAATACATAGGCTGTGGGTACTCGTTGAAACCGTCTCGCCGTTCTATGGAGTTCGTATACTCTCTGCTTAAAGCAGACATATTAAAAAAATACGGGATTTTTTGTTTTATCGGAATTTCATTATAGGGTTGCTAAATTTACATTTTCTAGATCTCTGCTTAAAACGTACCGTATAGTTGCTCGTCAGAGCAGCCTCGGTAAGGTGATTTTAAAAAGTACCCACAATCGATTTTTAGCAGAAATAAGGACAACAATAATAAACTTCATTTTATATAAAGAAAACTGGGGTTCATGGGGGTATACATTATTTTTCCTATTTTATCCAAGACTCGTTAGAACCGCCTCAACGAGGATGTTCTAACAAGCAATCACAACCAATGTTTGCAGTATAAATAAGAAAAATATGACAATTGTTTGTCAGAAAAGTAACCATTTTGGATATGTGAAAAATGCATTATATGTCGAAACGTTAAGTCTACAAAATTGGTTGCAAAGTCTTCAAAATGACCAAAATAGTGTTGATGGTGATGTTTAATCTCAATTCAAACAAACAGAATAACAGCATTCATTCAAAATATCAATTGGACACAACTTTTGTGGAAGTCACTTTCTTCTATTTCAATCCAGGTATGCAGCACACGTCAACTTATTATGAGTTAAAGCGATTAACTTAACATATGTTTAATCGCTTTAGAAAATTAATGGCCCGTAAAATCGCTCATTTGAAGTCCGTACACCTAATTCATCTCCAGTAAAAATGGATGCGGTTAAATTTCGTCGTTGTTTAAGCAAACTGTGTAGACCCAGATCAGATGCCGCATTTTGCAGCCCAGTTCAGACGCCAAGTTTGCAGCGTCTGATCATAATGGTCCGTAAATCACTCAAAGTAGAAGTAAAACAAAGATCAGGAATTGATACAATTAACTTACTCCACCCATAAAAGACACCAAAGGGAAAGAAATACAAACATTAAGCGACCAGACCATAATGGAAACCTAAACAAAGGAAGGCCATAAGGACAGTTACTTTCCCACAAAATGGCCATATGGCCATCCAAAATTAAAAGACACAAGTGATACACACAGTAAAAAAAGTAGAAGTAAAACAAAGATCAGGAATTGATACAATTAACTTACTCCATCCATAAAAGACACCAAAGGGAAGGAAATACAAACATTAAGCGACCAGACCATAATGGAAACCTAAACAAAGGAAGGCCATATGGACAGTTACTTTCCCACAAAATGGCCATATGGCCATCCAAAATTAAAAGACACAAGTGATACACACAGTAAGTAACAAACAACAACATAAATAAATCGCCACAGAAGAACCGCCTTGGAACGGTCAGTGGAAGATTTCCACTGGGGGGCTTAAATCGATTTTACGTGGCCACAATCCTCGCCCTTACTTCCGTCGCGATTTAAACAAATAATTTGTTCAGTCCGCATGAAGGCCTCCTAACTCATCAGTGCAGCATCTCCGTGAACACAGAAATCAAAGAACCACAGAGGTGAGACAACGGTGAGGACTCGACAGCAAGAAACCACTGAAATGCTGGAGCAAAAGAAAACCAACAGTTAGACTCCGATGAGCCCGACCAGAGACAGAGCATCAGGCACCAACCAACATTATCTCTATAATTTTCAATAAGCCTTTACGTTGGAGCCGTCATAGAATCTGAGGCCTGACCCACCGGCGTGCAATTAAAGAGGGAAGCAAAGTTGCCAACCGTGATTGGGTTAACTACCATGCATGCAGTCTGTCGTATAATATCCATGTTGTACCCAATCTTTTTATATCGAAGAATGATTTTACGAAATTGGGTGCTGAAGTCATTGCGGTTATATATTTTTCTGAATTTATATACTAAGTCACCATAAAATTCGGGTTCCGATAGACCTTGTTGCAGAAGAGATTTAAGTCCAATATTGAATTTTGAAATTAAATCAGAATGGCACAAACAACAACATAAATAAATCGCCACAGAAGAGCCGCCTTGGAACGGTCAGTGGAAGATTTCCACTGGGGGGCTTAAATCGATTTTACGTGGCCACAATCCTCGCCCTTACTTCCGTCGCGATTTAGACAAATAATTTGTTCAGTCCGAATGAAGGCCTCCTAACTCATCAGTGCAACGCCCGTATGAAATTTTGGAGCGGATTTCGCCCGTAAAATGAGCGGAAATGGGGCGAAATACCAGTTTTCCGGGCGAAAAAAGGGCGGAATCTATAATTCCGCTTCGAAAGTTTAAAAGCAACAAGTTTCTCCGGGCGAATTTCTTTTTTATTCCGCCTGTAAAGGTGAGGCGGAATAGTTTGAAGACGGAAAAATAGGACTTAAACTTTTTTCAGAGGCGAAACATTTTACTTAGAAGAAAATTTGGGGCGGAAATTTGTCAGCATCATTTCTTTAAAAATTTCTGCTGGCGGAAAAAGTTGACTTAGACATTTTTAGTGTTGCTAGAAATTTTAACTTATACACTTACAAACAAAATACTGGCAAGTTTAATATTTGCTCTAAACCAACATTACAATAGCACTCCCGTGCGACGTAGTGTAAAGAAAAATATACCATTGACATTCAAGTCTCCGATTTAAAGAAATAATGTGCCTATTGAATTTCTATGCATTACTACTTGTCAAAGGAAACAAAATTTGAATGTGACCAACATTGAAAATAATGAAATCTAGAATTAGAAACTAGATTTTTTGTTATGTAACACGAACATCATTATTACTTTCTATTTTATGATATGTAAACAAATATGTTTCGTTGACTATAAAATAATGAGGATTTGCAGACTTCCTGGCATTTAGTAAAAAGAATTTTTTATAATTTCTGATGTGTTTGCCAATAGTAAGCCATAGGAAGACTTCCAAAATCTCGGACATACCCTTCTTGGCATTTACTCCATTTCTTCGTTCAGGTCGCTAGGCATGGTGGGCGAAGCTTGCTTACCAAGTAATGCTTACTATCCTAGGACGCCTGATTACACTCTTCTGGAGTCAATGTCTGTTGATCTGAACATTAATATTTGCCATTTGTCTATGGATTGATGATTTTAGATCAACGCTTTGGTACTACGACCTAAATTACTTACTATAAAAAAAGCTAACCCAGGTATTGAATTCCTTTTTTGAAGGAAACCATCTTGTTTCAACTTTTTCAAACTAATGATGGCGTTAATTAATGCATTGTTAAAACTTTAATCATCAATTATGGCATGTACACTTACTTTTATTTTGCTGTATAAGAAAATGTGAGTTGCTTTTTCCAATGCAAATAAGTAAATAGGTACTGTAGCATACTCACTATTTACATCATGGTTCATGGCATTGGATGATGGAGGGTGCATATGGCTGATCTGACGGAATCGAGACCAGAGCACACAACAGCCCGAGACAGTAGATAATTCAACTGTAAACTGTATAGCAACCAAAGGAAAGAAACTTTATTTGTAGTAACTGGCAGTAGTAGGAATTTGTACAAATTGCATTGGATGCGTGTGCTTAGTGGTTCTGTTTCGGTGGCAGATATATGGAGGCAGTGGTATCTCGACAAGGCCATAAGGCAGTGGTATCTCGACAAGGCCATAAACTATCTTGTAGAACAATATGAGGCGTGCATCAGCACGTCTCTGTTCCAAGGATCTCCACCCAAGATCATCTGGGCCCAGTCAAGCGATTTTGGTACTTATCGCCTATGCGAGCAGCGAAGGTTCAGGCGAGCCTGTGCATCCGCGCAGTCTCGCCAGAACATTCGCTGCTCGCTCATACAAGCAGTGAATCAAGAGGAACCTTCAGACAGAAAGCCATATCCCTGGCCCCTCTGAATGGCTGGGCATGCGCAGTTAAAATTTGTCATGACGGAATGCTCGAAGACACAAATTCGCTTGGCGGGGCTCATCTAGCGTCTGGGTCACATCTATATGATAAGTAATCATTTTTGACCAATCTAGCAGCTCTTCTTTGAAGCCTTTCAATTCTGGTAATGTTGGACTGGGTGAACGGAGGCTTACTCGACTTTGGAAAGTATTGTATGCTGTGTCTCGTATGCCGATGTTTGGTGTGAATATTTCTACGCGTGAAGCCAATGGTCCTATTTGCCCACGTTTATCTACTACTGCGGTTTATAGGGGTATACGGGTAAGTCATTTTATTTCTACTCAGAGACAGATTGTGGGTGCTCATCAGAACCGCATCGAGGCTGTTCTAAAAATACGAAACATATGTTTTTCACCTGATTTGTTTCCGGCCACAAGTGCTCAAGGTGAGCTATTGTCATCACCCTGTCTCCGTCGTACCTGCGTCGTCCGCCGTATAGATTCACTTCCCAGCAGGCACATGACGTCCGTTTGACGTCAGATCTTGGTTGGATTTTGGTCACGACGTCATATAACCAAAAAACAACGTCGATTAGACGTCATATCCTGACGTCAGCCAGACGTAATGATTAGACGTTGAACAGACGTCAGAACAAACGTCAATTAGACGTCTTAATCTCAACGTCGTTTTACGTTGCATTTTTGTTCTTTTTTGCAACCTGTATGCGAACTTTACTTGCATGCATCATATGTACCGACCGGAGTGACAGGCACTCTACCGCCGGCTCGAGCCTCTAGGCGTAGTACACCTACTTAATTTATACCTGTCACTTCTACATGATGTTATAATTATTAAATTAAAAACAATTGGTTGGTATTTAGTAATTAGACATTATTCGCAACTGACTCAAGCTTTTTTTGAAAGCTAATAGTTGTGTACATGTATTTACATATTTGAAATCAGGCGCCATGTTCGATTTCCGGTAGAAGGTCAAGATTGAAGAAACCTGCAAAACGGGCGTATAATGTCACATTGTGAGTGTTTTAGTAAATATGACGCATCAGAAAAAAACCGACAAAGTAATCTCAAAATCAACCAGTATGTAATCTTTTTAAATGTATGTCGTATGAATGGCACAGTTGCAGATTTGCTACATTGACATATGTTTTCGCGATCATATTCAAAATATTTGTTCTGTCAGACACTAAAGTTGACGTCAGAGTAACACCATAATATGTTAACTAGTTATTTGCATATTATATATCACATATATTTTAAATATAAACTTGTTTTTGTTTGTTTTGGGGGGCTTGTTCTAAAAGGAAAGAATTTGCTCCCAAGGAGCAAATTCTTTTAGGCAGTCTGGCTAGCCGGCCGGTAGCGGACGACCAGTGTAAGTCTGCCCGTCCGTACCGGGCGACCAGCCTACAAAACTGCTCGTACCGGAAAGCAAGCCAACCCACAAAGGAATGGCTAGCCATCTGGTAGTTAATTTTAGCCTCTCATTTCAGATAGGGTATGAAGGGCTGTCAAAGGTTTTTTCTTTTTTTTTTTCTATATATTATATACAGTGCCATATGCCCTCGCGCGCATTCTAGGCAGGTGTATTTTACATTCACTCCAGTCTTTGCAGGATGAAAGCCTACACAGTAATCATGTAATTATGGTAGGGTTCTTTAACCTGCACAGGGGATGGTTCTCCCTGCACAGGGGGCCTCCGCCCATAGGGGCTTGAAGAAATATATGGGCTGCACGATGCTTCCACACAGAGCTGAATCCGGCCCGCACACTAGTACTAGTAAACCGCTTAGAGGATCTAAGCCTGTTCAGGAACCGCAGTGCGAGGCGGACCGTCCATGCCAATAAACCCTATAGGTTTCATTGGGCGACAGGGCTTGAGATGTCATTTCATCTCAATGTCGGGTAAAAGTCCCACAAAATTGGAAGCAACGTCTCCAAAATGACCTTTACAGTGTTGACGGGAACGTTAAGCCTCAAATCAATCAAACAAACAAAAACAGGGGGCCTCCAGTTTACATCCCGATCCGAAGGACGGTGCACTTTATGACATTCATCCCTGCAAATGATGTCAGTGGAGCGTGTTCGGACACCGAAATTTTATCGCCGCTGCCAGGGATCGAACCCTGGACCTCTAGCATCAGAGGCAAGTGCACTAACCACTGAGCTATCACGCTCCACGAGCGTTAAATAACACAAGTTTGTAACTGGATGATAAACTTTACTTTGAGACTATGTAAATGGTGTGAGATTTTCCTCGTCCGTAATTACCAATGGGTGATATAACTTAATATTTCTTATAAATTTATATATTTTACATGTACCTTTCCTTTCTTTATGTATTTGGGGCTTGAAGGTACTTAAACGTTTGATCCTAGCATCGTGAAAAGTGAGCAGTACTGTAAAAAAAAAAAAAAAATTGGTTCTTGGTGACTTTCAGTTATTTTTCTAAAGTTTAAACAAATTTGTTTTTCACGATCCAGCAAGAGTCCAGAAGGTGTCGATGGAATGGCAAACAGTGTAGACCCTGCTTAAGGAGCAGTCTGATCTGGGACTACATTGTTTGCTGAAGCCTATATTTTCCAATAAATATGACCATTAGGGTAATTGCTCTACTCATCATTGAAAGAATAATTGCCTTTATATGCACCCTGCTAACAAGATAATTACCCCAATTGATATTTCTTGTTGCCTATCACGTGGTTGAACTGGTAAGTAAAATAAATATGCTCAACAAATTTAATGTTAATTGATCTATCACGATTAATAACAGGCCAACATTGTACAAAGATGAAGATAAAGAAGCTTTATTTAACGTCGCATATTCGAAACAAATAACATAAGCTCTGTAGAGCTTTTATTGCCACAAACAAAGTATTCTCTAACAAATACTTACCTGCCTTCATTTATCTTCCTAGGACTACCCCTGAAAATGCGAGCGTCAGCCAAGGGAGCTCCTAGTACCATTTTTCAGGCCTTTGGTATGACACGGCCTGGGATCGAACCCAATTCCCGAAGCGTACGCTCTACCACTGAGCTATCGGGGCCGGTAAACATTTGCATATTTTGTAGATTTCAATAATAATAATATAAAGATAGAAATAATACTATTAAAATAATAATAATAATGATAATAATAATAATATCTGTCATAGTGCCTGGACAAAGCTTTAAGTACAACATTCTATTGCATTAGGGTCAATTACAGTTACGTCCCTTACTGAAATGGCGACACTCAGGGGATAAGAATACAGTTAGAGTAAATTAGAAATATTTTTATTACATCATAAAGTGGGTAATATATATTGTTCAGTCTTAAGCTTCTCGTAGAGAATACGAGTGGAAAATATTTTTTTATCCTAGCAACACAGCCTTCATCCAGATTTTTTTATTCCGCCCGGAATATTTTATGCCCTGGACGGAATCAAAGTATTCCGGGCGGATTTCTGTTGACCTATTGTGATTCCGCCCGGAACCTATTGGGATTCCGCCCGGAGGCGTTCTTGAATCTCGCCCGTAAACGTTTGCAGAATTCCGTCTAATTTGCATATTTCGCCCCAATATTACGCCAAGATTTCGCCCGGAAGCTTATATATCTTCATTAAGTTTCAAAAGCGTAAAAAGGGCAAATTTCCGGTCAAAATAGAAGAAAAATTTCGCCTTTATTACGGGCGAAACGTTTCATACAGGCATGATCTCCGTGAACACAAAAAAAATCAAAGAACCACAGAGGCGAGACAACGGTGAGGACTCGACAGCAAGAAACCACTGAAATGCTGGAGAAAAAGAAAACCAACAGTTAGACTCCAAAGTCCGTACACCTAATTCACCGCCAGCAAGAAATGTATGCGGTTAAATTTCGTCGTTGTTTAGGCAAACAGTGCAGACTCAGATCAGATATCGCATTTTTGCGGCCCAGATCAGACGCCACGTTTTGCAGCGTCTGATCATTTGGGCCTACACTGTTTGCCAATGTCCCACAAATGGGACACTAGGCATATATGGGTTAAATATCTGACAATGGCAAACAGTGTAGGCCCAGATGATCTTGCTCGTAATTATCGCCAGGTGTCACTGACCTGTGTTCTATGTAAATTGCTTGAACACATAGTTTGCTCAAATATCATGGCCCACTTGGATGAACATAAACTTTTGTCGGACAGACAACATGCATTTAGGAAAAGGCATAGTTGCGAAACTCAGTTGAGCACGGTTATTAATGATTGGGCAAAAATCCTGGACAAAGGGGGGCAGGTGGACACATTTATCCTGGACTTCGTGAAGGCTTTTGACACCCCTCCTCATGAACTACTTAAATCCAAATTATTTGGTTATGGAGTTGGAGGGAAGACTCTTAAATGGATAGATTCCCTCCTTTGCGCGTTGTTGTTAATGGTGAATCTTCAGTATGGGCGCCAGTTTTGTCTGGAGTCCCACAAGGGACTGTTCTTAGTCCTCTATTGTTCTCCCTGTACATCAATGATATTTCCACTGGCATTGACTCAGAAATAAGACTTTTCGCAGATGACTGTGTTTGTTACCGGGAAATTAGAGATACAGATGACTCACTGAAACTTCAGGCTGACATAGATAGATTAGGATGTTGGGCCTGAAAATTGGGCATGAGATTTCAGCCAGTTAAATGCAATATTATGCAAATAACAAGGAAGAGATCTAATAAAGTTGAGGCTTCTTACGCTTTAGAGGGAACGGTCCTCGAAACTGTGAATTCTATTAAATACCTTGGTGTGACAATCACTCACGATTTGAGATGGAATACACACATTAGCATATGTGTACAAAGGCGAATAGAACACTTGGATTCCTGAGGCGAAATCTTCATCAGTGTCCTCAGGATGTGAAAGAGACAGCACACAGGGGACTTGTTCGCCCAATCTTTGAATATGGTAGTTGCATGTGGGACCCAAGCGGAGTGGTCCTAAATGAAGAAATTGAAAAAGTTCAGAATAGAGCTGCTAGATTTGTAACTGGAAATTACTGCTTTGAAACTGGGAGCATGACTGGAATTCTAGGAAAATTAAGATGGGAGTCTCTCAAGAAAAGGAGAAGAGACAGTAGGCTCATACTCTTATACAAAGGTCTAAAGGGTGCTGCCAGCATTCCAACAGATGACCTTGTTCCCCCGGCTAGGCACTGTAGAAAGCACCATTCAATGACATTTCAGACCCTTACTGCAAGAACGGATATTTATAAAGAATCGTTCTTCCCCCGAACCATTTGAGATTGGAATGCCCTTCCCAATTCTATCATTTCGACGGCTGAAAGTGCTGAGGATTGTGTAGCTAAGTTTACATCTTTGGTTAGAGCTAGGGACTAACTTCCCATATCACAGGTCCTGGTGTATGAATGTCATTTGACGTGTCACCAGTAACAATTCTGATTCTGAGTGTAGACCAAAATGATCAGACGCTAAAGATAAAGAAGCTTTATTTAACGTCGCATATTCGAAACAAATAACATAAGCTCTGTATGGCTTTTATTTCCACAAACAAAGTATCCTCTAACAAATACTTACCTGCTTTCATTTATCTTCCTAGGACTACCCCTGATAATGCGAGCGTCAGCTAAGGGAGCTCCTAGTACCATTTTTCACGCCTTTGGTATGGCGCGGCCGGGGATCGAACCCGCGACCTCCCATTCCCGAAGCGGACACTCTACCACTGAGCTATCGGGGCCGGACGCTCTACCACTGAGCTATCGGGGACGCTGCAAAATGTGGCGTCTGATCTGGACCGCAAAAATGCGCTAGGTGAGGCGTTTATAATGAGCACACGACATGCATTTATTATAATTATATGATACTAATGTCATTAATTTCTGACCACCCGAAGTGGAGCGGTGCATACATTTACCGGAAAGCACCAAAATACCGGAAAGCAAACCAAAATACCGGAAAGCACATATAAATGCCAAAAAACCACTTATATATACTGGAAAACATTAGAAAATTGTATTTAAATGCAATATCTTCTTCCCATAAAGTACAGGGCCCACTCTGGAGCATCGTCGTACTTGAGCTATGTACAAGATCGTGGTGAGGCGCTAACAAGTGACTGTAAAACAGTGCTGGTTAAAAACGGTTAAAATAGTCTGTACATAGCTTAGTGAAGACTGGCCAGACCCCTCTTGAAGTCCTCAAGGGTCTCTGATATGACCACGCTCTCAGGTAGCTGGTTCCAGAGTCTGATGCCCGAGGGGAAGAAGGAGTACAGGAAGACGTCTGTTCTGCAGAATGGTACCATGTACCTCAGGGGATGGCCTCTTGTGCTTGAAGATGTCGGGTGGAAGAACCTGGAGGCTGGGATATCCACAAGGCCGTGGGTGATGCGGTACACCATCACAAGTTTAGCATCTTGTCGTCGCTGCTGAAGGGATGGTCAGCCAAGGTTCTAGATCATCTTGGAGGTGCTGCTCTTTGTATGGTAGTCACCACTGACGAACTTGGCTGCTCGCCGCTGTACCGCTGCTGAATGCATGTCGTGGTGTGTGGGTCCCATGCTGACGCGGCGTAGTCTGTGATTGGTCTAACCAGGGTCTTGTAGCACTGTGCTTTGACTTCTTTGGGGCACCTGCTTAGATTCCTGCGGAGAAAGGCCAAACTGTTGTTTGCCTTCTTTATGGTGGCGTCCACGTGGGGTTTCCATGACATGTCTTCTGAAATGAGGACTCCGAGGTACTTCCCTGTCTTGGCGACTGTCAGGTCCTGGCCATGTATCTGGTAGGTGGCTTCAACTGGGTTCTTTCGTTTGGTTACCCTGACTACCTCGCATTTGCTGGGGTTGAACGACATCTGCCAGTCTGATTCCCATTGCTGAAGCCTGTCTAGATCCAGCTGGAGAGCAGCGGTGTCTTCTGTGCTTGAGATCTTCAGGTACATGAGACTGTCATCAGCAAAGAGACGGGCTGTGGAGCTGACTTTCTGTGGCAGGTCGTTTATGTAGAGGAGGAACAACAGAGGTCCAAGGAATGTTCCTTGAGGGACACCGGAAACGACTGGGGCAGTTATGGAAGACTGGCCTTCGACGAGAACTTGTTGTTTTCTGTCTGTCAGGAAGCTCTGGATCCACTGTAGCAGGCTGCCTCGTATTCCGTAATGCTTTAGCTTGATAGCAAGGCGTTCGTGAGGAACTTTGTCGAACGCCTTGCTGAAGTCCAGGAGGATGGCGTCGATCTGTTGTCCTTCATCCATTCCTGCAGCGAGGTCTTGAAAGGTCAGGATGAGCTGGCTTTCACTGGATCGCCTCTTTCGAAACCCATGCTGCTGGTCTGACAAGATGCCATGTGCCTCGAGGTGTTTCATCACTTGACTATGCAGGATGTGTTCCATGACCTTGCTGCAAACAGATGTCAGGGAGATGGGTCTGTAATTGGCTGGACTGCTACGATCACCTTTTTTGAAGATCGGAGTCACATAGGCTTGTCTCCAGTCTTGGGGGACTTCACCTTGGTGCAGCGAGGCCCGGAAAATAAGAGTCAGGGCTGGTGTGATTTCATCTGCGAAATCTTTCAGAAACCTGGATGGTATGCTGTCAGGTCCGGTAGCCTTGTATGGATCCAAGTTCTGCAGAAGCTTCTTGACACCTTCTCTTGTTATGGTGAAGTTTGGAATTTCTGGATAGGGGTCTCCATCCATGCAGTTTATATTTTACTTTTGGTCCTTTGAGATCAGCGTAAATATTCTGAGAAATCAGAAATAAACTATTGGTTTAGACTCATATTCTAGACAGGTTTTTATTTATTTGGACCCCATTTTGATTTATATCAGTCTTTGAATCGACTGCCTATTCGAAATTCGCAAAATTGCAGTACGTTTCCTCTGGCTTTCGTTGCCGGATCATTACAGGGTCACTGATGAGGCTTTATTAGCCGAAACTACGTAGTATGACCCATCTTCTTTCTTATGAATGTTTTCATTGCTCTTAAAGGCACTCATTTTTGATTTTTATTTGCCTTCACTGCAGCTGGTGTTGTGCCGTGTGGCGGCCGTAAAACGTCTCGCCGTACATCAACCATAGTGCAGTTTATATTTTACTTTTGGTCCTTTGAGTTCAGCGTAAATATTCTGAGAAATCAGAAATAAATTATTGGTTTAGACTCATATTCTAGACAGGTTTTTATTTATTTGGACCCCATTTTGATTTATATCAGTCTTTGAATCGACTGCCTATTCGAAATTCGCAAAATTGCAGTACGTTTCCTCTGGCTTTCGTTGCCGGATCATTACAGGGTCACTGATGAGGCTTTATTAGCCGAAACTACGTAGTATGACCCATCTTCTTTCTTATGAATGTTTTCATTGCTCTTAAAGGCACTCATTTTTGATTTTTATTTGCCTTCACTGCAGCTGGTGTTGTGCCGTGTGACGGTCGTAAAACGTCTCCCCGTACATCAACCATAGTGCAGTTTATATTTTACTTTTGGTCCTTTGAGATCAGCGTAAATATTCTGAGAAATCAGAAATAAATTATTGGTTTAGACTCATATTCTAGACAGGTTTTTATTTATTTGGACCCCATTTTGATTTATATCAGTCTTTGAATCGACTGCCATAATTCGAAATTCGCAAAATTGCAGTACGTTTCCTCTGGCTTTCGTTGCCGGATCATTACAGGGTCACTGATGAGGCTTTATTAGCCGAAACTACGGAGTATGACCCATCTTCTTTCTTATGAATGATTTCATTGCTCTTAAAGGCACTCATTTTTGATTTTTATTTGCCTTCACTGCAGCTGGTGTTGTGCCGTGTGGCGGCCGTAAAACGTCTCCCCGTACATCAACCATAGTGCAGTTTATATTTTACTTTTGGTCCTTTGAGATCAGCGTAAATATTCTGAGAAATCAGAAATAAATTATTGGTTTAGACTCATATTCTAGACAGGTTTTTATTTATTTGGACCCCATTTTGATTTATATCAGTCTTTGAATCGACTGCCTATTCGAAATTCGCAAAATTGCAGTACGTTTCCTCTGGCTTTCGTTGCCGGATCATTACAGGGTCACTGATGAGGCTTTATTAGCCGAAACTACGTAGTATGACCCATCTTCTTTCTTATGAATGTTTTCATTGCTCTTAAAGGCACTCATTTTTGATTTTTATTTGCCTTCACTGCAGCTGGTGTTGTGCCGTGTGGCGGCCGTAAAACGTCTCCCCGTACATCAACCATAGTGCAGTTTATATTTTACTTTTGGTCCTTTGAGATCAGCGTAAATATTCTGAGAAATCAGAAATAAATTATTGGTTTAGACTCATATTCTAGACAGGTTTTTATTTATTTGGACCCCATTTTGATTTATATCAGTCTTTGAATCGACTGCCTATTCAAAATTCGCAAAATTGCAGTACGTTTCCTCTGGCTTTCGTTGCCGGATCATTACAGGGTCACTGATGAGGCTTTATCAGCCGAAACTACGTAGTATGACCCATCTTCTTTCTTATGAATGTTTTCATTGCTCTTAAAGGCACTCATTTTTTATTTTTATTGGGAGGTGGGAATGATCTTCTACTGTGAAGGAACTGCTGAATTGGTTGTTGAGCAGGTTAGCCTTGATCTTAGGATCACTGTAGGCGATGCCGTCCGACTTCAATGGGGAAACTCCGCTGCTGTCGCATCTTGTTGTTTTAATGAATGAGTAGAGCTTCTTGGAGTTCTTATCGTTGGATACAGTATCGCTGACGTAAGTGTTGTAAGCTTTCCTACATTTAATTACATTATATATATATAACATATCTGGAACAGCTATGGTTCCTCTCTGGACTTATAACTTGCGATCAAGACAAATGCTCTATATTTTACATGGGCGCCCATCGCGGTCTCTGGTCATTCTGTGCCATCACGGAAACACGCCTATATTATTTTAACCCCCATTGAACCCCACTTTTATATAGTAAAACATGGGATTTACAGGGGTAAACAAAACAGTATCTTCCTGCTCTAAAATATAGATTTTGGGTACGATAAGGCGTTTCTAACGAGTACCTACAGTCAATATTTTGAGCAGGAATAAGAAAAAAAAATAATGTCTTTGTATAGACGTGTTTTCCTAATGATTTGCGCAGTCTGATCAGAAGTCAAACCAAGTGACAGAAATCATCCATTGCTACGGGTCTGATCAGACGCACAGGTGATTAAAGAGAAGAAATCGACGTGCTCCTGCTCATTATATAATACCTTGATTGTGGATTAACGAATGAATACCTGTGTGGTCCCAGATTAGACGGCTCCTTTAAGGCTGATAGTGATTTTTGTGTACAATAATAAACAGTTTCAATCAGCATTTACGCGTGAAACTGATGGTGAGCTACCATCTAAAGGTGCAAGTTCGTTCCCCTCTATGGGGGACATAACAGTTGACCCCAATGGGGTCGCTAAACTGTTAGGTAAGCTCAAGATACATAAGGCATCTGGGCCCGATGACCTGAATGCCAGGGTACTTAAGGAATGTAGTGCTGAAATATCTCCTGTGTAATGGCCTTTATCTTCAATCAATCACTTGCCCAGGGCACTGTACCAGATGACTGGCGACAAGCAAATGTAACCCCGGTCTATAAAAAGGGGGAAAAATATGATGCAGCAAATTATAGACCAGTGTCGCTAACATGCATCTGTTGCAAAACCTTGGAGCATATATTAGTAAGCAACATCAACAAGCACTTAGCCTTTGAGAGCATTCTTGCTGACTGTCAACATGGTTTCCGGAGTCAAAGGTCTTGCGAAACGCAGCTTGTTCAATTTTACCATGACATTGTGAGCAATCTGGATGGGGCCATAAATCGTGGCCACAAACAGACTGACTTGATCATCATGGACTTTGCTAAGGCCTTTGACAAGGTACCTCACAGAAGGCTATTACATAAACTGGAGTACTATGGGATAAGAGGATCCACGCATAGGTGGATTAGCTCATGGCTCTCTGGGCGCTCACAACAAGTTGTACTTGATGGCCAAGCGTCTGATCCAGTCCCTGTTTTATCTGGAGTCCCCCAAGGTTCGGTCCTTGGACCGGTCCTTTTCTTGGTTTTCATTAATGATCTCCCCGACAATATCAGGTCATCGGTCCGTTTGTTTGCTGATGATTGTGTCCTGTATAGGAACATATATTCTCCTTCTGACTGTCTTATTTTACAAGATGACCTGGATCAACTTGCACAGTGGGAGGCCGATTGGCAAATGAAGTTCAATGTGGCCAAATGTCACTCAATGAGAGTGTCACGACACCCTCCGAACAAGCAAATTAAGTTTGACTATACTCTTCACCAGCAAGTTTTGGAGCATGTTCAATCCGCCAAATATCTTGGTATCACCATCACTGACGATCTTGATTGGGGTCAACATATCTCAGAGATTACATCTAAAGCAACTAGGACTTTGGGATTCCTTAGACGGAACTTGGCTTTTGCACCTAGGCAGACAAAGGATGTTGCATATAAAACATTGGTTCGCCCTCAACTCGAATATGCATCACCCATTTGGCACCCCTATGTTAAAACTCAGACTCAGCAGGTGGAGAAGGTGCAGAGGACAGCTGCTCGATGGACCTGTAGGCGATGGCGAAATAGAAGTAGCGTCAAAGCCCGCACAGTGTAAGATTGGGTCTCAGAGGTATGCGTTTTAGGATACCTCTGTTATGCAGATTGTAAATAGTTTTAAGGACGCATCCAGTGCCTCTCTTTTTTTTTTTTTTCAGCTAAATTCTAAATTTAGCCACCCAATCAACTGAGGTAATGGCCAGATATGACCGACTCAGTATAAGAAGATAGATAGATAGATAAGTGAAGATGCAAATATATATGTTTAACATTAACCCAAATATGATTGAAATACTAAATGTTTTACCATCTATAAATAAGGCCGATTATTATTATTATTAAGTACAAAGTGCTTTTTGGTATTTATATGTGCTTTCCGGTATTTTGGTTTGCTTTCCGGTATTTTTGTGCTTTCCGGTAAATGTATGCACCCTAAGTGGAGATATTAGGGATAAGGAAGATAAGAGGGCGCTGTGAAAGGAGAAGGGCGGAAATTTCGCGAGAAGAAAATTTTATCTTCATATTTGTGTTTTAAAGATCACCTTCACCACTAGAATAGTATTTTTATCACCATCGACCATCACAGATTCTTTTTCCATCGTTTTTATATTGTGAAACCCCCTGTACATACGACTTCTACCAACTTCTTCGCGAATTCCAAGGATGATGAAAGGGAAAAAATGGCGGCCATGTTGAAAAGTCTGAAAACTGAAATTTGAAACTTCAATAACCAGCCTTGTCACTCGTCAAATAATAGAACTACCTTGCCCTTTTTTAAAGAAATACTTTTATTTGAATCAACAACGTTTTAAAAGAACTTAAATTAACTTTGAAAAGTTTTAACAAGACTGTTACCCGCCATAGAATTTTAGAAGTGTTTTACTAGTGCCATTTTAAAACTTTTAGCCACTGCATCAGTCCTTTTAGAACTTCAGAAAGTGTATAAGTAGGGATTTTCTTTTAAACTGTAACGAGAAAATATTTTTAAATGACTCTCACTGTAATGGCTACCACAAACCAGTTAGTGCCTGCAAGAACAAAAATGCTGACTCGAAAGTCTTCTGTCACAAACATCTCGTCCTCGGGCCTTGCCTCAACTCCAGGATCAGTAACGCTAACATCCTGTATTAAAGACTATGCATTAGACAAGAGCAAATCACTTGCTAAAAAGAATGACAGTTGTGTGAAGCCACACATGAAATGTGAAATGAAGCCGGGTAACAATCTGGTAATTGAATTCAGCACAGCAGCTTATGAACTGTCCAAGGCATGTATCCATAAACTTTTTAATAATGACTCTTTCCCCTTTGCTGTTGAAAAAAGAGATGGTTTAGACATAAACGGAGCAAACGTTGACATTTGCTTCAATAAAAAGTCAGACGGGTCATGTGGCAAGATGCTAAAGTATGCAGTGAACTTTTACCACACAACATCCCAGATTCTTGTAAATGGAAGCAAGGTCGACTTGTTTACATCGGATGTTCTCGAAAACCTGATTAGAGAGTTGAGGGCAGGGTGTAATGAACTGAATGTAATAAACAAAAACATTGCTACAGCTCTCAGCTCTGAAACTTGTCTGAATAGACTGCCACAGATCGATAATACTGACACGCAAGAAGCTAAAACTGACAACATAGTAGCTGAACAGACAGATAATGAATATATCTCAGAAAATGAACATAACTCGGATGATGAAGTGTGTGAAATTTGTCCCATTTGTCAACAGCAAGCATACGGAGAGGTTGTTGGCTGCGGCGAATGCGGGGACTGGTTCCACTTCCAATGCATCAACATAAACAATGCTGTTATTGAAGCTTTAGGGCCAGATGACTTTATATGTGTTATGTGTACAGACAATCTGAAGTACTCCACAGGGGAACCTGAAAACAATGAAAGTGAACAATCTACTACTGAAAAGAACTCAACAATCCCGAATGAACCGTTAAGCACCAATACACAAGGGGCCACGGTAAATTTAACAGAATTGACGGCTGAAAGCCCAAATGTATCAAAGACTAATAAGCAAACAAACATTATAGACAATATAAGTGTCAATATTGGTAAAAACAAGTCAAAAAAGGCAACAAAACCAGTGAATAAGATAAAAAAAGAAGAGGTTCATGACAAATCATACATACTAGAACTGGAAAATCAGATAAATATTCTTAAATCCACATTAGATTTATACCAAAAAGCCAAAGTAAATGAAAAACCTACCCAGCCATATATAAATACCCAGCTAGGACAGTCACAAAGCAGTGAAAGTGATCAGGGGTGTAGACATAAATGTTGCGATGAACTGAAAGAAAAACTCTATGAAAACAGAATTCGCACTCTAGAAATGCAAATGATGCAGAACTTTCACATTAATAATGCCATGAACATTCAATTAGCTTTGCATACTAGGCCATATAACCCACATATCGGCTACCCAGGCACGGGATACTTTCCTCTTGGTGTGACTGCGAATGGAGGAGCCATAAATCAAGGGATACAGGCATATGCCCCGTTCAACGGACCTGCATCTGGATTTCAATACCCATTCATTGCCTCTCAACCACCGCAATACCCAGGGTACTATCCAAGGCCATTAATCAACATACCTCCGCCGACACAGCCAGGGTATCAATATGGGATATACCCATCAAGCCATTCAGTACCTCAGCCTCCACACGCCCCACAACCGCCAGTACAACAGAGTCAACCCTCACACCCTCCAAATCGACAAACCGGTACAAGACTCCATGCGAACCAGTCTGATCTATTGGAAGGCATGAAGACACCCACAGCTGAACGACTAGCGAGTGCCAGTTTATCCCATAACCAAAAGCCACCCAGAAGAGAGAGTACCGAAATAAACCGAGGAAGCGGACAAACGAACAGGTCCAGGGGTAAGTCCTCACTCCAGACAACCGGGTACGGTGAAGACGTCATGTTTGTACAGGCTAGTGGGCCAAACAACAAACAAAACGCTACACAGCAGGACAGATACGCAAGGAAAAGGCACATGCCTGTCAGTGACGGAAATAGTAATCCTGAAAAAGGCAGTCACCTGATGAAGAAGTGTCATGTTAATCCAAACGACTCAGAAAAATCCCCCTCAATGAACGATGCAATTCAAAAACCCACCGAAAGTGACAATACTACAATTGAATCGGCTAGTAACATAATATAGTCGCGTGCTTTAACTTCGAGGGTTCAACAAGTTCGACGTCATCGTTTGTTTTCGTATAATCGGATTGTTTCTGTCGCTATCCTTTTGGAAGAAACAACACAGAAAAAGAAAGTAGAAAACTATCTGTTGCACTTCAAAGGTTCTAAAAATGCCGATCAGGGAGGTAAATATAGCATAAAAGTTTTTAAACTTACAAAATAACATCATTTCCCAAGCGACACTTCACCCCCAAATATTATTGTGTATTTTGTTCTTCAGTCTGACAGCCCATTCCTTTTTTTTGTCGTCTGGGTTTTTCACCGAGGTATTCCAAACAGAGCTAGGTCAAAGTCAGTTTCATATGAGGCGCCTAAGGGGAAATTATGTAGTACTGAAAATAGGCCTGTTCTTATGATCAATTAACAGTTTTATTGATTTTTTAATTTGCTTCACAGACAGAGGTAATACTCTGAATGGCATTACTACATAAACTACACCAAATCTGTTGATGTGACAAAGAATATTGAGCAGACATGTAATAAGCTGCCTCTCTAGGTACTAAAAAGTTGTTTTGCACATTTTAGTGGAACTGTCAACTGTAAGAAATTCTGCAGTAAGTCAACCTACTACAGTTTTCCTTACAATTTGCACTTCCAGATCTTCAACATCAAACGAGGTCCCTACCATACATATGACCAGTCTTCCCTTGATGCTGCATACAATGCTGTTAAAGATGGTATGAGTGTCTGTGGTGCAGCCCGTAGTTTTGGGGTACCAGTGTCGACTCTAAGGGACAGGGTAGCAGGAAGAATCAGCATTGACATCACAACCACGGGTCATCCTACACTGTTTAATCAGGAACAGGAGGCGTTACTTGTTGAGCACATCAAAAGCATGTCAGAAATAGGCTATGGTTATACACGAGCAGAAGTGGTACAGCTTGCATCAGATTATGCTCATGACATGGGTAAAAAAGGTGAAGATTCACATATCAGTCAGGGTTGGTATTACCACTTTTTAAAAAGATGGCCAGAGTTACATTCTATAAAACCTGGAAGCTTATCAGAACTACGGGCAAAGGCAGCATCTAAAGAGTGTGTTTCAAGTTATTTTAGTGAACTAGATACAATCCTTACTAAGTACAATTTGAAAGACAAACCTCAGTTTATTTATAATGTTGATGAAAAGGGAATTAATACTGGGGGAGGAAAACCACCTAACATAATTGCTTCCAAAGATAACAAAGCACAAGTTGTGACATCAGAAAGGGCACAGACTGTTACAGTTCTTGGGTGTGGAAGTGCATCCGGGTGTTTAGTTCCACCATATTTTGTTTTTCCTGGAAAGCGAATGTTACCCGAGTTACTAGAAGGGGCAACGCCAGGGTGTGATGGGACTGTTAGTCAAACTGGTACTGGTTACTCAAACACAGAAATTTTCACCAACTATGTCAAACATCACTTTCTTAAATATGTGCCAGGTAGAGATAATCACCAACCAATCTTATTACTATATGATGGTCATAAGAGCCATATTTCTATTTCTTTGATACAGTGGGCTCGTGAAAATAGCATAATATTATTTGTATTACCACCACATTGTAGCCATATTTTACAACCCATGGATGTCGGCTGCTTTAGTCCTTTTGAAAATTTATATCAACAGGAGGCTCATAAATTCATGCGGCGTTCAGGTGGTCGGTCCATCACCAGGTACGATGTTTGTGGGCTAGCTTGTAAAGTTTACGAGCAAGCCCTCAGCCCATCAAACTTACGTTCAGCATTCAAAAAGACAGGTATTTTCCCTTTTTGTGCAACAGTTGTTGGTGATGACCTTACTGCACCATCCCTGCCTTTTATTGGGAAGTCAATTTCTGAAGCTGAAACTTCCAATGTTAAATTGTCATCTGACCGTTGCATAAATTCAGAGTGCCCTCCATTAAATACATCTGTGAACTCATCAGAGGCTTGTGCCAAGTTTTTAGAAAAACGTGGTGGGTCTGTCTTAATGCAGGTCAAAATTGCTAAAATACCAAGGAGGAGTATCAATAAAGTTGTTGGAGGGAAAGCAATGACTGAAGACCTTGTATTTAGTAAGGTCCAAGATTATGTGTCTGAAACAAAGAAGCCAGATAGAAATATTAAAAACAAGAAATGTACAGGCATCAAGAACCAGGCTATCATGAAATCTGTTCAGAAGAAATGCAAAACTACTTCTGATGCAGAGCCTGTCCCTGGTACATCAGGTACCGGCATACCAAATATCCCAAAGCCAGCTCAGCCAGACGACTCAGTTATTAATTCTGAAAGTGACTGTGACTCGACAGATGAATCAGCAAAATGTTGTGTCTGCAATAAATGGGAGCCTGCTGCCTTGAAACTGAAACCATATGTATCATTTGTTCAGTGGGGGGAATGTGATCACTGTGGTCACTGGTGTCACTTGTCTTTCTGTGTTCCTGAGAGAGTTATCAGGAGGGGTGATAAGTTTCAATGTCCTCATTGCAGAGGCTAGGCTCTGAGATGCTATGTAACATATATATTATAAGACACATAAATGATCAAGTGGCCCAGTGATCAAAGTTACCAGTACATTTTTTAAAAGGTAAAGCTTCAGTCACACACACAAATGTTTTTAATGTTAACTGTTATTTAATATGAATTTTTTATTTTGTGTTTAACATTTGAAAATTATATCATTTTCAAACAGTCTCTGATTGAAAAAACATATGATGTGAATTGAAATTATGTTGTCATTGATTATTTCCCTTTATTTCAAATTTCCCCGTATGGAGCCTCTCATTTCCGGGAAAGAAACAAAATCGTCGAACTTGTTGAACACTTCAAAAACTTCATGTTTTTACCGGTCCGTGAATCAAAGGTAAGAAATGTTCGTTTTGTTGTTAATTCTTTGCATTTTTCTATGATATTTCATTGCAAAATAAGTAATTTGAATTTTCTTTGCAATTATTTAATTTTGTTACTATTTTTAGCCATGTTTCATTCATCCGTCGCTTACGTCGTCGAACTTAGGTTACGCCAGTATACAAATACCAGACTCACCCATTAGGCCAAATGGAGTTGGTGCCTTACCCCAGGAATCGATGAATACCAACACGCAAAAGGATAATCATTCTACACAGTCTTTTTTGTCGATACCCCCAATCAAACACAACCCTCCAGAACTATTCCAGGGTCTGTCGTCAGAGGAACCACGGGAACAAGTATTGTCACATGCAATATAGAAGGTATCAGGCACAACACAACTTATCTACAGAAACTGTGCAAGGACTTTAATATTGTATGTCTACAGGAACATTGGCTGTGGGAATGTCAAACGCATATGCTACAGGAGATGGCGCCAGATAAAGACTCGTTCACAAGATGCTCTGACACCAACGATCCCCTGACTGGATTCAGCTTACCGCGGGGGAAAGGCGGTGTTTCCATTTTATGGCCCTCCTTGTGGTCCAGTAAAGTGAAAAAGCTAAGCGAGGGGAATGAACGCATAATCGCCATTGAACTTTTGGGTGACAATAAACTTTGTATAATTAATGTTTATCTGCCTACGAACAATAGCTCAGCTAACTCTCACTCAGACTATGCAGAATGCCTTGATATACTAGACAGTATTATATCAAAATACAGAAACTCTCACAAAGTGATATTATGTGGGGACCTAAATGCCACGTTACTCCCAGCGCGACCTGGCAACAAACATGATCCTTTACTACAAGAATTTGTGAAAGAACAGATGTTAACAACCCCAAATACGAAACAGCATACTTTCTTTCACCACTCAGGCCAATCAAGCTCGCAAATCGACTATATACTTTCTACAGATATGAATCTGGTTCGCTCAGTTATCATTTCTGGTAAAGACTTTGACAATACTTCAAGTCACGTGAAAGTGTCAGCGATTTTATCAGAACAGATAGATGAAGGGAAACCAAAACCACAAGCTAAGCATGTAAACCCTATTAAGAAACTGAAATGGGAAAAAGCAGATAAAAAACTGTATGAACAGTCTCTAGATAATGAATTGAGAAACAGTATGAACAGTAATACTAAAACTTCTGAAGAAAGACTGAGTGATTTAACTACAGCAATCCATAAAGCTACGGACAGGGCAGTACCGTCAGCAACTATAAAACTAAAAGGCCCAAAGTGGAAAGCGTCACCTAAGGTTAGAAAACAGCTCAAAATCTGTAAGATAAAATATGATCTGTGGATAGCAAGTGGGAAAATGGACAATATTCTGAGAAAAGACAATATAATGGCTAAGAGGGAATTAAGAAGAATGCTAAGATCAGAAAAACTTAATGATCGCATGAACTTTTATCATGACCTAATGAAAAATCCATCCACGGATAAATTTTACCAATTGATTAGGAAAAATCAAGGTGGGAGAAGACAGTATACAGGTTGTTTAAGCGTCAATAGTGACAATATCTACTCGCCTGAATTACAGAGAAACGCTTTTGCCCAATACTACGAGGATCTGGCGACACCCAAAGATAAAGGATATGACTCCGCGTACTTAGAGCTGTGCTCTGTCCGCCATGAAATTATCAGAGAAATATGTGAAGAAAGTACTGAAAGTCTAGATCCAATTTCTCCTCAGGAGGTACGTGAAGCCATCCAAAGTCTCAACACAAAAAAAGCCCCAGATGAATTTGGTTTAACAGCTGAACACCTGAAATTGTCAAACCAGGTTATCATTCACACCATTACAGACATTTTTAATCAGATAATACAAACAAAAACTGTACCTGAAGCCTTCAAATCAGGCATTTTGACCCCTGTGTTAAAAAAATCTAAAGATCCAACGGTACTAGACAATTATCGCGGGATAACAGTAACCCCGATCCTCGGGAAACTTTTTGAAAGCGTTCTGCTTCCAAGACTGTCAGAATCATTCGAACAATCACCTCTACAGTTCGGGTTCACTAAGGGACTGTCACCTGTGATGGCGGCATTAATTGTCTCAGAAGCTAGGGCAGAGGCGAAAATCAACTCAACTGCTCCACTCTTCCTAGTCACACTAGACAGCGCCAAGGCGTTTGATGTCGTGAGTCATGTTATACTCCTCGATAAGCTGTATGAAGCAGGAATCCACCCAACCCTCTGGATAGTCGTGAAGGATTTGTACGCTAACCTCACGTCGAAAGTGAAGTGGATGGGAGAGTTAAGTAGACAATTTGGCATCCACCAGGGTGTCAGACAGGGAGCCATTCTCTCGCCATTCCTGTATAAAACCTATATCAACCCGTGCCTTGTCGAACTGAAAGAACAACGATTAGGACTTCATATAGGCCAAGTTTACTGTGGTTGTCCGACTTGTGCAGATGATTTGGCCTTTTTGTCACAGTGTGAAAACGAACTCCAGGTTATGGCTAATGTAGTCAAAAGAAACGCAAAGCAGGACCGCGTAACTATACATCCTGATAAATCAAACGCTGTTTTATTGACTAAGTCAAAGACATTCTCAAAAAAGACATTCTCATTAAAACTGGGTGAACAGGATATCCCACTGACCTCAAGAACGACTCATTTGGGACTCCTCCGGGCAGAAACCAACGAAAATATCATTAACATCGAAGAACGTGTGAAACTGGCACGACGAACATTGTACGCGCTAATAACAACAGGAGTCCACGGTACAAATGGCTTGAATCCTCGCGTGTCATACAAAATTTATCAGTGCTACGTCATACCAAGACTCTTATTTGGACTTGAAGTTCTTCCAATCACTGACACCCAGTTGAATTTGCTATCAAAGTTCCACATGGACAATCTGAAACGGTTTCAATCCCTACCTACGAGAACAGCAAACTGTGCAGCATACCTGCTCTTAGGAGCACTCCCAATACAGGCAGAGTTACATAAGAGGCAGTTAAGTCTGTTATACAATATCCTTGCTACACCAAATGAAACTATACAAGATTTGACTCAACGCCAAATTTCAGTGAACCTTGACAATCCTTTAAGCTACTACAGCAGAGTCAAAGATATTCTTGAACTGTATCAGTTACCTCCATTGTGTGATCTTAAACATGACCAACCTACTAAAGAATCCTGGAAAACTACAGTAAAACAAGCAGTGAATCAACATTGGACTCAAATTCTTAAAAGTGAAGCAAAAGAGAAATCTTCGTTAAAGTTCATGGAAAGTAGAAGTAAAACAAAGATCAGGAATTGATACAATTAACTTACTCCACCCATAAAAGACACCAAAGGGAAAGAAATACAAACATTAAGCGACCAGACCATAATGGAAACCTTAACAAAGGAAGGCCATATGGACAGTTACTTTCCCACAAAATGGCCATATGGCCATCCAAAATTAAAAGACACAAGTGATACACACAGTAAGTAACAAACAACAACATAAATAAATCGCCACAGAAGAGCCGCCTTGGAACGGTCAGTGGAAGATTTCCACTGGGGGGCTTAAATCGATTTTACGTGGCCACAATCCTCGCCCTTACTTCCGTCGCGATTTAGACAAATAATTTGTTCAGTCCGCATGAAGGCCTCCTAACTCATCAGTGCAACATCTCCGTGAACACAAAAATCAAAGAACCACAGAGGTGAGACAACGGTGAGGACTCGACAGCAAGAAACCACTGAAATGCTGGAGCAAAAGAAAACCAACAGTTAGACTCCGATGAGCCCGACCAGAGACAGAGCATCAGGCACCAACCAACATTACCTTGAATTAGATCTCTCTAATTCTCAATAAGCCTTTACGTTGGAGCCGTCATAGAATCTGAGGCCTGACCCACCGGCGTGCAATTAAAGAGGGAAGCAAAGTTGCCAACCGTGATTGGGTTAACTACCATGCATGCAGTCTGTCGTATAATATCCATGTTGTACCCAATCTTTTTATATCGAAGAATGATTTTACGAAATTGGGTACTGAAGTCATTGCGGTTATATATTTTTCTGGACTCTGAATCACTGAAAATCGGACAAACACATCCTGTATGGGAATCTCTAGAATTATGTATCTTTGGCGTCAAGAAAGGAATCACTAAAAGCAGAATGATTACAGGAACCTATTTACTTCAAACTAACTGTCATAAATTCAGCAAAGCTACTGTCAGTGCAATATGTAAATGTTGTGGTCTCAATGAAGAAGACTTAGCACATATGCTGTTAGAATGTCCATCACTGATAAGTCAAAGAAAACCAATATATTCAGAACTTAAATCTAAGGTCATTAACTGTATTGGTGCCATGAAATGGAGAGAGTTATTTATCAATAACAGAGAGAACATAGTGAAATTAATCTTAGACTGTTCCAGTTTTTCGATACTACGAGATAAGTCAGACTACAGCACAATCGTGAAATTATCTACAGAACTCTGCTACCGTCTACATGTAGCAAGGACGAACAAATTGTCAGGAAATTCAGCATAAATCAGCATACCGTCAGTCACAGTGCCGTTGAGAGGATGTACAAAGTGTACAGCGTTTCTTTCTTTCTTTCTTTCTTTCTCCCGATACTGTTTTCGGTCAATTCTGACCATGATAACAGGTTTGGGGTGTGGCACAAATGTTTTCAATCCCCACCCCCAAAAAGAGCTTTGTGACACAGCCACCAGCAGATTAAAACTATTTACAAGAAGCCATCAGGGGAAGGAATCCATGCCTATCCCCTGCCCAACCCTAGGATATTATATTTTGGCCTTAAACCCATCAACTGTCTCAGAAGAGACAGCTTCGATTGTAAGGCCATTCCAAGTTGCAATTGTCCTGGGGAAAAAAGAACTCTTAAAACCATCCGTATAAGCATTAGGACGGTGATACTGAAAGGGATGGGACCTGGTTCTCCTACATCCTCCACCAGCTTCAGATAGGTACCTACTCTTATCTATAATGGCTAAATTATTGTGGATTTTATAGAATAGAGTCAGCGAAGCCTGCTCTCGCCTTTCCTGCAGAGTCGGCCACTGGAGTTCTTCAAGCATCTCTCCAACGTGGCTTTGGTTGCGCCAACGTCTGCAGGTCCAGCGAGCAGCAGTCCTCTGAACTTTTTCTATTCTATCAAGGATACCCTGTATTCTGTCACGCCCATGTAAATACGCCCTCAAGTGAACATTTAAAAAAGTTAAAGTGTGCTCCAGAAGTAAGAAGACATACAGATACGGGAGCCTCGGTTCCTGGTGTTCCTGTAGAGGAAGTTAATACAAAACAACGAACGAACGGCACCACCACCAACAACATCCAGGACACAATCCAGGAATTTCCCGGTCAAATCAACATAAAAACGGAACCCTAAAATATTAAAAATGAAAAATAATTTTTAATAATGTTTTAGAATGGAGCTAAAAATTTTATTTGACACAGTTTTTATTAAATTCCTGACCACCCGAAGTCGAGATATTAGGGTTTAGGCACCACTACCCCCAACATCCAGGTCACAATCCGAGAATTTCTCAGACAAATTAACTTCAGAAATGGACCTTTAAAATGTTAAAAATGGAAAATAATTTTTAATAATCTTTTAGAATGGAACTAAAAATTTACTTAATTTCTGACCACCTGAAGTGGAGACATTAGGGATAACGCACCACAGCCCCCCTTTTCCCGGACAATTCCCGGTCATTTTCCGGACAACTCCCGGACATTAGTATTCACCGAGTAAACAAGAACGGGAACAAGACAATTCATCGACAAGACAATTCATCGACACGGTTTTTGGAGACAATTCATCGACACAAATGAAGACAACTCATCGACACTTTTTGAAGACAATTCATCGACACATTATTATGTTGAAATTATACACAAGTTGATAAAATGAAGACCCTGTTTTGAAAATAAAATGATCTTTTATCACGTTTATGATCAAAATAACGAATTTAGAAACATTTAATTCAATATTTTGGCTAATTGACCCTTTTAACCACATAAAAGAAAATGTATACGGAACTTGGTCAAATATTATTCAAAACTTTCATAATCAAAATGAAAAGATGGCAAGTGAAACTTGATTGTGAGTTACATATATGTTTGCATTTTTCCCCTAAATTTTCAGCATTAAATAAGATTCTGCTCAAATCAAAACGATTCTAACGATAACGCCTAACGTTTATAGGCAGAAATATGAAACGTAAACATAATCCCATTTAGTACCATATACCCCAAAACGGGTACCCTGGCAAACAGTGTAGGCTCAGCTCAGACGCCACAGAACGCGGCGTCTGATCAGGGCCTACACTGTTTGCAAAATGTTCAGCTATTTTCCAAAACAAATTTAGTTGAAAACACAACCTGACAACTCTACATTTTAAATGGACTCATGCTATATATAAGGAGGAGGATTCCATTTGGTACAAAAATGGTTAAACTGAACTTTTACCCCTAAAGTGGGATTAATCTAGGTCCATCGCATGGGCTTACTATCTAGATGATAATTCACCAACACGGTTTATATCTCATGATCAGAATTAGGTATCTAATTGCAAATTGTACAAATCTCGAGGCTAAATTATCCTTCAACTCCAGTGGTCGCACTATCAATACTGCCACTACATAGAAATCAGCATCCTAAAAGCTACATGCTATCCTCAGTTACTTTGAGACAGCTCCCCGACAGTCACTGTTTTGCTATATCAAATCAGACGAGGCAAACTATTGCGGTTAAAATGGTCAATAAACCAAAATACTGAATTATTTTTTTTTTTTAAATTCGTAATTTTGATCATAAACGTGATAATAGATCATTTTATTTTCAAAACATTGTCTTCATTTTATCAGCTTGTGTATAATTTCAACATAATAATGTGTCGATGAATTGTCTTCAAAATGTGTCGATGAGTTGTCTTCAATTGTGTCGATGAATTGTCTCCAAAAACCGTGTCGATGAATTGTCTTGTCGATGAATTGTCTCGATTCCACAAGAACCGTCACTCTAATGAAACAATGAAGTAAACATTAGGATTTGTATGGCCCGTTAAACACTATTTAAAGTAAGAGAGTCTAATGTCGACCCATGTGAATTGTCGACCCCTTATCTGTCTTAATTGGTTTTATGCAAATACTAATTGATTCTTGGAAGCGGTGGTGCCTGGGATAAATATTACGTCATAATATCGTCATAAAAATCGATTAACCTTTCCGCTCCGATTAGGATAGTGTGACTGTTGGGCAAAAAATACCGGGTGGTCAGAATTCCATTTTCAAAAAGTCGTGGTGTTACGAGCGCCGATAAGGACGGAGGTATAACTCTTTCTTCCATTGTTGATTAAATTTCTGTATTTTGATCGCAGTTTGCGGTTTCCATAAGGCCTACAATGTTTTTCCACTTGTGTTTCGAGCGCCAAAATCCTAAAGCGGCCATATAACGTGGGGGGTCGATAATAGCAGAGCAAAAGTCTTCACTCTGCAATTATCGACCCCCGTGAATGACACGTGTTATCATGTAGTCTAGATACCCAATTTACCATCAAAACCGTCGTAAATGATATATTAGCCGGCGCATGACAAAACCTACAAGACAGAGGCGACAATTGAAGACTGCAATCAACCTGCGCACCCATCCACTAGGACAATACCTTTTGCTAATGTCTCTTTGCATAGATTGTAGCCAATAGTAGGCACATGTGATCAGCGAAGACTGATCAGACTGCGCGGATGCGCAGGCTGATCCGAGTCTTTGCTGGTCGCCCGATCTTTATTGTTGTTTTTGTCATGCGCTAGCTCATATGATATTGATTTGTACGTTTGTACGGTTACTGATCATTTCACTTTTCAACTATCTGGACGTATAGTCGGAACAGGGCGGGACACGGTAGAACGGGGCTGGGCAATTAAATAGTGCATAACCCGCGATGTGGGTTGGGCATGTGAGGGGGTCAAAATGAGCTTAGAGAAGTTAATTCAAAGGTAGGACTGAGCTCTTAGGCTTGGAAAGAAGTGGCAGATGAGGCTGAGAGTGGGGAAGACTGATTTAAGATAAGGTATACTGTAGGCCTATGCCCTTGTCTGAGGTACAGATGTTGGCGTATGGAGTTGATAACTAACTAACGAACGAAAGTACGTACGAACGAACTTTATCACATGACGTAGTCGGAGAATGTGATAACGTTGTGTAATAAATTCCGGAATCCTTTAACTGTTATCAGACTAGAACCTGATCGAAAGACCATTACTAAATTCTTCCTTTTTCAGACAAAAATGAGGAACGTTGTTGTTCGCAACCTGTATATATTGCATTGTAACGCATTGACCTGATAAAGATATGCTATCTCAGGACAAGTGAGCTTTATCACGTCAACGTGACGTTGCACTTTTATGAATAAAGCGGACTACCGGCAAAAATGGCTAAAAAGTTATAATTACTAGAAAAATTGGAAAAATTACATTTAAAATGAATAAAAAAAAAATAAAATAAAAATAACGGTCAGCTTATAGTAAATATAGTGACCCATTATATACCACGCCGGAATGTTGGGACGCAATGACTGATCGTAAATTGCCGATTTAAAGAGTTTACTAGAATCGCACAGTCGATGGCACGCCATCGCATATCCCCACGCTTTTTTAAAGATACGCCACTATATAAGTTCTCAATTGCAACTCCCACCCAATCTTAAGATCAAAATTCCGAAAGTGTCATGCACTCCTCAGACCAAAGACCTATCATTTCCCAAAGTTTCATGTTTCTATCTGAAAGGGCGTAGGAGAAGTTATCCGGTAATCGTTAAAAAAGGGGTTATGGGGGTGAAAATCCAAGTTTTTGACCTCTGGTGACCTCAAACCTGACCCTAGGGGTCAAATTTTGATTGTTATGTATGCTACTCATTATGCCGTTGGATTTGATATGTCACACGACTAGGTTCTGAAAACTTTGATTTTTTACCCCCGGGGCACCCCACCCCCTGGGTGGCCCTTAGGGGTAGGATCAAAATTCCGAAAGTGTCATGCACTCCTCAGACCAAAGACCTATCAGTTCCCAAAGTTTCATGTTTCTATCTGAAACGGCGTAGGAGGAGTTATCCGGTAATCGTTAAAAAGGGGGTTATGGGGGTGAAAATCCAAGTTTTTGACCTCTGGTGACCTCAAACCTGACCCTAGGGGTCAAATTTTGATTGTTATGTATTCCACTCATTATGCCGTTCGATTTGATATGTCACACGACCAGATTCTGAAACTTTGATTTTTTACCCCCAGGGCACCCCACCCCCTGGCCTGGCCCCTAGGGGTAGGATCAAAATTCTGAAAGTGTCATGCACTCCTCAGACCAAAGACCTATCAGTTTCCAAAGTTTCATGTTACTATCTGAAACGGTGTAGGAGGAGTTATCCGGTAATCGTTAAAAAGGGGTTATGGGGGTGAAAATCCAAGTTTTTGACCTCTGGTGACCTCAAACCTGACCCAAGGGGTCAAATTTTGATTGTTATGTATTCCACTCATTATGCCGTTCGATTTGATATGTCACACGACCAGATTCTGAAAACTTTGATTTTTACCCCCAGGGCACCCCACCCCCTGGCCTGGCCCCTAGGGGTAGGATCAAAATTCCGAAAGTGTCATGCACTCCTCAGACCAAAGACCTATCAGTTCCCAAAGTTTTAAGTTTCTAGCTGTAAAAGTGTGGGAGGAGTTGTCCGGTAAGACGGACGGACGGACGTACGGACGACGAAGACAATTACAATATCCCCACTTTTTCTTCGAAAAGCGTGGGGATAACAAGGGGATAAACTGATAAATAGAATACCAGATTCGTGTCTTTTGATATCAAGTTTATCAGGCTCGGCTTCGAGAACGCATGCAGAATCGCTCGGCAAGCCTCGCGATTCTACAAGCGTTCTCGAAGCCTTGCCTGATAAACTTGATATCAAAAGACACGAACCTGGTATTCTCTATAAACTGATCCAACTCAAATGTTCGATATTTCCTTTGGCATGGGTCCATCATTTAAGAACAATATATCAATCGCAACCAGATAAACAGTGAGTAGAATCGAAACGTCGTTCTACAGTTTGAAGTTTGATCAGTATGAAAATGTTTCCTCGTATATTTTAGATTGCACAGATGACCCTTAATCTCGCTATTTGATGTCATTTTCTATACGTTGAAATATCTACAGAAATTCAAGAAAACAAGCCTATATGATCCGACCCCCTTAGACCTCATCTTTATTCAGTAAAATGGGGGGAAAGGGGATATATTATATTTCTTATTTCTGGTTAAAACATAGATTGTGGGAATTCGTTAGAAGGCGGTTATAACGAAAACCTACAATATATGTTTTGTATAGAAATATTAAAATTACCAGGTGATTACATATTCAACACATATGTATAGGCGTGTTTTCGTAATTAACTTTTAAGCACACCATTAAGTTTGCTTCTCTTTATATGCTATTCATTCCATGCAATAACGAGTGCGGTAAATCTAGCTTACATGTATCTGCAGATCTCATTTGAGACTGCACATATAGATCTATGCCTACAATATGATACAAGACGTCTTTACGTCATCTTAAACTAGGTATTCAAGAATTTCATAAGAAGTTTGTTTTGGCCCCTGCAGACAAGGCCGCTAACAACGTCGTCGTTGTGTGACGGCTCCACTATGTTAACACGCTTAAGCAGGAGCTTGGTGGTACTATGGCCTATGAACTTCAGCCTTTAGCTGAAGAGAGAGTTATAGTAGATAAACATGTTTGTCTTTCAGCCACCAAGTTTGCTGTGTGTGTTAACGAAGGCCAAGACAAGCTTCCTACGCTATACTGGTTACCAAAACTTCATAAAAAACCTTACAAAGCACGGTTTATTGCAAATTCTAGCTCTTGCACTACCACTGAACTTTCTAAATTATTAACTTCCTGTCTTACTGCTATTAAAACGCATGTAATTAAATATTGTGATAAAGTCTTTGAAAGATCAGGAAGAAATCTGTTTTGGTCTATAAAAAATTCGAATGAGGTTTTAAATAAATTGAAATCTAGACATTTTCGTGCTTCTAGTCTGTCTACCTACGATTTTTCCACTCTTTACACTACACTTCCTCATAATCTTATAAAAGAAAAGCTTAATGATTTAATTGAATGGACTTTTCACAGAGAAGATTCTCTCTATCTTGCATGTAATGTCAGAAATGCATTTTTCACTTCTAAAGAGCATAAGAATTATACACTTTGGTCATGTCAGAAAGTGTGTGATGCCCTCACCTTTCTACTTGACAATATTTATATTAGATTCGGTACTAAGTTATTTAGACAAATTGTGGGTATTCCGATGGGTACTAATTGCGCACCTCTTGTGGCTGATCTGTTCTTGTATTGTTATGAAAGAGACTTCATTTTGTCGCTTTCCATTGATAACCAATCTGAAATTATTGAAGCTTTTAGCTCTACTTCTAGATATTTAGATGATTTATTAAATATTGATAATACCTATTTTGATGGTTTGATCAGTCAGATTTACCCCCTTGAACTTCAGTTAAATAAAGCAAATTCTTCTGATACCGAGGCCCCGTTTTTGGATTTACATCTGTCTATTGTAGATGGATTTGTTTCGTGCAAAATTTATGATAAACGCGATGACTTTGATTTTGAGATTGTAAATTTTCCTTTTTTGGATGGTGATGTTCCTCGTGCGCCATCCTATGGCGTTTATATTTCGCAATTAATTCGATTTGCTAGAGTGTGTAGTCATGTAACTGACTTCAACACTCGTAATAAATTATTAACGGCTAAACTCCTTAATCAGGGTTATCGGTACCATAAACTACGCAAAGCCTTTTCAAAATTTTATAGACGCCATTCTGATTTAATTTCAAAATTCAATATTGGACTTAAATCTCTTCTGCAACAAGGTCTATCGGAACCCGAATTTTATGGTGACTTAGCATATAAATTCAGAAAAATATATAACCGCAATGACTTCAGCACCCAATTTCGTAAAATCATTCTTCGATATAAAAAGATTGGGTACAACATGGATATTATACGACAGACTGCATGCATGGTAGTTAACCCAATCACGGTTGGCAACTTTGCTTCCCTCTTTAATTGCACGCCGGTGGGTCAGGCCTCAGATTCTATGACGGCTCCAACGTAAAGGCTTATTGAGAATTAGAGAGATCTAATTCAAGGTAATGTTGGTTGGTGCCTGATGCTCTGTCTCTGGTCGGGCTCATCGGAGTCTAACTGTTGGTTTTCTTTTGCTCCAGCATTTCAGTGGTTTCTTGCTGTCGAGTCCTCACCGTTGTCTCACCTCTGTGGTTCTTTGATTTTTGTGTTCACGGGGATGTTGCACTGATGAGTTAGGAGGCCTTCATGCGGACTGAACAAATTATTTGTCTAAATCGCGACGGAAGTAAGGGCGAGGATTGTGGCCACGTAAAATCGATTTAAGCCCCCCAGTGGAAATCTTCCACTGACCGTTCCAAGGCGGCTCTTCTGTGGCGATTTATTTATGTTGTTGTTTGTTACTTACTGTATGTATCACTTGTGTCTTTTGGTTTTGGATGGCCATATGGCCATTTTGTGGGAAAGTAACTGTCCTTATGGCCTTCCTTTGTTTGGGTTTCCATTATGGTCTGGTCGCTTAATGTTTGTATTTCTTTCCCTTTGGTGTCTTTTATGGGTGGAGTAAGTTAATTGTATCAATTCCTGATCTTTGTTTTACTTCTACTTTGTCCAAATAGCAAAGATTTAGATCTACATCATCATGTACAAACAGTAAGTCTGGCCAGTCTTGATTGTTGCTCACTGGATAACCTAGAAACCTTAGAAGACTCCTTCGAACATCAAACATTCTGACGGACTGCGCAGACGTACAAGCTGTTATGAGTCTTTGCTGGTCGCAACAGTTCTATTTAAAGTTTTCCCATGCACAGGCTCATTTCAGCTTTAAGCTGCTATGTGGGACTCCTTTGTACGCCTATACATGGCGATTGTTAAGTGTTTCTAAGATCAATGATCTAAACATGATAAGAAAATGTATAAAACATAGATTACAGTAAATCTAGATATTTAGTAAATAAATCTATTACATATTTTGTAATATCTACATGTGAGATGCACTAAACAAAGCGGGCGCCCGCGGAGTGCCCACTTTTTAACTTACGGAACGTTGGCAAGAAAGTGAGCGCTCGACGTGTGCCCACATTGTTGAACGCGCCTCAGGTTATATCTCGAGCGTATATTTGGTTTAAGGGTATGAACAATCTGTCAATGTTCCTGGTAGGCATATATATTTGTTACCCAGGCGTAAAGTCTCTTAACTTAGAGTTTATGAGTGTTATTTTTTAAAAATCCCTAAGGGGGTCGATAATTGCCTCTATGGGTCGATAATTAACGACTTGACTAACATTTTCCAACAGACATTATAATATGTAAGACACTTTGTTACATTGTATCTGATTGGCTGGTTCTGACCAACAAAGAACACAGTTTCATCAATCAGTCACGATAGGATCATTCCTCAGTTATTTTTAATCCTAGCTAAATTTCAACCTTAAAGGGTCGATAATACCCGACTTTACTCTATGTAATTTTTTAGCCGGTCAGTTTACCTATCCACACTTTTCCTGGGCAGGCTTATACGTAAGCGGCTTACACAACACATTCTTTCTCTTTCATGAAATCTTTACTATGGTTATTCTTTCCCTTCTGCTTATTCAATTTCATTTCATATCTATCTATCTACTGATACTGCGTCAGTCATATTTGACCATTACCGCAGGTGTACATTACATACACTCCAGGTTTTGCAGGATGAAAGCCTACACAGTAATCATGTTATTACGGTAGGGATCTTTAACCTGCACAGGGGATGGTTCTCCCTGTACAGGGGGCCTCCAGTTAACGTCCCGATCCGAAGGACGGTGCACTTTATGACATCCATCCCTGCAAATGATGCCAATGGAGCGTGTTCGGACACCGAAATTTTATCGCCGCTGCCGGGGATCGAACCCGGGACCTCTAGCATCAGAGGCAAGTGCACTAACCACTGAGCTATCACGCTTTCATAGCCTTCTACTGGCCGAGATAACTCACATAAAAGGGCAGATTTCAGTTTCTGGCGAAAGAATGTGCACTGTACTGGTTATCCGCTTACGGTACAACAAGACCCTACTGACGTTCAGTCACTACAGGAAAGCAGCGTAGTGTAAAACTTGAACGTAATGTATGGAAGGTCATGTTTTCAGGACTACCTCTGATGCTAGAAGTCCAGGGTTTGATCGCTGGCAGCGGCTATAAAATTCCGATGATGATTGACATCATTTGCAGGGATGAATGTCATAAAGTACACCGTCCTTCAGATCAGGATGTTAACTGGAGGCCCACAGCTGCACAGTGCAGGGAGAACCATCCCCTGTGCAGGTTCAAGTACCCTACCGTAATTACATGATTACTGTGTAGGCTTTCATCCTGCAAAACCTGGAGTGTATGTACATGTAATGTACACCTGCTGCAAGTAATGGTCAAAAGTGACCGATCGCAGTATCAGTAGCAAGAAAGAAAGAACCAGAACAGTGCACACTCTTTCGCCAGAAACTGACAACTGCCCATCTTGAAACAGCGGAAGGGGAGAATTACTGTAGAAAAGATTTCTTGATCAATTTCCACAAAAGAATGTTGCCGACCCTGGCAGGTATGGAATGTGGTAGCTCAGTGGTTAGTACACTTGCCTATCATGCTAGAGGCCCCCGGTTTGAAAATCACGGTGTCCGAACATGCTCCACTAGCATCATTTGCAGGGATGACTGCCACAAAGTGCACCGTCCTTCGGATCGGGACGTTAACTGGAGGCCCCCTGTGCAGGGAGAACCATCTTCTTTACAGTGTTTTGTTTTAATTCCAGGCGGTAAATGCAATTTTCCAGATTTTGCCAGTATTTGCCGGTATTTACCATCACCAGTGGTTACCATTACCAGTAAATCCCACCAGCATGGATAATACTCATGTTTGCCAGCATTTTGCCAACCATGCTCAGGTTTTGTTTTGTTTGATTCGAGGTTTAACGTCCCCGCCAAGGCTGTTAAGGCCATTTTGGAGATGTTTCCAATTTTGTGGGACTTTACCCGATGTTGAGATGAAATGACATCTCAAGCCCTGTCGCCCAATGAAGCCAATAGGGTTTATATGCATGGACGGTCCGACTCGCACCGCTTTGCCAGCTTAGATCCTCTAAGCGGTTTACCAGTACTCATGAGCATCTTCTATATATTTCTTCAAGCCCCGATGGGCGGGGGTGATACCTTGCCTGCTTGCGCAGGTACTTTGCATATAGTGATGCCCTAAATCATACTTTTTTTTTCACAGAACAATTCCTCGTCTCCTGTAGATGCTGAGTCCCCGGAGGAGTTCAAAGCCCGTGTAGTATAGATTGGGACTCAGAGGTATGCATTTTAGTATACCTCTCAGGCTCTGTCAGATTGTAAATAGTTTTAAGGACTCATCCAGCATCGCCACCCCCCCCCCCCCCCCCAACTTTTTAGCTCACCACAGCCAAAGGCTCCAGGGGAGCTTATAGTATAGGCATTGGTCCGTCGTCGTCGTCTACGTCGTCAACATTTTCAAACAACATCTCCTCTGAAACTACTTGGCCAATTGAAACCAAATTACATGTGGAGCCTCTATGGGAAGGGGGAACGAAAGTTTGTTCAGGAGGACTGGGTAACATGACCATTATGGCCACCATGCCCTTATATGGTAAAAATCTTTAAAAATCTTCTTCTCAAGAACCGAATAGCCGATGATCTTGAAACTTGGTATGCAGAATCGGGTCTCGGGCCCTATCAAGTTTGTTCAAATGATGACCTTTGGTTGACATTGACCGGTTTTACGTCAAGGTCAAATTTGGACGTTTGTATGGAAAAACGGCAAAACAGTGGATTTTTCTGATTGTATGTTACATGTAGCTTGTGGCATCAAAAATGGTATTTGCAATCAGCTGAATGGAAGTTTATTAATTTCAGAGGTCAAGGTCATTTACCAACCTTTGTCCAGGACGGCTCAGACTCAGTAGTTTCATCTTCTTCTTCACATAAACTACTTGGCCAATTGAAGCCAAATTACATGTGGAGCCTCTATGGAATGGGGGAACGAAAGTTTGTTCGTGTGGACTATGTCTCATGACCAATATGGCCGCCATGCCCATATATGGTTAAAACCTTTAAAATCTTCTTCTCAAGAACCAAGTAGCCAATGATCTTGAAACTTTCGTATGCAGTATCAGGGACTCTGGCCTTACCAAGTTTGTTCAAACGATGACCTTTGGTTGACCATGTTTTACGTCAAGGTCAAATTTGGTCACTTAGACATTTGTATGGAAAAATGGCAAAACAGTGGATTTTTCTGATTGTATATTATCAGAAATGGTATTTACAATCAGCTAAATGGAAGTTTATCAGTTCCAAAGGCCAAGGTCATTTACCGACTTTGTCCAGGACGGCTCAGATTCAGTATTTTTATCTTCTTCTTCACTTAAACTACTTGGCCATTTAAAACCAAATTACATGTGGAGCCTCTATGGAATGAGGGAATGAAAGTTGTTCGTGAGGACTGGGTCACATGACCAATATGGCCACCATGCCCATATATGGTAAAAATCTTTAAAAATTTTCTTCTCAAGAACCGAATGGCCGATGATCTTGAAACTTAATATGCAACATCAGGGACTCTGGTCCTACCAAGTTTGTCCAAATGATGACCTTTGGTTGACCTTCACCTGTTTTACGTCCAGGTCAAATTTGTTCACTTAGACATTTGTATGGAAAAATGGCAAAACAGTGGATTTTTCTGATTGTACATGTATATTAGCTAGTGGCATCAGAAATGGTATTTACAATCAGCTAAATGGAAGTTTATCAGTTCCAAAGGTCAAGGTCATTTACCCACCTTTGTCCAGGATGGCTCAGATTCAGTATTTTTATTTTTTTCTTCACTTCAACTACTTGGCCAATTGAAACCAAATTACATGTGGAGCCTCTGTGGAATGAGGGAACGAAAGTTTGTTCATGAGGACTGGGTCACATGACCAATACAGGCCGCCATGCCTATATATGGTAAAAACCTTCAAAAATCTTCTTCTCAAGAACCGAATGGCCGATGATCTTGAAACTTGGTATGCAGCATCAGGGACTCTGGCCCTACCAAGTTTGTTCAAATGATGACCTTTGGTTGACATTGACCTGTTTTATGTCAAGGTCAAATTTGGTCACTTAGACATTTGTATGGAAAAATGGCAAAGTAGTGGATATTTCTGATTTCCTGGTAGGCTGTGACATCAAAAACAATATTTGCAGTTACATGTAGCTGAATGGAAGTTTATTAATTCCAAAGGTCATTGGATGGCTCAGATTCAGTATTTTTATCTTCTTCTCCAGTAAAAGAGCTGTGCTGATTGAAACCAAATTACATGAAAAGCCTGTATGGGGGTGAGGCAATTAAACATTATTCGTGGTATTGTTGTCACAATACCAAGATGGGCACCTTGCCTGTATATGGTATAAACCACATGACCTCTGGTGAGCGTAGTGGCCCATGTGCCTCTTGTTTTAAGCTAAATTCTAAATTTAGCCACCAAACCAACTGAAGTCATGGCTAAATATGACTGACTCAGTATACGAAGATAGATAGATAGATAAAGAGAGATGAAATGACATCTCAAGCTCAGCGAACCAATGAAACCAAGAGACTTCTTCTTCCTAGTCATGCAGGGCCCTCTCTGGAGCATCATTGCATAGTAACAAGGGTAGGGCTGGCTAATCGGAGCTGAAAAGATAATCGATTATCAGTCATGTCATCGCGATCGATAATCGATTAGTAATTGCTAAGATTTTTGTCATTATTTTACCTGTCTGGCTTTCTGTCTGAGCATGACTCTTATCATATGTTACACTTTACCATATGTATATTTGAACAGACAGGCCTGAGCAAACAGTGTAGACCCAGATGAGACGCCGCATTATGCGGCGTCTCATCAGGGTCTGCACTGTTTGTCGCTCATCCAGCTATTTTAGGCATAACTTTGGGTAGTAAATTGTACCTATCAAGTAATCGATTAAAAGCAAATCAGAAATGATAATCATTTTTGTAGAATATATCGATCGATTATTCGATTAATCGTGGCAGCCTTAAACAAGGGTGCTGTGAAGTGCACTAGGGTGAGTTAAAAACAGTTAAAATCAGTATCTCTGTGTGAAGCTAGTGGAGGTCAGTTAAGCCCGCCTGGAAGGCTTGAGACAAGCTCTGGCAGTTTGATTCCAAAGGCGGATTCCTGCAGGGAAGAATGAGTGGCGGTACACATCAGGTCTACAGAATGGTAGCATGTAGCTTTGTTTTGTTTGTTTGATTTGAGGTTAAACGTTCCAGTCAACACGGTAAAGGTCATTTTGGAGACGTTGCTTCCAGTTTCGTGGGACTTTTACCCGACATTGAGATGAAATGACATCTCAAGCCCTGCCGCCCAATGAAACCAATAGGGTTTATAAGCATGGATGGTCCGATTCGCACCGCTTCGCATGGGCAGGCTTATATCCTCTAAGCGGTTTACCGGTACCGCTATTCGTGAGCAGATCGGTTTCAGCTCTGCATGGAAGCATCATGCAGCCCATCTATTTCTTCAGGCACCAATGGGCGGGGGCCCGTTAGCATGTAGCATTGGCTAGGACCTCAAATGGACATTAGTCATTACCGGGCTGGGTGTAGAAACTGTGCAGCTGGTATGACTACGAGACCATGGGTGATGCAGTACTTCATCACTAGCCTGTCGTCATTTTTCCTCTGTTGTAAGGAGCTCCAACAAAGACTGGAAATCATCTGGGTCCAGTTGTTCAAAGCCTCGTTAGCTTAACGAGCTTGTTAGTGGTCAAATTGTTAACCATTCTAGTAGGTACAGTATCTAAAATGTTTTATTTTTATTGGAAAAATGTGAGCAGCTTTTGCTTCTGCAAAAGCTGCTCACATTTTTTCAGCAAAAATATTAGCATATTTGCCTTATTAAATGATCAAAGTTTAACGATCCATTGACTAACAACATTTTAAGTTTTGAACAACTGGGCCCTGGCTGGTACTGCTTGTAGTCACCAGTCACCAGTCTTGCTGCTCTAGCTGCTGGATGTTCCCGGCAGTATGTGGGTTCCAGGCAGTAGCTGCATACTCCACCCCAGGCCAAATGAGAGAAGTGTAGCACTGTGCCTTGATCACTTGCGGGCATCTTGATTCTTGAGACATTCCTCCGCAAAGAAGTAAGAGTGTTCTTTCCCCATTTTTGCATCACGAAAACACGTCTACCGGTATATAATTTTCACCCCCTTGAACACCACTTTTATATAGAAAAACTGAGGTTTGCAGGGGTAAACATTTTTGTTATTTCTGCTCTAAAATATAGATTGTGGGTACTCGTTAGAACGGCCTCATCGAGGGGGTTCTATTGAGTACTCACAATCCATATTTTGAGCAGAAATAAGAAAAATATCACAGTTTTTCTTCTTAAATTTATTTTTTTCGGCGGTGAAAGTTACACTGTATTTGTATAGGCTTGCTATCGTAATGATGTGGGTCCAAGGCAGTAGCTGCATACTCAACCCCAGGCCAAATGAGAGAAGTGTAGTGCTGTGCCTTGATCACTCGCGGGCATCTTGAGACATTCCTCTGCAAGAAAGCAAGTGTTGTTTCCCCTTTTTTGCATCATGAAAACACGCCTATATAATTTCACCCCCTTGAACACCACTTTTATAGCTCACCTGTGTAGTAGTGAAAAGGTGAGCTTTTGTGATCACTTTTCGTCCGTCGTCTGTCATCAGTGCGTGTGTGCGTAAACAATTTCTTCAAAAGACATCTCCTCCTAAACCACTGATCGGATTTTGACCAAACTTCACAGGAATGATCCTTAGGTGGTCTCCTTTCAAAGTTGTTTAAATGGTTCCGGTTCGTTGCACATTGAGGTCACAGGAGCCAAAAATAGATTTTTTTTCACTGAAAACTTAAAAAATCTTCTCTGAAACCAAAAGGCCCAGTACTTTGATATTTGGTATGAAGCTTCATCTAGTGGACCAGTACCAAGATTGTTCAAATTGTTGTGCTGGGGCCAAAAATGCCCCCGCGCCTGGATCCTTTGGTTTTACATGGGCTTATATAGGGAAAATCTTTAAAAATCTTCTTCTCTGAAACCGCAAGGCTCAGGCCTTTGATATTTAGTATGAAGCTTCATCTAGTGGACCCCTACCAAGATTGTTCACATTTTAGTGCTGGGACCAAAAATGCCCCCGCCCCAGGGCCCTTTGGTTTTACATGGGATTATATAGGGAAAATCTTTAATAATCTTCTTCTCTGAAATTGCATGGCCCAGGTCTTTGATATTTGGTACGAAGCTTTATCTAGTGGACCTCTACCTAAATTGTTCAAATTATGGTGCTGGGGCCAAAAATGCCGCCGCCCCAGGGCCCTTTGGTTTTACATGGGCTTATATAGGGAAAATCTCTAAAAATCTTCTTCTCTGAAACCGCAAGGCCCAGGTCTTTGTTATTTGGTATGAAGCTTCACCTAGTGGACCCCTACCAAGATTGTTCAAATTATAGCTCCGGGGCCCTTTGGTTTTACACAGACATATGTAGGGAAAATCTTGAAAAATCTTCTACTCTGAAACCACAAGGCCTAGGTCTGTGATATTTGGTATGAAGCTTCATCTAGTGGACCTCTACCAAGATTGTTCAAATTACCGGTATAGCCCTGAGGCCAAAAATGCCCCTGCCTCAGGGCCGTTTGGTTGTACGTAGGGTTATATAGGGAAAATCTTGAAAAATATTCTTCTCTGAAACCGCAAGGCCCAGGTCTTTGATATCTGGTATGAAGCTTCATCTAGTGGACCCCTACCAAGATTGTTCAAATTATAGTGCTGGGACCAGAAATGTCCCCGTCCTGGGGCCCTTTGGTTTAACATCGGCTTACAGTATATGGGGAAAATCTTTAAAAATCTTCTTCTCTGAAACGGCAGGGCCCAGGTCTTTGATATCTGGTATGAAGCTTCATCTATTGGACCCCTACCAAGATTGTTCAAATTATAGTGCTGGGACCAGAAATGTCCCCGTCCTGGGGCCCTTTGGTTTAACATGGGATTATATAGGGAAAATCTTTAATAATCTTCTTCTCTGAAATTGCATGGCCCAGGTCTTTGATATTTGGTATGAAGCTTTATCTAGTGGACCTCTACCTAAATTGTTCAAATTATGGTGCTGGGGCCAAAAATGCCCCCGCCCCAGGGCCCTTTGGTTTTACATAGGCTTATATAGGGAAAATCTCTAAAAATCTTCTTCTCTGAAACTGCAAGGCCCAGGTCTTTGTTATTTGGTATGAAGCTTCACCTAGTGGACCCCTACCAAGATTGTTCAAATTATAGCTCCGGGGCCCTTTGGTTTTACACAGACATATGTAGGGAAAATCTTGAAAAATCTTCTACTCTGAAACCACAAGGCCTAGGTCTGTGATATTTGGTATGAAGCTTCATCTAGTATAGCCCTTTGGTTGTACGTAGGGTTATATAGGGAAAATCTTGAAAAATATTCTTCTCTGAAACCGCAAGGCCCAGGTCTTTATCCCCACGCTTTTCGAAGAAAAAGTGGGGATATTGTAATTGTCTCCGTTGTCCGTATGTCCGTCCGTCCGTCTTACCGGACAACTCCTCCCACACTTTTACAGCTAGAAACTTAAAACTTTGGGAACTGATAGGTCTTTGGTCTGAGGAGTGCATGACACTTTCGGAATTTTGATCCTACCCTTAGGGGCCAGGCCAGGGGGTGGGGTGCCCTGGGGGTAAAAAATCAAAGTTTTCAGAACTTGGTCGTGTAACATATCAAATCTAACGGCATAATGAGTAGAATACATAACAACCAAAATTTGACCCCTAGGGTCAGGTTTGAGGTCACCAGAGGTCAAAAACTTGGATTTTCACCCCCATAACACCCTTTTTAACGATTACCGGATAACTCCTCCTACGCCGTTTCAGATAAAAACATGAAACTTTAGGAACTGATAGGGCTTTGGTCTGAGGAGTGCATGACACTTTCGGAATTTTGATACTACCCCTAGGGGCCAGGCCAGGGGGTGGGGTGCCCCGGGGGTAAAGAACCAAAATTTTCAGAACCTGGTTGTGTGACATATCAAATCGAACGGCATAATGAGTAGTATACATAACAATCAAAATTTGACCCCTAGGGTCAGGTTTGAGGTCACCAGAGGTCAAAAACTTGGATTTTCACCCCCATAACCCCCTTTTTAACGATTACCGGATAACTCCTCCTACGCCGTTTCAGATAGAAACATGAAACTTTGGGAACTGATAGGTCTTTGGTCTACGGAGTGCATGACACTTTCGGAATTTCGGTCCTACCCCTAGGGGCCAGGCCAGGGGCTGGGGTGCCCCGGGGGTAAAAAATCAAAGCTTTCAGAACCTGGTCATGTGACATATCAAATCGAACGGCATAATGAGTAGAATACATGACAATACGGCATAATGAGTAGAATACATGACAATCAAAATTTGACCCCTAGGGTCAGATTTGAGGTCACCAGAGGTCAAAAACTTGGATTTTCACCCCCATAACCCCCTTTTTAACGATTACCGGATAACTCCTCCTACGCCGTTTCAGATAGAAACATGAAACTTTGGGAACTGATAGGTCTTTGGTCTGAGGAGTGCATGACACTTTTGGAATTTTGATCTTAAGATTGGGTGGGAGTTGCAATTGAAAAATTATATAGTGGCGTATCTTTAAAAAAGCGTGGGGATATGCGATGGCGTGCCATCGACTGCACAATTCTAGTTGATATCTGGTATGAAGCTTCATCTAGTGGACCCCTACCAAGATTGTTCAAATTATAGTGCTGGGACCAGAAATGTCCCCGTCCTGGGGCCCTTTGGTTTAACATCGGCTTACAGTATATGGGGAAAATCTTTAAAAATCTTTTTCTCTGAAACGGCAAGGCTCAGGTCTTTGATATCTGGTATGAAGCTTCATCTATTGGACCCCTACCAAGATTGTTCAAATTATAGTGCTGGGACCAGAAATGTCCCCTTCCTGGGGCCCTTTGGTTTAACATCGGCTTACCGTATATGGGGAAAATCTTTAAAAATCTTCTTCTCTGAAACGGCAAGGCCCAGGTCTTTGATATTTGGTATGAAGCTTCATCTAGTGGACCTCCACCAAGATTGTTCAAATTATAGCCCTGGGGCCAAAAATGCCCCAGCTTCGGGGCCCTTTGGTTTTACATAGATTATATAGGGAAAATCTTTAAGAATCTTCTCCTCGGAAACAACAAGGTCTAGGTCTTTGATATTTGGTATGAACCTTCATCTAGTGCACCTCTTCCAAGATTGTTCAAATTATAGCCCTGAAAATAGTGCTGGGGCCAAAAATGCCCCCACCCCGCGGCCCTTTGGTTTTACATTGGCTTATATAGGGAAAATCTTTAAAAATCTTCTGTGAAACCACAAGACCTAGGTCTTTGATATTTGGTGTGAAATTTCATCTAGTAGACCTCTATCAAGATTGTTCAAATTATAGCACTGGGGCCAAAAATGCGCCCGCCTGAGAACCTTTGGTTTTACATAGACTTATATAGGGAAATCTTTAAAAATCTTCGACTCTGAAACTGCAAGGCCCATCTCTTTGGTATTTGGTATGGAGCTTCATCTAGTGTACCTCTACCAAGATTGTTCAAATTATAGCCCTCGGGCCACAAATGCCCCCGCCTTGGGGCCCTTAGGTTTTACATAGACTTATATAGAGATAATCTAGAAAATCTTCTTCTCTGAAACAGCAAGGCCCAGGTCTTTGATATTTGGTGTGTTTGTTTTTTTTTTTTTTTTTTGGTTTTACAGCCCTTTCAAGATTATTTCACTCATATCCAGCCGATCGTTAATCAGAGGTGGGTGAAAACTTGAGTACCTGGAGAAAAACCACCTTACCTTCCGTTGCAGAACTTGGCTTCTCACATATGACCCGAGCAAGGCTCGAACCACAGCGGTGAGAGACCTAATGATCAAGAGTCAGCGCTCTTAACCACTAGGCCATGGAGGCCCGTAAAGATATTTGGTGTGAAGCTTCATCTAGTGGACCACTATCAAGATTGTTATCCCCACGCTTTTCGAAGAAAAAGTTGGGATATTGTAATGGTCTTCATCGTCCGTACGCGGGTCCATACGTCTAACCGGATAACTCCTCCTCGACGGTTATAGATAGAAACTTGAAACTTTGGGAACTGATAGATCTTTGGTCTGGGGAGTGCATGACACTTTCGGAATTTTGATCACACCCCTATGGGTGGGCCCAGGGGGTGGGGCCCGCGGGGGTCAAAAATAAAAATTTCCAGAATATGGTCGTGTAATATATCAAAGCGAAAGGCATGATGAGTAGAAAACATTACAACCAAAATTTGACCCCTGGGGTCAATTTTGAGGTCACCAGAGGTCAAAAACTGATTTTGACCCCTTTACCCCCATACATTACTGTTACCGGATAATTCCTCCTAGACCGTTATAGATAGCAACTTGAAACTTTGGGAACTGATTAAACTTTGGTCTGGGGAGTGCATAACACTTTGAGAATTTTGATCCTACCCCTGGGCACCTTGGGGATAAAAAAATCAAAGTTTTCAGAACATGGTCGTGTAGCATATTAAATCGAACGGCATGATGAGTAGAATACATCACAATCAAAATTTTACCCCTCAGGTCAAACACCCTTAGGGGATGGCCCAGGGAGTGGGGCCCGCGGGGAAGCGTGGGGATATGATGCGATGGCTTGCCATCGACTGCGCGATTCTAGTTTAAATTATAGCCCTTAGGCCGAAAATGCCCCCAACCCTGGGGCCATTTGGTTTTACATAGGCTTATGTAGAGAATATCTTTTAAAAAATCTTCTTCTCTGAAACCGCAAGGCCCAGGTCTTTGATATTTGATGTGTAGCTTGATCTAGTGGACCTTTGCTAAGATTGTTCAAATTATAGCCTTTGTTGATATTTTGTATGAAGCTTAACCTTTTTAGACCTCCCTCATTATTATGCACATAATAGCCCTGGGGTCAATAATGGCCCTCCATGGGGCCTATTTGTTACTCTATGGATCAGGTGAGTGATCCAGGGCGATCATGGCCCTCTTGTTTATAGTAAAACTGGGGTTTACAGGGGAAAACCTTATATTTCTTTTTTCTGCTCTAAAATATAGACTGTGGGTACTCATTAGAACTGCCTCGATGAGGTGGTTCTAACGTGTTCTCACAATCTATATTTTGAGCAGACTTAGAAAAATGGCACAATTTTTTCATGTAAAATCTTCATTTTTTTTTGCGATAAAATTTACTATGTATTTGTATAGGCCTGTTCTCGTAATGTAACATCGTCCATGTGGCTATTCCAGGATAAGTTGTCAGCCAGTATAACCCCAAGATACTAAAAATTTGGACACCTTGAGGACTTGCTGTTCTCCTAAAATTTTAACAAATTTGTTTCATGATCCAGGAAGGAGTCCAGACAGACTGGCAAACATTGTAGACCCTGATCAGGAGTAGTCTGATCTGGGTCTTCACTGTTTGCTTAGGCCGTTCTGCCCCAATACTTAGGATCATTATGGTAATATTATGTTCTACCACAATTCCGAAATCTAGCATATATACAGAATGGCTAAATCCACTTTTCTACAGTAAACCGCTTAGAGGATCTAAGCCTGTCCAGGAACCGCGGTGCGAGGCGGACCGTCCATGCTAATAAACCCTATTGGTTTCATTGGGCGACAGGGCTTGAGATGTCATTTCATCTCAATGTCGGGTAAAAGTCCCACAAAATTGGAAGCAACGTCTCCAAAATGACCTTTACAGTGTTGACGGGGACGTTAAACCTCAAATCCAATCAACCAATCCACTTTTCTACAAGAATTAACCCTTGTCCCGCTGAGCCCGGATATGCCTTTTCTTTGAAACAATGTAGATCCAGATCAGATGGCTTCTGAAGAAGCCATCTGATCAGGATCTTCATTGTTTGCCATCCAGTTTATGAATTTATTGCAATAATTTGCATCAAGTTATCTGATTGGCTGATAATCAATAGTGGGTGTGACATATTTAAATATTCAGCAGGACAAGGATTAAGCAATCCATTGTAGTTTAACCTTTACCACTCTCTGGGCTAATTCAGCAAACAACAAATTGTTGATATTTTTCTTAGTTTTTTCAGGAAATGGGACTTGACAAATTCTGATGCAAATTGTCATGAAGTCAAGTCCTTTTTTTCCGCAAATGGAGACAATATGCATGAGATGTAGTCAAGTTTTCCGGAAAACAGGGTTTTTATGCATTGGACCGTCCGACTCGTAACACTTTGCCTGGGCAGGCTTAGACCTTCTAAACGGTTTACCAGTACTCCATGCATATATGAGTAAACCCCATTGGTTTCATTTGGCGGCAGGGATTGATATGTCATTTATTCTTAATGTAGGGTAAAAGTCTCCAAAATGACATATACAGTGTTGACGGGGGCGTTAAACTGCAAATGAAACAAGCAAACAAAAGCACATTCTTTGATCAGAAACTGACAGCTATCCTTCTTGAGCCAGCGGAAGGGAGAGGATGACCATAGAAAAGCTTTCATTACCAACCCCAAGGTGCTTTGATATTAACCCATTGCAAGCGGGAAAGCCCTAAAGGGGTACCTTGGCAAACAGTGCAGGCCCAGTTCAGATGCTGCACAATGTGGCATCCGATCAGGGCCTGCACTATTTGCTAACAGAATTTTCCATAAAAATAGAATTAAAATGATGAAAATAGGCCTATAACCTCTTATATGACAAATGATCTTGTCCAACATATACATGTAGCAATAGAAGAGTCCACTAGTATACAAGGGATTAAGCTTGACATTAGACTTGCCCAAGTCTGTTAATTAGGTGTGCATTGTAGAAATAATTGTTTACAAAAAATAAAAAATAAATACATTGTAAATGAATACAGTCTTTTATGAAAATTTTGAAATTAACACCTACATTCATAGATGAAGACTAAAGAGACTTTTACATATTTTTTGTTTAAAGGGACTTTCATTTAAAAATAAAAAATGTAAATGTAGGGACTTGGGCAAGTCTAGCTTGACATGAACTTCAGCCCCCACCCATCGGGCCTTGAAGAAATAGATGGGCTGCATAATGCTTCCACGCAGAGCTGAAACCAACCGCACACGAGAACTGGTAAACTGCTTAGAGAATGTAAGTCTGCCCAGGCAAAGCGGTGCTAGTTGGTACGTCCATGCTTATAAACCCTATTGGTTTCATTGGGCGACAGGGCTTGAGATGTCATTTCATCTCAATGCCGGGTAAAAGTCCAACAAAATTGGAAGCAACGTTTCCAAAATGACTTATACAGTGTTGACGGGAAGTTAGACCTCAATTCAAACAAACAAACAAAAGCACATTCTTTGACAATAAACTGACAGCTGTCCTTCTTGAGCCAGTGGAAGGGAGAGGATGACCATTGAAAAGATTTCATGTCCATCTTGGCAGGTATCAAACCCGATGTACAGTTCTGTGATATTAACTCATTGCATGCGGGAAGCCTCTAAAGGGGTACCATGGCAAAAAGTGCATGCCCAGATCAGCTTCTGGTCAGGGCCTGTACTATTTGCTAACAGAATTTGCAATAAAAAATAGAATAAAAATGAAAAAAAAAGGACCTGACACCCCTTATATGACAAATGGACAAGTCCAACATATAGAAATGGAAGAGTCCACTAGTATACAATGGGTTAAACTTGATATGAGCTTACTGATTACAGTGATGGTGTTTATAGGAAGTAGGTTTGTTATCTTGATCAATTAACTGACTTTCTGTTGTTTTATTGATTCCTTCATTTCCAATAGAATATGTTTTAACAGAAAGTAGAACGGTGTAGCTCCAGGTAAGCACGAGTAACGAGGATAATTTTCACGTATCTTTTCTTGATTCTCCGTGAAAGCATATGTTGTGGGTACTTGTTAGAATCGCCTCCCTGAGGCGATTCTAACAAGTACCCACAACATATGTTTCTGGTAAGAAATAAAGAAAACTTTCCCCTGATTAATTTTGTTATTCCTTCTTGTCTAAGAAACCATTCTTGATAAAATATAGATAGAATCTATAATCTGTCAGGGCAACAGATACGGTAATAATTTTGGATAATTGAAAGGTAGTCTTTGTAAATTCTCCATAAAACTATGTTGTGGGTGTTCATTAGAAACACCTCACTGAGGCGGTTCTAATGAGTACCACAACATAGGTTTATATGGAGAAATAAGGAAAACTGTTCTTCAATTATGACAAAATATTAACCTTATCTGTTGCTGCATTGCAAGAAACTGTAAATCTGGCCTCAGGGTCATTTGATTTTTAGCTCACCTGAGGTGAGCTATTGTGATCACTTTATGTCCGTCGTCCGTCCATCCGTCTGTCTGTCCATCGACAATTACTTCATATGACATCTCCGAAACCACAGTGTGACTGGGCTGTGAAACTCCAAACAGACAGCAAAATTTTTGTATTAACCCTTTTTGTACAAAATGAAATCTTCCTCCTTGTTTAGTGCAAGAGTTCATTTCAAAATTTAGGGGTATCAGGTTGTGTTTTCTTCAAAATTTATTTGGAAAATAGCTGAACTTTTGGCAAACACTGTAGGCCCTGATAAGACATCACATTCTGCGGTGTCTGATCTGGGCCTGCACTGTTTACCGTTTAGGGTTTTCTGGTGTGAAATGGGTTAAAGTTCTATTTAAGTTTGTAAGAGTTCATATATTTCAAACACAAAGGTAGATTAACCCTTGCCCTGCTGAATAAATTAATTTTGCCACATCCATTTTTGACTATTACCCAATCAAATTACCTGATATAATGTATTCATTCCAGTTCTCAAACTGAATGGCAAATAGTGTAGATTCTGATCAGATTATGGCTTCTCTTCGGATCTGGAACTACATTGTTTGCAAAGAAAGGTGTTATCGTGTTTCTATGGTCCAAAGTTTTAACCAGTACTTCTGAGTCGCCTCTACCTGTGACCTGGGCCTGCACTGTTTGCCAATTACCCGTTTTGGGGTTTCTGGTACAAATGGGTTAAAACACCTTGACCAAAGTCATCATTGAGTTAGGCTAGACTGTTTATGATATTAACAAGTTCTGATTGGATTCAATTATTTCTCGATAATTACTTTCTTTTAACCCATTTAGTACCAGAAACCCAAAAACGGGCAGTTGGCAAACAATGCAGGCCCAGATCAGATGCCGCAGAACGCGGCATCTTATCAGGGCCTCCACTGTTTGCTGAAAGTTCAGCCATTTTCCAAATCAATTTTGAAGAAAACACAACCTGACACCCCTAAATTTTGAAATGGACTCATGCTTTATATAAGGAGGAAGATTCCACTTGGTGCAAAAAGGATTGAATGCTGTATTTGATGCATCATTTACTTATTTAACCCATTTTTGTACTGAATGGACTCTTCTGTCTTATACATGTATATAGCAGGAGTCCATTGAAAAAATTAGGGATGTCAAGTTGTCTTACCTTTGAAATTTGTTTGGACAATGGCTGAACTGTTTTGCAAACATTGTGGGCCCTGATCATGATGCAACATTCTGGGCCTTACGTTCTGCAGTGTCTGATCTGGGCCTACACTGTTTGCCAATAGCCCGTTATGGAGTTCCCCCATACAAGATTGCTTAAAAGTGTTTCATAACTTGAAGAATTACATACAAATGAGCAAATAACAGTGCAGGGGCCAGTTGTTCGAAACTATCCATGTCATTAGTTAATGTATCGTTCAAAACTAATGATGTTGTTAGTAAAAAAAATAAATAATAATAATAATCAACCTTATAGATTTGTTTAATTTGAGGTTTAACATCCCCGTCAACACAGTATAGGTCATTTTGGAGCCGTTGCTTCCAATTTTGTGGGACTTTTACCCGACATTAAGATGAAATGACATCTCAAGCCCTGTCGCCCACACGGTGGTTCCTGGACAGGCTTAGATCCTGTAAGCGGTTTACCTGTTCTAGTGTGCGGATGGTTTCATGGAAGCATCATGCAGCCCATCTATTTCTTCAAGCCCCGATGGGCGGGGGCATCTTATTTATAAAGGGTAACACATTTAGAACTAGTTTAGTACTCTACATGTTGCCAAAATGCCACTGACCAAGTATAAGCTCAATTTGACGTATGGTTTTGGAGGACAAAATGGACAGTTTTTGGGGGTCTTTGCCCTTGAAAATAAAGTCAAGGTCACCATTTAGTACTCTGTTAGTTAACATATCGTTAAAACTTTGATCTAGTTGGCCATCCAATCCCAAAAAAGATTGATATTTTTACTTTTGATGGCAAAATTGAGTAGAGTATGGCATCCATGCTAAATGTAATCCTTGATGTTGTGACGTTATACCTTGGCGGGACAGTTTTAAACTGCAAATGGTTAAGCTAGTATGTTTTAATTCAGAAATCATTAGTGTTAACGTTTTATTAGAAAAGTATCAAAGTGTAATGTTTGTAAATGCGCAATAAAAGGTGTGTTTCCTGGAACTAGGTTAGTGACGTAAGCAAGTAATAAAGCTGTCTAACTATCTTTCTTATAGGGTGGAACCGGTCAGAAAATGATTTGTTTATTTGATGTTTTGGCACATTTAATACTTCTCCCAGACGATTTTGACACTAAATTCTAATAAATTAGATTACGGAAATCTCGGTTATACGTCATAGTTTGATTATATTTAGAAATGCCATCATTTGTGGGTGACAGGAAATTGCCTTTTATGGCCAGTTCTTCGCAGTAGCAACATCACGTAATTGTTTAATTTAGTAACAAGTAATGGTTTTTCCTTCCTAAAAATAGAAAGTCTTTAACTTATAAAACCGGGAGTGTGGGTTGATGAGTGGTTCTTGTTTGTTGTGCGTCTGAAGTGAAAAGCTGTACATAGTGTCTGTCATGTGAACTCTGTCGTATGATAGTTGAGAATGAAAGGGTTTTCCTGCAGTAAAGAAACTTTAATAAATAGACAGTAGCAGCACAAATGTCTTGGGTGTTATTGCATCCCATGAAGCCACCCGGCAGTGGACACTACGCCACACCACTGGACTTTTAATGGTGCTCGTGGCCAGCATGGACTCTACCTTATTGTAACCGATTTGTGTCTTCCTTTGGATTATACGGGACATTACGTTCGAGCTTCAGGACACTGTGGTCTGGTAAGTTAAGTCTACTTTATTCTTAAATTACAGACATGGCTGGGCCGGACGTAGGACAGGTGTTTCAAAATCTGGCTGTGGAAATGGGTAATGTTTCCACTGCTCTTGGGGCTCAAGGGGTCAGTCAGATTGTACCGCCATTTGAGGGGGAGGCAAAACGGTTCAAAGAATGGGTAAAGTCTATAGAGAAATATGCCAGGCTTATGGAACTTGATGATGCTAGGATTAAAAGGGTGGCTTATCAATCCAGTCGGGGGCCAGTTAGTGACTTTATTAATCGATATACGGAGGGACTTCCTGCGGCAACTTGGGCACAAATGAAGGCTGAACTTAGCAGCAGGTTTTCCGAAATTACTGATGCACAACATGCATTCCTGTTACTCAGGAAGGTGCACCAGAAAGCTGGGGAGACAGTGCAGGTTTATGCCGAGAGGCTGATGGCGTTGGCCGAGGATGCATTCGACAATCAAGCAGGTCAACCGGTTCAAAGGCAGCTGATTGACACTTTTGTCGATGGGCTGGCTGAGGATCAGTTAAAACTTAAGGTGCTTAGAGATAACCCTGCAAACTTGGAGGCTGCTGTTACGGTGGCCACCAATGAACAAAACCTGCGTAGGCGTTTCAATCTGCGCACACGTCATCAATATGTCCCTGATGATAATCGGATGGAAGTTGACCATTACCGTCCCGTGCCCCGATGTTATAACTGCCATAGGAAAGGTCACAAGAGTAAAGACTGTAAAGTTAAGGCCCATGTAAACGCAGTTGAGCAAGCAACACCGTACCAGGGGGTTGATAAGAAAAAGGAAATGCTGTGCTGGTATTGTGGGAAAAAGGGACACTTTAAAAAAGAATGTAGGAAACGGCAAGCTGATTTTGGCAGGGGTAATAACTCCCCAAAGCCAAGGGGTAATCCGGTCAATCAGGAAAACTAGGGCCCTCCTTCCGTGTTGAAGCCCACGGAAGGAGAAGAAACATTACTAAAGTCATTCCAAAATTTAGCATAGCATTAACAGGGAGTCCAAATTCATGTTTGATACGAATAGGGAAACATCAGTTCAGATCACTAGTAGACTCCGGAGCCGAAGTATCTATGATGCACACACGTGTTTATCGGTCGTTAAAAATAAAACCACCGTTAATAAGGAAAGAAGCAGCGCTTCAGTCGGTTAATGGCACATGTTTAAAATTGGATGGGTACGTTACCCTTACTTTCCAAATCGGGGATACCGAAATTAAACATTCATTTTACGTGTCACCTTCTATAAACAGAAATTTTATATTAGGTCGAGACTGGCTTGTACAGAACGGTGTAAGGTTATACTTCGACTTAGGATTTCTACGAATTGGTAGGACTCAGATTCCTCTAGAGGAGGACATACACATAGCTTCATTAGTTCGCCTTAGGTCAACAACTGTCTTAAAACCACAGACGGCTACTGTCTGCCTTGGCAAAGTAAAGGATAGTCATGAGCTTCCAGTTTATAATGTATACGCAGTTTCCGCTGTTGAAACAAAATTCCTGAACAATGAACCAGGACTGATGGTTTCGAATTCAATAGCCAAAATGAATAAGAGTCGATTCTTACCTGTCATGGTAGTCAATAACACAAACCGTACCGTAAGGCTTTCACGGGGATGTGTCCTTGCAAAAATGGAGAGAGTAAATGAGGCCAAAATAAATAGCCTTGACTCTGTTAAGAGAACGATAGCTGCTACAAAAACCAGTGATTGGAAAGCAGAACTGGAAGTACCTGATAGGCATAGAGACTCCACGTTAGGGTTTTTAGGGCAACACCATGATTTGTTTGCAGCTAAAGACTCGGAGTTGGGTCATACTGACACTGTCAAAATGAAACTTGATACAGGCAATCATCCACCCATAAAATTAAGACCATACAGAACTCCCATTCATAACCGGGAAGTAATTGATAAAGCTGTGGACGAGATGTTGGATGCCAATATAATACAAAGGTCTAAATCTCCATGGAGTTTCCCAGTGGTGATAGTTGATAAGAAAGATGGGTCAAAACGATTCTGTGTGGACTTCAGAAAACTGAACCAAATTACTAAACCAAATTCATATCCTCTTCCTTTAATAGACGACATTTTGGCACTCCTTGGAAAAGCAAAATTCTTTACCTCTTTAGATCTAAAGTCTGGGTATTGGCAGGTGCTGATGGATGAGGCCGATAAAGAGAAGACTGCTTTTGCATGTCACAGAGGACTGTTTGAGTTTAATGTGATGCCTTTCGGTTTGTCCTCAGCCCCAGCTGTCTTTCAGCAGATGATGGCAATCGTTCTGCAAGGGCTCAGTCATTTTGCAACTGCCTATTTGGATGACATTTTGATATATAGTGAAACTTTGGAAGAACATCTGTTTCACTTGACCACAGTCTTTGACAGGTTACGTATGCATGGCTTGAAATTGAAGTTAAAGAAGTGTTCCTTCTTGCAAGCAGAAACTCAGTATCTAGGTTTTATCATCAATGCACAAGGTGTCAGTCCAGATCCACAAAAGGTAGAAGCCATTAGGTCTCTTCCCACACCCACATGTGTTCGGGAGGTTCGTTCCTTCATTGGGATGTGCTCGTACTATCGCAGGTTCATTCCAAACTTCTCTGAAATAGCAGAGCCTGTTATTGCTCTCACTCGAAAGTATGCTCGGTTCAAGTGGACAGAACAATGTCAAAGTAGCTTTGATTATCTGAAGCAAAGCCTCACTGTGGTGCCCTTATTAGCCTATCCAGATCCAAACAAACCCTACACTCTGTACACGGACGCCAGTAATTCCTGTATAGGGGCATGCTTAACTCAAGAGTCTGAGGGAAATGAAAGCTTTTTGCCCAATGTCAAAAATGAAAAGCCCATTTATTACCTTTCTCACAAATTAAGCAAAACTCAATGCAAATGGTCAACAATTGAAAAGGAAGCTTTTGCAATTCACTATTCCTTGCAGAAGCTTGACTATTACCTACACAACGCGAGATTTACCATTAAAACTGATCACAAGCCTTTAAAGTATTTGCTGGAATCACCTATGCAGAATAAGAAAATTCAACTTTGGGCTCTGGGGATGGCTGGGTATAACTGTACCATAGAATACATTGCTGGCACGGAGAACACGTGCGCTGACCTACTTTCAAGAAAGCCAGATGGGGATGACACCGTGATTGAAGCGGGGTTGTTAGAACCAGATATAAACGACCACACCTATGAAGTTGGAGCCATAAACTCAAATGAAATCAATCCCAAGAACTTTGCCGGATGTGAGGTGCCAACTAAGGACCGTCCTGAAATTCCGGAAACTGATATGCCAGGTTTGGACATGAGACTAGAACAGGGTAAAGATGAGGCTGTAATGGAACTGAAGAACCTGTTAGAACATGGTGAACCCTCCAAAGCAATAAAGCATAGATATCTTGTCGAAAAGGGCATAGTGTATTATCTGTCCAATCCGGATGATAACCCTACACTAAGGCTGTATGTACCTGAACATTTAAGGCAAATGGTCATTACACAATACCATGATAAAAATGGTCATATGGGGGTACAAAAGACATTTGATACTATCAGACAGAAATATTTTTGGCCAAACTTATTTTTAGAAATTTATGATTACGTCTCAAGGTGTGTAAGTTGCCAGGCTCGGGCAAGCAAAAATGTCAAACCTTTGCTACAAAATGTGGATATACCACCGTACCCCATGGCTAAATTAAGTCTTGATTTGTCAGGACCATACCCAAAGACTTTGTCAGGAAATAAATACATCATTGCCTTTGTGGACTGGTACAGTGGTTGGCCGGAAGCTTTTGCTGTGCCGGACAAGACTGCAGAGACCGTTGCTCACCTGATAATCGAAGAAATCTATCCACGCTTCGGCTGCCCTTTGGAGCTGGTGTCAGATAACGGATCTGAGAACGTAAATAGAGTCATGAGAGAGACCCTGGGGGCGCTGAATGTACATCATGTCACCACTTCCTTCTATCACCCTGCTAGTAACAGTAAGGTGGAAAGATTCCATAGGACCCTTCATGACGTGCTAGCAAAGAGACTACAGGATGAACAAGATGTCTGGGACCTTCACCTGAACCAGGTTCTCGCAAGTATCCGTTTCAATGTCAGTGAAGCTACAGACTATACTCCATTTTATCTGCTCTATGGCCGTGATGTAGTCTTACCCATCGACACTCTCTTGAAACCTCGTAGGAGATACATGGGGGAGGACATGCATCAGATTGCCCTCCAAGAGCAGCATAAGGCATTCATGCTGGTCCATGGACGCATCAGGAAGCAACAACGGAAACATGCAAAATATGGTAATAAAAACCGAAAGGATGTGTCATACAATATAGGGGATCCAGTGTTCTATAAAAAACATGTCCGTACCAAGATAGAGGGTCGTTGGAAACCTTTCTATAGGATTATTGAACAGAAATCACCAGTGACCTATGTGTTGAAAAATCAGTTAGACAATAAGACTGTTGAAGCTCATGCTGATGACATAAAGTTTGCAAAGGTTGATACCTGGGAAATACCCAAAACGGATGCGGGACAACCAATTCGTAAGGCAGCGTATGTTGTACCGCCGGAATCTGATGACGGTTCTTCTGGTTCTGAATCCTCAGAAACGGAAGCAGAGGGACCGGAACGAAGGTTTGTAGATCTAGCGCGTCGTGAACGTGAAGACTCGGATGAAGAGGGCAATATTCCAAAAATGGAACTTGCAAAGCGCGTTCGTGACCGTGAACTCCGGGAAAATGCAGAAAATGCATATGCATCAGAGGAGATGCAAACCGCAAGCGACGCGGATTCGGAGGCTACTATTGATTATGATCCATCAGATTCTATAATGATTGAAGAAGTAAAGAAATGTCAAGCCACAGTTGGCAAAGATAAGAAAAATGATCTTCGTAGCAAAAAGAAAACCAAAAAGGGTCGAAATACTAAGGTTAAAACTCTGCTTAGTGCTATAGCTAGTCTATTCTAAGTAATGTTTAAGGCTTCTTGCACCTTGTATAAAGATTAAAATTAGATAAGTTAAATCTAATTTGGGGTGTCTGTTTCATTGCAGGAGACAGACTTTACCGGCAGCCAAGATGCGTCTCCTTATTCTTCTGTCACTGATTGGCTATGCCGTGGGGGTAATAATTCATGAAAACGTTGCTTTTCAACATGTAAACGACGTGACATCTACCAGAGCTAAATGGTTGGTCAGTTTCGTTCATGACCTTGAGCCATTTAGAAATTTCCTTAGAAGAGTGTATTCTGATATCTTAAAGGCAACTGAGGTGGCCGATACATTGAGCAGTCATTTTACTGACCCACAACAACAGGGTTTCAGGGCTACACTGAAACAGCTGGGTAAGGAAGTAAAATCCCTGCAGGAAACACAGCATAGTATTATCACCAGCTATGTTGACTACCGCTCATTGGGGACTAGGTCCGAAAGAAGTATCCTACCCCTGGGGGGCCGTATCCTATCCTTCCTTTTTGGGACCGTTTCGGAGGCGGATCTAGATAATATAAAAAGGGCAGTAAGGGACATGTCACAAAATCAACAATCTATCCTGCACATGCTGGATGAACAAATGACTATCTTGAATGTGTCCCGAATACAAATTGCAGAAAACCGACAGGCCATTATGAGCCTTGTTGATTGCATGGATGAGTTTGAGGGACGCATACACAACTTAACACTCTCTATTCAGAAACGATTTGAGCATATTGAGATGTTTGTTAACATATATGCACAAATGGACCTAATTTTAGCGGGACTACGTGATGCTATTCAACGTGGTACCATATACTTGGACAGTTTTCGTTTGGAGATAGATATGTTGGCTCTTAGTCGTTTGTCTCCAAGTTCCATCACTCCTAAGAATCTGAGAAAACTTTTGACCCAAATAAATAACAAATTACCATCTACTCTCAAACTTCCAGAGGATCCACGCTCCAATATTTGGTATTTTTACCGTACACTCACTTGTTCCACTGTCATGGATGGATCCCAAATAGTTGTGGTAATAAATATACCACTGTTAGACTTTACAGGTGAATATGAGGTTTACCGCGTGTATAACATACCCTTACCCATGCCAAGCAGGCCAAATAAGGTCAGACTGACCTACGTACCTGACATGGTCGCCAAATATGACATCGAGTCGGCAGGATTACTGATTAATAAAGATCGTAGTCGCTACACTCTTTTGTCTGAACATGAGTTGCTGGAGTGTAGTAATCAGTTCACTAAATATTGTACCCCAAGAAGCGCCATCATGCCTGTAAATTTAAACCAGCTTTGTGTCCTCGCTTTGTTTTTCAAAGATGCACCAAAAGTCAATAAATATTGCTGCAGACTAGTTCAACCGAATACACTGCTGCCCATGGGTACATATTTAACACAGGGTTTATGGGTAATTGGTACGAAAGAAAAAATAGACTTCTCCATTGTATGTTTGGGAATGTCGGGCAGAAAGTCGATAAAAACACACACCACACAAGCTATTGATCCACCTTTGGGAATAATTCAATTGGAGCCAGGGTGTCACGCTGCAAATAACTTTCTGAGTCTGCCGCCCTACTATTTCTTTGAAGAACAAGTTGACATACCTGACCCCTACACGGAATTGCTAGAACTCCACAATACGACCGAATTTAAATTATGGGAACCCTTTTCACAGGCCTTACCAAATTTTAGTAAACTGGAACTGCCCACGAACCTGAGTACCATAAAGCAGATACCAATGGATGATTTGATTTTAAGGTTGCGTAGTATGCGCAGTGTAGAACTAGAAGATACCTCTTGGCCTTTATGGGCATACATCATAATTGACAGTGTTGTCTGCATCACAATTGCGGGGGCCGTATTTTTGTTCTTAAGATATTGCAAACATAAGAAACCCCTTGATCCTGAAAAGCACGGTTGCTGTGCCCGGCTTGCCATGTTCTGTAGTGACAGAGTTAAGGTAGACGATGACGAACCGCATGACCACCCAACGTCGGTGTCCTACTCCAAAGAAACGGATGAAGTGGCTATACTTCAGGGCAGGGCCCAATCTGCCCCACCGAGTGAAGAGATCCTAAGGAACTCCATTCTGGGACAACTCTACCCTAAGTTACCTACGGTGGCTCAGTAGGACAGAACGGTTCATTATTAGTGTTGAACAGTATATGTGTATATAGCCTGCTACGTTTTGTGGTGTATATAAACTGCAGGACAAAAATATGTTGAATAACCCTTGTTGTACAGAAATTTTACATGTATTCTGAACTTATGGAACAACCCTCGTTTAAACAGACAGACGGACAGACGCCTGGTGAATCCACAGTTGAAGCCAAAATACTATAGCAAAACTGTTTCTATAACTTGTTATAATTTTGTGTATCGTCGAAGTTAAAATCGACAAGTACACTCGTAAATCAACCAAAAACCAGAAGATACAATTAATTGGGGAAAAAGGAGGAACAATGCGATAAATGATGTGCAATAAATATGGGAATTGAAGACACTTGCTGGCTATTATCGAAAACGTTAATCTTTCAACTTTTCTCAGCTACACCTCCTTATTAAACAAGCCTAATTGGAGCTTATTAAAACAACAAACTTTGTCCAGGAAAATTTCAGTTGAACCAAGTTAATCCACTACGATACGTAATCAGCCAGAATTCAAAGGAATATTTATATATATATATATCACAAATTAATTGGACTTTCAAGATGGCCGAAGGAGGACAATTTCAGTTTACACCCAGTTGCTGGCGGCTGGTCACAATGGATGACTTATTGGATAATATGTCCGCGGCGGAACGACATGCCGTGGACCAGAGAAATCCGGTTTGGCGGCAGCTGCCTGGGGAGACAGTGATGGCCAAAATTATATGGTCTCGGGAAGCCTGCGAGGCCATTCACGCAGAGGCCCATCGACAGGGGCCAGTAACTTGGCCGTCGGCGGAGATTCGGCAGGGAGAATCGTTCTCCCTAAGCACGTGGGGAAGCGATCTCACCATCATCGAGGTGGATGTCGACGAGGCGTTGGCAGGGTCAACGGAGTGGGCCCCACGTACACTATCGGAAAGGACTGGGCTCTCGGAGGGACAAACGGAGGTCACCGCCGTCCGGGGGGCCATCGCAACCGAGGACCGGGGCGGAGAACTGGATGGGCTAGAAGTGGAGTCGGACGAGGGGGAACAAGACAATGGCGAGGATGAGCCGGAGAAGTAGACTGGAGGGGCATAATATAAATATTGTGACAATATAGTTCTAAGTGTTTCTTGTATGTACATTTAAATATACTCCAGCAGTTTAAATAAATATTCAGTAGGAACACTAGTTTTGTGTTTTAGTGGACTCAGTTAGAAAATGTGCATGTGGATTATTTAATGGCTGCAGGAAAAGGGTGAGTGGCTTTATTTCAATTTTAGTTCATAATGTTAATGTTTAAAGTTAGCCATGTAGTCATGTAAAATGCATGGGATGGAATTTTAAATACTTACATATTTGTGATAGATCCAGGAACTAAATTAATCATGTAGATATTCTATTGTTTCATAATCCAATAAAATATCTCCCCCGTTGGGAGCAGTGTGACGTTATACCTTGGCGGGACAGTTTTAAACTGCAAATGGTTAAGCTAGTATGTTTTAATTCAGAAATCATTAGTGTTAACGTTTTATTAGAAAAGTATCAAAGTGTAATGTTTGTAAATGCGCAATAAAAGGTGTGTTTCCTGGAACTAGGTTAGTGACGTAAGCAAGTAATAAAGCTGTCTAACTATCTTTCTTATAGGGTGGAACCGGTCAGAAAATGATTTGTTTATTTGATGTTTTGGCACATTTAATACTTCTCCCAGACGATTTTGACACTAAATTCTAATAAATTAGATTACGGAAATCTCGGTTATACGTCATAGTTTGATTATATTTAGAAATGCCATCATTTGTGGGTGACAGGAAATTGCCTTTTATGGCCAGTTCTTCGCAGTAGCAACATCACGTAATTGTTTAATTTAGTAACAAGTAATGGTTTTTCCTTCCTAAAAATAGAAAGTCTTTAACTTATAAAACCGGGAGTGTGGGTTGATGAGTGGTTCTTGTTTGTTGTGCGTCTGAAGTGAAAAGCTGTACATAGTGTCTGTCATGTGAACTCTGTCGTATGATAGTTGAGAATGAAAGGGTTTTCCTGCAGTAAAGAAACTTTAATAAATAGACAGTAGCAGCACAAATGTCTTGGGTGTTATTGCATCCCATGAAGCCACCCGGCAGTGGACACTACGCCACAATGTGTGTCAACAATCATAGGGGTGGATGCCACGTCTGGAAATGCGTCTGGGGCCCAGAAGTAGGTCAAAGGTCAAATGAGTGCAAAATAAACATAAAACTACTCATAACTCTCCTTTAACACATATTTGGGGAACTTGCTTGCTTAAAATCACCACAAAACTATTCAGGTGCAGTGAACAATGAAAAATTATTTTAAATGTACCCTCAAAGTATGTCAGTCTTATAGGTCAGGGGTCCTTTAAGTGCAAAACTCGTGAAAATGCTTGTTTTCTGATCTAATTTTGTCATATTCAGTATAAAGATGTGTTAATGACCAGTATTTATTATCAAAATATTAAAAATACATTTTTTTACGTTTATTTGATTAGAAAATCTGCCTGAGAACGTGGATATGGGTTAAATAGGATAAAAAGGGATACTAATGTTACAGACTTGAATCATCGATGATCCACAATATTGATATAGCACTGGATTCTTTCTTTTTGACTTTGTTTCTGCCATGGGTCTCAAACATTGCCTTTGCGCAACTAAGTCAAAGCGCGACTTCCTGTGAGCTATCCTGTCTGTCGACAGGTCTTTTTAGTTAGTCCCCATCCCAGCTGACTGAACCTGGTTGCCAGGCCGGTTTTAATCATGATTTATCTTTTACAACATAGACAGCCATTGTTAAAACAGAAAAGGCGATATAAAACGATTTTACAAGCATTAAACTGTTACTCATTATGAGCAGGACCAATTTTAACACATTTCTTTGTATTAGACAATTAGACATCAAACTTTAACCTTACCCCCTTAATTAAAATGTCGCATCTCGGATAATCGGCAATAGATAAACCAATTGACAAACTTTATGCGTGGCTAAGCAGATGCAAAAAAGATTGATATTTTTACTTTTGATGACAAAATTGAGTAGAGTATAGCACCCATGCTAAATGATGCGTGTCAACAATCATAGGTGTGGGTGCCACGTCTGAAAATGCGTCCGAGGCTCAGAAGTAGGTCAAAGGTCAAATGAGTGCAAAATAAACATGAAATTACTCATAACTCTCTTTTAACGTATATTTGGGGAAAGTGCTTGCTTAAAATCACCATAAAACTATTCAGGTGCAGTGAACAATGGAAAATTATTTTAAATGTGCCCTCAAAGTATGTCAGTCTTGTCAGTCTAGGTCAGGGGTCATTTAAGAACAAAACTGGTGAAATATGGATGTTTGCTGATCACATTTTGTCATATTTAGCATAAGGCTGTGTTGATGACAAGTATTTATCATCAAAAAAATTAATAATACATTTGTTACGTGTATTTGATTGTAAAAGATAGATTTGAATTCCTTAAGTTGGTATCAAAGATGGCTGTAGGACAGTTATTCACTTCTCTTATAAATAAAATAGAAGTGAATGCAATGATCAGGAAAAAAAATTCAATTAATCCACAGCTCCCATCAATGACACCAGAGGGAAAGAAACACAAAAATGAAATAACTAGGCCCGTATTTAAACATCAATAGCGGAAAGCCAAAAGGACTATTACTTTCCCACAAAATGGCCAATTGGCTATCCAAAACAAAAATTATAAGCAATACACGCACTCAAAGACAAACGAAAAACAGAAGAATGGCCTTGGAATGGTCAGTGGAACGAATTCAACTGACGGGGGTTAAATCAATTTTATGCAGCTGCAATCCTCGCCCTTACTTCCGTCGCGATTTAGACAAATAATTTGTTCCGTCCGCATTAAGCCTCCTAACTCATCAGTGCAACATCTCCGAGAACACAAAAATCAAACAACCACAGAGATGAAACAACGGTGAGGACTGGACAGCAAGAAACCACTGAAATGCTGGAGCAAAAGAAAAACCAACAGTTAGACTCCGATGGACCCGACCAGAGACAGAGCATCAGGCACATACCAACATTACATAAAATTAAATTCTTTCTAATTGTCAGTAAGTCTTTACGCTGGAACCGTCATAGAATCTGAGGCCTGCCAAGGCAAAGTTGTGCGAGTCTGACCGTGCATGCATATAAACCCTACATTGGTTTCATTGGGCGGCAGGGCTTGAGACTCCATTTCATCTCAATGTCGGGCAGAGTCCCACAAAATTGGAAGCAACGTAGAATCTGAGGCCTGACCCACCAACGTACAATTAAAGGGGGAAGCAAAGTTGCCAACCCTGACTGGGTTAAATCCCATGCATGCATTCTGTCGAATGACATTTATGTTGCACCCAATCGGGGCTTGAAGAAATAGATGGGCTGCATGATGCTTCCACGCAGAGCTGAAACCGCCCGCACACGAATACTGGTAAATGGCTTAGAGGACCTGGGCCTGCCCTGGCAAAGCGGTGCGAGTCAGACCGTCCATGCTTATAAACCCTTTTGGTTTCATTGGGCGACAAGGCTTGTCATCTCGATCTGTGGTTGTTTGATTGTTTGTGTTCACGGAGATGTTGCACTGATGAGTTAGGAAGCCTTCATGCTGACTGAACAAATTATTTGTTTAAATCAAAGGGCGAGGATTGTGGCCACGTAAAATCGATTTAAGCCCCCAAGTGGAATTCGTTTCCGCTGACCGTTCCAAGGCGGTTCTTCTGTCGCTGTTTATTTTTGTTAAGGTTTGTCTTTGGGTGTTTGTGTCTCCTATATTATTTTATTTTGGATAGCCTATTGGCCATTTTGTAGGAAAGTAACTGTCCTTTTGGCTTTCAGCTATTGATGTTTCCATTATGTCTTTTGTTTCATGTTTGTGTTTCTTCCCCTTTGGTGTCTCTGATGGGAGCTGTGGGTTGATTGTATCGATTCCTGATCATTGCCTCCACTTCTATTTTGTGTTGTCATTTAGACTCAAGCAACGTCTCCAAAATGACCTCTACAGTGTTCACGGGAATGTTAAACCTAAAAAAACAATCCTTTTTATATCGAAGAATGGTTTTACGAAACTGGGTGCTTAAGTCATTGCAATTATATTTTTTTCTGAATTTACACACTAAGTCACTATAATATTCGTGTTCGGATAGACCTTGTTGCATAAGAGATTAAGTCAAACATCGAGTTTGAAATTAAATCGGAATGACGTCAATAAAATTTTGAAAAGGTTTTGCATACTTTATGATACCGATAACCCTGATTAAGAAGTTTAGCAGTTAACAATTTATTCCGATTATTCAAGTCAGTTACATGACTAGACACTCTGGCAAATCAAATTAATTACGAAATATAAACGCCATAGGATGCCGCGCGAGGAACATCACCGACCAACAAAGGAAAATTTACAATCTCAGATTCAAAATCATCGCATTTGTCATAAATTTTTGCAGGAAACAAACCCATCTACGTGTAACAATAGACAGATGTAAATCCAAAAATGGGGCCCCGGTATCAGAAAAAAATGTTTCATTTAACTGAAGTTCTGGGGGTAAATTTGACTGATCAAACCATCAAAACAGATATTGTCAATAGTTAATAAATCATCAAAATATCTAGAAGTCGAGCTTTGAAGTTAAAATGGCTTGTTATTTATATATGATTAGGTCTTATCATTTGGTTTAAACAATATTTTATTTCGATCTTTGATACATTTACAATACACATACATTAGTACTATGTGGCTAAAGGATCTGACAGTAAGCCTTGTGGCTTATAGACGTCATCTCCTGTCTATCATTTCAGATTATGCGGAAGAAAGCTAGTATCAGTGATATCGGAGAAATCCCTTTTGGGTTTGCATTGCATAGACTTGTCAATGTTGAAGTAAAAACACTCATTCATATGGCGCAAACGCGAGCTGTTACCCTTTACATTGTAGTGATCTGAACGGCTCTTACTTGTAAAATACAAACTTTGAATACTGTTAAACACTTAAATTAAGTGGCCGCAAATTTTAACGCTTTTTATGTGTAGACCTTTTCTTGGATTTATATTTCGGCGGATTTTCGATTTCCAAAGAAAAAAAAATAGGTCGAATCTCCAAAGCCCTGTAGGATGACAAAAAAGCATCGGAGTTGATCATCAACAGCGTCATGCAGAAACTGTGGTAATTAATTAAAAGTTTTGTGTTCAACGCATGATTAACCTAATGTGCTACCTTGACAATCCAAATGTATGTCTGGAGGTGTATCACTTTGCTGTTATCTGATTGGTTTGCCCATCCTATTGAGCTCACAGTTAAAGCCATCAATCAATTACCAATTATATCCACAATTTTGACAATAACTCTCAAGGTGTGTTTGTTTTCATTCAGCAGTTTTGAGATGTCTTATGACTAGGACATTGTCTTTCTTTATTTCGACTTCTAAAGAAGTAACTACACTTTTTCTTTTGTCACTGATGATGACTATGACTAACTGACACATCATAATTGTGATGTGTAGAATATCTTCTCTTGCACTATTTTAAGATTTATTGGCGGATTTTTATTTTGGCGTTTTTTTCCTTGACTGCAAATAGCGCCAAAATAAAATGACTGCCAAAAATAAGTGTTTTACGGCAGCTGCACGTGGCCTTTGACGATGACCCAGTTGTGCTATTATTAGATATATCTTCATCATATACTATATCCTTCAGATATCATTGTGACGCTTAGGAAGAACTCAGACAATTTGGAATGTTACTTAAAATAATGGATGACATGTGAAGAATCAACGTATTTTGCAAAATAAACATATTTTGCCAAATATGTACTTAAATGACCTTTGACCTGCGGCCGATTAGGTTGGTCATTATGCTGTTTGTATAATGTTTGGGTTTTATGCTTCCTAGATAAGGAAATGGCAACTCATGTGACTTTATTTCAGTTGACACACTATATATCTCTTTGTACAATAAATATTGACGCATGTTTTAAGAAAATTTGTACTTAAATTACCTTTGACCCTGACCAAAGGGGGGGGGGGGGGGTGCCTATTTGGGGCTTTTTTGGACCCCTACCAAATCTTTTTATTTTTGGCAGATGAATAGCCCATCATAAGTGTTTTATTATAGTATAGTTTTTTCGAGCTACAGGCCTTTGAAAGTGGGTGGGGTAACTTAGCATGTCACTATAGTCTATTTTTAAAGTTAATTTTGGTTATTATTTGTGTGCTATTTTACCAATTTTTCTCCTTATGCAGACAGAGGAATGTCTGAAATGATATTTAGGCACATTATTTAAAACAATATTGCAAGTTTTGAAGATTAAATGTATTTACCAAACGTTAAGATACATTTGCTTATTTTTACCCTTAATCATTAAATATTTTAAAATGTTTGGTAATATAGGGACAAACAATGGTGATTCTTGGTCAATACTAGTATTTTTATCAGCACAATTAAAAGCAGTGTAGAACCGGTGGATTTAGGCTACATTTTATGGTTCAGTGAACTCAGAATTGACAATAGGTGGGGTAATTCAGACGATGAGTACAGTTACTTTCCCACCAACTTACAAATACCTCATAGTGATGATGTGTATTTAATGCCAGCAAGATTATTCATTCGCTGATCTGGGTACCATATTCTATACCGCCTTTAGGTATTGTTTTGTAACCTCAGATTTACCTTTACACCTGACAATCTATCTTTATAACCCTACCTTGGGTATTGTTTTGTAACATTAGATGTACTTTAACACCTGACAATCTATCTTTATAACCCTACCTTTGGTATTGTTTTGTAACATCAGATGTACCTTTACACCTGACAATCTATCTTTATAACCCTACCTTGGGTATTGTTTTGTAACATCAGATGTACCTTTACACCTGACAATCTATCTATATAACCCTACCTTGGGTATTGCTTTCTAACATCAAATGTACCTTTACACTTGACAATCTACATGTATCTCTATTAGCCTACCTAAGGTACTGTTTTGTAACATCAGATGTACCTTTACACCTGACAATCTATCTTTATAACCCTACCTTGGGTATTGCTTTCCAACATCAGATGTACCTTAACACCTGACAATCTATCTTTATAAGCCTATCTAAGGTACTGTTTTGTAACCTCAAATGTACCTTTACCCACGATAATGTATCATTCCTGGACAGAAAACTTCTCCTTGCATAACCCCAAACTAATGTTTCATCCTTGACACAAAATAAACACAAACATATTTATATTATAGACAGAAAAATCATTTTGAAGAATTCTACTTGCATTTACAAAGATGGACCAAAACTTCTTGCAGAACTCTTTACAATAAGGAGAGAACTGTCTTGCATAGCTGCAAAAATGGTAACACTACTGGACAGAAATCTTCTCCTTGCATAAGTCCACACATGTGAATAAATACTAGAGAGAAAGAACTTCTACATGACCAATAAAATTGTTATCAATAGTGGACAGCATACTTCTTGCAACACTTGAAGTATGTTAAGGCTAGCATATTTGTTCCTGCCCAAATCCAAAGCATACGTTAACCACTTAAATGTAATCACAAAAATTAAATCACATAACTTCAAAGCATCTAACAAGGATATCAATGATGTAGTCTCCGTATGCAAACCAATAGCTGAATTGTCAAATAAAGGTCGTTTCTGTTATTGCATTCTTATTATTATCTCAGATTTATTGGTATTGACAAAACCAGTTGGACACCATGCATAGCTGGCTCACTTCAACAGACGTAAGGAGTTGCAGGATAGCTTTGGCATTGCTTCTTGTAACATAAGGGATATGTTCATCCTTACCAGTGTTGCCAACACTTTTCAGAATTAAATGTAAATTGATTGCTTCTACTAGACAAGCACTCATGGCTGAATTTGTGCCTTAACATTTAGGCGTTGAGCATGCTGCGCAACAAAAATGAATTGTACATCATACGTCCGCATTACTGCTGCACTAGCAAGAGTAATCTTAACTGATGACAGAGATGATGTGTCAATCTGTGTTGCAGATGGAACTTATATTTATAATGAAAAAGGCAATCACAGTTTCCAGATCACACCCAGTTCAGTCCTTAGTTGAAGACTTGTTATGATAATTGTAGCATCAGCTAGGTATTTTCTATCTCTAGGGTCGTACCCAGGAGTAAAACCAATGCCACAGAATACTCAGGAATGGTTTTTGGAAGGCGATGTGATAGGTCTTGATAGGGGCTATTGGGATGTCAATAATATTTTGGAAGAGTGTGCTGTCAAGACTCACAGCCCACATTTCAATGAAACATACACACACACATACCACGACCACCTGATCTACACTGAAACTCACATTCAACTGAGGTGCCAAGTGAACTATAGGGCTTGGCTCATATAAGATCTATATGACAGGATATGCTACTGTGCTGGGGCATGGTATAAATGGTATCAAGATAACATGATTTTGATCTATTGGTGAGGTGATTCAATAGTGACTGAAATCATCGTCTGAATTACCCCACCCATTGTCAATTCTGAGTTCACTGAACCATAATATGTAGCCCAAGTCCACCAGTTCTACACTGCGTTTAATTGTGCTGATAAAAATACTATTATCGACCAAGAATTACCATTGTTTGTCCCCTATATTACCAAACACTTTAAAATATTTAATGATTAAAGGTAAAAATAAGCAAATGTATCTTAACGTTTGGTAAATACATTTAATCTTCAAAACTTGCAATATTGTTTTGAAAAATGTGCCTAAATATCATTTCAGACATCCCTCTGTCTGCATAAGGAGAAAAATTGGTAAAATAACACACAAATAATAACCAAAATTAACTTTAAAATAGACTATAGTGACATGCAAAGTTACCCCACCCACTTTTAAAGGCCTGTAGCTCGAAAAAACGGATAATTGTGCGCGAAAAGAGGTATACCATAATAAAGCACTTATGATGGGCTATTCATCTGCCAAAAATAAAAAGATTTGGTAGGGGTCCAAAAAAGCCCCAAATAGGCACCCCCCCTTTATGATATAACTTCTTTTCTCACATATAATGCATAAGTAATATGTCCTAAGTACATTGCTGATGTTTTAGTTAACTTTATTTGGTCTGTTTAGATAGAGAGAGGGTACAAATACCAGTATGTACAAATTTTATTGTATTTTTGCACTCATTTGACCTTTGACCTAATTCTGAGGCTCAGGGGCATTTTCAGAAGTGGCATCTTGCAACACACTAAAGAACACTATTAGCATGGATGCCAAACTCTACTCAATTTTGCCATCAGAAGTATTTTTTCGTGGTTTGGATGGCCAACTAATCATTAAATATGGCAAATATTTTTTTTTTTTTTTTTTTTTGCTGAAAAAATGTTAGCAGCTTTTCAGCAAAAGTACTAAAATTTTCGATGTTGTACTTGCTAGAACAGTTAACAATTTCACCACTAACGAGGTCGTTAAGCTAAAGATGCTTTAACAACTGTCCCCGAGTCAACAAGAGTGCTGATCAAATCATAATGATTCATCGGAGAGGGACATATTGTGTTTGGTGTGGATCCCGTTTGCATTGGCGCTGACACTTTCAGGCAGTTTATCTCCTGAACCAATGGATGGATTCTGACCAAACTTACAGGACATAGATACAACTCTAGTATGAGGGGGAAGGTCATTAGCTTTGATGGCCTTGACATCATTTTCAAGGGCACAGGCCTCCAAAAACACTCACTTTTGGGCCAAAAATAGATTGTCTGCACTATATTTCATGAATTGGTCCAACCTGGTACAATTTACCATTACAGCAACCACAGATTGGATTAGACCTTGACCTTAAATTTCAAGGCACATGCCCCCTAATTCTGTCAATTTTGGTCTGTCTGCACCCATAATCTTATGAACGAATTGATGAAATTTGGTCAAACTTGGTACAGTATATCATTGCAACCTACCAAAGATTTGATAAGATTTTTGCAACCTTATTTTCAAGGGCACAGGCTCCACCCCCAACTCAGTTTTGGAATTTCTGCAGCCTATCTCATGAACAAATTGATGAAATTTGGGCAAACTTAGTACAATATATCATTGCAACCTACCAAAGATTTGATCAGATTTTGGTGACCTTGACCTTATTTCAAGCGTAGGTAGACGCTTAGGACCCCAAAAACAGTCAGTTGTGGCTTGTTTGCTCCCTATCATGGGTGGATCTAAATCCCACAAACCACCACAACCTACCACAAACCACCACAAACCACCATAAACCACAATGCAGCTTTTTTTTAGACAAATACAGAAAAAATTATGAAACTTTGCAAACCCATGGTACAACAAATTACAACATGCAGTGCTACTTATTATTACAGAATTCAGCATTATACATTTAAGATGGATAATGCCACAGGTGAAAAAAAAAATATTAAAAGAATGGTTTAAGAAATTTCACAACTTTTAATGAATTTGTCTTATGGCGATTGTAACAGAATATCACAAAATAGCAGTCATAAGTTTAATAAGCAAACAAGAGGACCATAATGGTCCTATGACGCTCTCCAGAGCTAAGAGATTTACATGTGGGTCCCGGGGCAGACAATTTTTGATCTTAGGACATATATTGACAACACATGAATAGCTCTGCCTAGTCAATCTTATCTGCGACTACTTTACTGATTTTGCATACATTCATGAAAATTACATTGAAACTATGTTTTCACAGAAAAAAAAACTTTTTATTTTCCCTTTTACAAAGATACGTTTTCTACTTTGTCCCATCAAAGACCTTAGAAGAGATTGATTTTAAATTCAAAAATTTAAAGTTAAATTACAGTTTTATTGTCTAAGAGCACCCCTAATACATCCCATCCGGGATGAAAATACTCTTTATTACATGTATATATTACTTGTATAATAATGCTGAATTCTGTAATAATAAGTATGCGCTGCATGTTGTAAATTGTTGTACCAAGGGTTTACAAAATTTCATGATTTTTTTTCTGCGTTTATCTAAAATGTTGAAAATTAAAAGCTGCATTGTGGTTTGTGGTGGTTTGTGGTAGTTTGTGGTGGTTTGTGGTAGTTTGTGGTGGTTTGTTATGTTTAGATCCACCCCCTATCATGAACGAAATGATGAAATTTGGTCAAACTTGGTATAATACATGTATATCATTGCAACCTACCAAAGATTTGATGAGTTTGTTGACCTTGACCTTATTTTCAAAGCACAGCCTGTCCAAGAAAAACCTGTGAATTGTGGCTCTTGTTTGCACCCTCATGAATGAATTGATGGAATGTGGTAAAACTTGGTACGATATATCATTGCAATTTACCAAAGAATTTATATGATTTTGGTGACCTTAACTTTATTTTTAATGACAAAGACCCCCAAACCTGTCCATTTTGTCCTTCAAAACCGTAAGTCAAATCGAGCTTATATAATACTTGGTCAGCATGCAGAGTCAGAATTGCTGAAATTTTTACATTCTGACAGCCATGCATGGCGGCAATTTTGAAATTCTTTAAACAAAATTCCAAAACCAGAAGTCCTATTGAGCTGAAAATGGGGTGACATTGAGATTAAGAATTGCAAGAATCCTTACGATATCCAAGGTGGCCATCATGGCAGCCATCTTGAAATCTGCTCCCAAACCAAAAGTCAGGATGAGCTGAAACTTCATGGGAGGCATGGAGATGACAGAGATTCAAAATTGCTAAAAGCGTTACAGTTCTGATATCCAAGATGGCGGCCCTGAACTAAAAGTCAGAATGAACTGAAACTTGATGGGAGTCATCAGAAAGACATAAAGATTCAGAACTTCTAAAATTGTTCCAATCCCATGTCCAAGATGTCCAACAATTCATGGTGCCACCATGGTGGCCATCTTGAAATTCTTCAAACATCATCTCCTTGTGAATTGAAAGTCAGAATGAGCTGAAACTTGATGGCAGTCATTTGGGTGACAAAGAGATTCAGAATTGATAAAATGGTTTAGTTTTATCTTCTCAGATGAACACAATAACTCGGATTGCTGCTATGGCAGCCAGCTTGAAATACTTTAACCCTTTTTGTACCAAATGGAATCTTCCTCCTTATATATAACAGGAGTCCATTTCAAAATTTAGGAGTGTCCGGTTGTGTTTTCATCAAAATTTATTTGGAAAATGGCTGAAATTTTTGCAAACAGTGGAGGCCCTGATCTGACTCCGCATTCTGCGGCGTCTGATCTGGGCCTGCACTGTTTGCCAGGTTACCCGTTTTGGGGTTTCTGGTACTAAATGGGTTAAACAACCAAAAGTCTGATTAAGTTATTACTTGATGGGAGGCATTTGGGTGACATGCAGATTCAGTATTCCTAAAATCTTTTGTTCTGATATCAAGATGGCTGCCATGTTGGACATCTTAAAATCCTTCAAATGACGTCTCCCTTACAGAAAGTTGCGTCAAGCTGTAATTTGATCATAAGTAGGCATCAGGATGACATGCAGATTTGGAATTTCCAAGATAGTTCCATCTTCTTGAACTTCTTCAGAGGAGATTTTGCACCTTCCACTCTGAACCAACATCATCTCTTGATTGCTTAAAAGTGTTTCAGGCAACAAAGTTTTTTTACCGGGGTGTACCCGATTGATTTGATTTTGATTTGAGGGTGTGTGGGTTTGGTCCATGGTAGAGGGATCAGATTGCCTCATGAGGGGTATGTGCCCATTTTGTAGCCCGCTCATAGTTCTTCTCACATCAAGGGATTTGCGCCTTACTGTTTTTTTCTACCCTTTGTGAGTCTATATTCATTACGGTATTTGGCCGTGATCTGACATGGTGTAAGATTTGTTTCTTGATTGAATATGGCGCTTTTTTTTTGTATATATACAGTATATATGACAGTGTAGAAGAAACCATCTGATCAGGAGCTACACTATTCCTGAACTCATGACCTTACGCTGCTTTCATGTAGGGTCTTGTTGTACAGGACTAGAGCTACACTGTTTGTCATGCAGTTTGGGAATTTGAATGAATAAATTGTATCAAGTAATTTGATTGGTTGAAATGCAAATGGGTGTGGCTAAATTAATTTATGCAATGGAATAAGGATTAAGGGTTAAACTTCATTGACTAATGAACACCATTAACTCATTAAGGGGCTCTTACACTGTCACGATTTTGGCCACGACTCACCACGATTTTTTAAATCGTGGTAAATCGTGAACAACGTCGTAGAGAAGTCGGCAGAGATCTTGAGGAATCGTGGTTGATCGTGATAGTTCGGGAGTGACCACGACTGTTTTGGACATGTTCAAAACATTCGTGACGAGTCGGCATCATTTTTCAAATCGTAGAGCGGTCGTAGAGAAATCGTAGCTCAGTCTTGAGCCGTCGTCGTGGTAATCGTGACTAATCGTGATTAATCGTGACTGAATTCTACCACGATTGTGCTACGACGAGACAAGATCATCTACGATGCCTCTACGATTCCGTTGCGACTGCCGTACGATCTACTACGATATCATGACGACTGCTCACGACAATGCAATATTCACCAGGAATGCACTACGATTGATGACGACGCTAGCACGATTTATCCCGACGCTACGTCGAACGCACTACTTTCTCCACGTAACTTTGTACATATAATTATCCAAGTAACTATGGTCAACTGTCACCTGTCCCTCCTGTTCCTCTGCACCTCCAGTTGTTCAGCCATTGCAATGTCATTTTCGATCATGTCTTGTTCGAGCTGAACTAAATTTTTGAAGATACAGAAGCCTTTGACCTGGCTGCAAAAACATTTTCGTCAGGTGCTCTCTACAGAAATGGTTGAAACTGAATGGCACTGTGCATTTGATGAACACTTTTATATACCCAGATCGTTATAAATCCTGACGAATCGGGAGAAGTCTTGGTTAATCGTGAGTAAATCGTATCGAATCCTCCATGATCGTACTGAGTCTTTGATCATCGTGCCTTGGTCGTAGAGCAGTCTTGCAGGGATCGTAAGAAATCGTGTATGATCGTCTGATATCTTGAGAAATCGTGGTGCAGTCATAGAATAATCCTAGAGGATCGTAAGACATCGTGGTCGGTCGTAGCTGATCGTTGTAAATCGGCTCCATTATCGTACAGCAATCGTGATTGTTCGTAGAAGTGTCGTAGCAATGTCGTGAGTATTCGTAGGGTAGTGAAATCGGAACCGTGTATGCCCCGATTTGCCACGATTTTCATGGTCCCAATTGGTCGTGGACAGTCGTGGACAATCGTGGTCAAAGTCGTGACAGTGTAAGAGCCCCTTTAACCATGGCTGATTCAAACTTATTCTTGTCAGCCCCGAGGGAATCCTTCCCATTATTCCATTGTCACCCAATCAATGGCTTTAATGGCTTGAAACCCTTTGGGACCATGAAAATGAGACAAGGGTTAACCCCGGTATTTGGGAAAACCGAAAACAAACTTTTACCGGAAATAACCGAAAACAAATTCTCATAACCGAAAACAAACTATATCACCAATTTTACCATGATTATTGTACATTTAGACATATACATGTTTAAATTACATGTAAACAGTGAATATGGTCAGGTTTGGGAGAATAATTTGAAATAATAACGATTTTATTGTCTTTTTTATACAATTTTCATAGATGGACCGGGATCTACACTGCTTGTACTAACTGTTTGTCTTGTTGTTTGTGATTTAAACGAATACATTATGCTTAGTAACTTGGCTGTTTGATAGTCAGAAATGTGTGTGACTAAAACAATTTATTCAGCAGGTTTCTGCTGAAGAAATTTAGTCAAGATGGTTCATCGTGCTGGTCATCAGGATAACTGCCAAACCAGTAACATCAGGAGCAGCAGGAATTAGAAATTTTGTATAATAAGAACAAATCATATATTATAACCAATAAAAATGATTGTTTGGAGATATGAAAGTATGCACTCTATTCCACTGATGTGTTACTTAAAGTTTAAAAGGCCTGTCAAGACTATTTAGGTCATATCAAGGGTGTCAATTACTTAATCACGTTTTCCTGGACAAGCTTAGCCACCTATACTGTTAACTAGTTCAGTGCATATTCTTTTGTTATAAAACTGATAACTGCCCTTCTTGGATGAGCAGGGAAGAGTGTCACACTTGAAAGGATTTAATGATCAAGCCCTCGCCCATAGGGGCTTGAAGAAATATATGGGCTGCATGATGCTTCCATGCAGAGCTGAATCCGGCCCGCACACTAGTACTGGTAAACCGCTTAGAGGATCTAAGCCTGTCCAGGAACCGCGGTGCGAGGCGGACCGTCCATGCTAATAAACCCTATTGGTTTCATTGGGCGACAGGGCTTGAGATGTCATTTCATCTCATTGTCGGGTAAAAGTCCCACAAAATTGGAAGCAACGTCTCCAAAATGACCTTTACAGTGTTGACGGGGACGTTTAACCTCAAATCAAACAAATCATGAAAAGATCTTCCTAGCAGGCCGGTATCAAACTAATGACCCCCTGATGACCAGTGAGACGGGCATCCGACGGATATACTCTACGTATTGTTTATACAAAATTTCTAAAGCCGTATCCTGCTGAATAAATTAATTAGTCACATCCATTCCTGACTATCAAAGTACAAGCTATAATTTATTCATTTAAATCAAAAACAACATGGCAAGCAGTAAGTACAGGCATTGTAGATTCTGATGTTACTGGTTTGGCAGTTACCTAACCTGGGACATCCTGATGACCAGCAAGTTAAACCATTTTTGACTAAATTTCTTAAGCAGGACCTGCTGAATAGATTGTTTTAGCCGCACACATTTATGACTATCAAACAATCAAGTTACTAAGTATAATGTATTCATTTAAATCACAAACAACAAGGCAAACAGTTAGTACAAGCAGTGTAGTTCCCGGTCAGTGTATGAAAATTGTATAAAAAAGGCAATAAAATCGTTATTATTTCAAATTATTCTCCCAAACTTGGCCATAATATCAGTTTACATGTAATTTAAACATGTATATGTCTAAATGTACAATAATCATGGTAAAATTGGTGATATAGTTTGTTTTCGGTTATGAGAATTTGTTTTCGGTTATTTCCGGTAAAAGTTTGTTTTCGGTTTTCCCAAATACCCGGTTAACCCTTATCTTGCTGTTCACGACAACCCCTATCTTTGGAAACAGTTTAGATCCAGATCAGATGGCTTCTGAAGAAGCCATCTGACCAGGATCTAAACTGTTTGAGATTCAATTTATGGATTTGTAAGAATAAATTACATCAAGTAATTTGATTGGTTCAGAGACAGAAATGGGTGTGGCTAAACTGAATATTTAGCAAGAGAAGGGATAATAGTGCCATGCCAGGAGGCAGAATCGGGATAATTTAAAAAAAAGAAAACCTCCCTAAATTATCCCTTACTTTTTCTTATCTATAGGAATTCCCTAGGGAGTCAATAAAGGGTTTGACTCAGACATGGTAAATGAACCATAGGTGTTCGAGCCATCAAGTTCTACTTATGTGGATCCCATTTTTGTTGGTTTCGGAGTTGCCTGTTTGAATAGATGCATTCTTTCCAAACTTGCATGGTTACGTGACTAGGATATAGAGAAAAATAGGTATTAGATTTTGATGGCCTTGACCTTATTTCCAAGGTCACAGGCTCCCAAAATCTGTCAAAATTGGGCCAAAAAATGGTTTGCCTGGATGTAATCCTGGTCAAACTTGCTACAATATATAGATTTCAATAGTTTTTAGTGACCTTGACTACAATTTCAAGGTACAGGCTCCCTAAAAAATCAATCAAATTTGGGCCAAAAGTCACTTGTCTGTACTCTATTTCCTGAATGAATTATGGACGAACTTGTTACAGTAATAGTTACAGTCTACATGTATCAAAGACTCGATTAGATTAGATTTTGGTGGTTGTGTGGGGGTATAATTTTCATCTGAAAACACCTTTTTAGCTCACCTGTCACGTAGTGACAAGGTGAGCTTTTGTGATCACATTTTGTCCGTCCGTCGTGCATGCGTTTGCCGTGCGTGCGTGCGTGGGTGCGTCCGTAAACAATTTCAAATAAGTATATCTCTAATACCCCATGGCCAATCTTGATCAAATTCCATGTGAAGCATAATCAGGTAGGGGGAAAGGCTGCATACGGTTTTTGGGCTGATCAGATTGGAATTCTGGTTGCCTTGGCAACATATAGCTCCAATAGACTTAAAATGGGAAAAATTTTAATAATCTTCTTCTCTGAAACCACAGGGCCCAGAGATAAGATAATTGGCTTGTAACAATGTCAAGTGGTCACCTACATAAATCCTGCCAATCATGCTCCTGGGGTCCAAATTGGCCACACCCCGGGGCCCCTTAGCTCCCATAGACTCATATTGAAAAAAAAGCTTCAGAAATCTTCTTCTCTGAAACCATAGGGCCCAGAGCTTAGATATTTAGCATGTAGAAATGGCAAGTGGTCACTTACATAAGACCTGCCCATCATGCCCCTGGGGTCAAAACGGGCCACGCCCCGGGGCCCCTTAGCTCCCATAGACTCATATTGGAAAAATGCTTCAAAAATCTTCTTAGATATTTAGCATGTAGCAACGGCAAATGGTCACCTACATAAATCCTGCCAATCATGCCCCTGGGATCCAAAGTGCCATGCCCCAGAGCCCCTAAGATCCCATTGATTCATAATAGAAAAAAAGCTTCAAAAATCTTCTTCTCTGAAACCACAGGGCCCAGGGCTTAGATATTTAGCATGTAGCAACGGCAAGAGGTCACCTACATAATTCCTGCGAATCATACCCCTGGGGTCCAAATGGGCCATGCCCCGGGGCCCCTTAGTTCCCATAGACTCATAATGGAAAAAAGCTTCAAAAATCTTCTTCTCTGAAACCACAAGGCCCAGAGCTTAGATATTAAGCATGTAGCAATGTCAAGTGGTCTCCTACATAATTCCTGCCAATCATGCCCCTGGGGTCCAATCGGGCCATGCCACGGGGCCCCTTAGCTCCCATAGACTCATAATGGAAAAAAGCTTCAAAAGTCTTCTTCTCTGAAACCACAGGGCCCAGAGCTTAGATATTTAGCATGTAGCAATGGCAAGTGGTCATCTACATAATTCCTGCCAATAATGCCCCTGGGGTCCAAAAGGGCCACACCCAAGGGCATCTTATCTCCCATAGACTCATAATGGAAAAAAGCTTAAAAAATCTTCTTCTCTGAAACCACAGGGCCCAGAACTTAGATATTTAGCATGTAGCAACGGCAAGTGGATACCTACATAATTCCTGCCAATCAAGCTCCTGGGGTCCAAATGGGCAACACCCCGGGGCCCCTTAGCTCCCATAGACTCATAATGGAAAAAAGCTTCAAAAATCTTCTTCTCTGAAACCACAGGGCCCAGAGCTTAGATATATAGCATGTAGCATGGCAAGTGGTCACCTACATAAATCCTGCCAATCATGCCCCTGGGGTCCAAATGGGCCATGCCCCGGGGCCCCTTAGCTCCAATAGACTCATAATGGAAAAAAAGCTTCAAAAATCTTCTTCTCTGAAACCACAGGGCCCAGAGCTTAGATATTTAGCATGTAGCAACGGCAAGTGGTCACCTACATAAATCCTGCCAATCATGCCCCTGGGGTCCAAATGGGCCTCGCCCCAGGGCCCCTTATCTCCCATAGACTCATAATGGAAAAAAAGCTTAAAAATCTTCTCTGAAACTACAGGGCCCAGAACTTAGATATTTAGCATGTAGCAACGGCAAGTGGTTACCTACATAAATCCTGCCAATCATGCCCCTGGGGTCCAAATGGGCCACACCCCGGGGCCCCTTAGCTCCCATAGACTCATAGTGGAAAAAAGCTTTAAAAATCTTCTTCTCTGAAACCACAGGGCCCAGAGCTTAGATATTTAGCATGTAGTAACGGCAAGTGGTCACCTACATAAATCCTGTCAATCATGCCCCTGGGATCCAAATGGGCAACACCCCGGGGCCCCTTAGCTCCCATAGACTCATAATGGAAAAAAGCTTAAAAAATCTCTTCTTCTTTGAAACTGTGAAGCACAGAGCTTAGATATTTAGTATCTAGCAACATAAAATAGTTACCTACATAAATCCTGCTAACACTGCCCCTGGGATCCAAATGGGCCACACCCCAGCCCCTTAGCTCCTTTAGACTTATAATGGAAAAAAGCTTCAAAAATCTTCTTCTCCGAAGCCATAAGGCCCAGAGCTTATATATTTAGTGTAGCAATGTCAAGTGGTCTCCTACACTAATGATTTTCTGGGACACAGGTGAGCGATATAGGGCCATTGGGCCCTCTTGTTCTTTAAAACATGCACTAGACTTTCCAATGCCACTCAATCTTGAAGCTACCATAAAAATCCTAAAAATTGGGACACCTTGAGGACTTGCTGTAATTCTCATTAAATTTTAACAAATTTGTTTAACAATTCAGCAAGGAGTCCAAAAAGTGCAGAGTCTGACTGAATGGCAAACATCCATCTGATCTGGGTCTGCACTGTTTGCTTAGGCCTGTCTTTCCCAATACTTAGGACCATTATAGTAGTTCATCATAAACCTCATTAGTGGTTTTAATTCTTTCTGGAAATTTGTTGCAATTAGTAGCAATAAGTATTTTTTTTGATACTTTATTTTGAGATAAGGTACAACCTGGTCTGCAGGATCAATGAAGATTGAAATCATCCCGCACACCCAGCCACGTTTCACTTTGTGGCTTCACCATATGCCTCAAACTTGTGAAGGCTCTGATCAATCAGACTGCACATCTGATCTGAGTCTTCGCTGGTCCCCCAACTTCCACTTTATGTAAGTAGTATCGTTTCATATAGTTTAAAGAATTTTCAGGTTTAAAATTATATTCCTATCTTATTTCAAGTTTGTAATTAATGAATCAAAGTAATGAACTGAGGTACTTTGATTGAGTCCTTGAAGAAAATCTTTGTTGTGTGTTTGTGTGGATGGATGCATGTGGGGAGTCCTATATTATTACTGAATCATATTATTAGTTACAAGAGATGCAGCCTTCAAACACTCCCCATCCTTTACATGTATTGCGGTAAGAGCAAAAAATAAAAGTCCTTCAAATAAGTGCATATTGCACCATACATTACCATACTTGATGGGTGAAAGAGACTTTGTTCATTATACTGCAGATTTATGGCCCTTGAATGATGTCAAAAATTTGTTTCCGCTCACAATTGAATGTGAATATCTTGAGAAGGAATTGATGGATTTTGATAAAATTTGGCATGTGAATTTATGTTAACAAGAAATAGCTTGGGATTGGTACACGATATTTTGTGTCAATTTTCAGCAACGTTATGACCCTAGAATGACATAAAAAAATTTGTTTCCACTCAATATCTTGAGAAAGAATTGATGGTTTTTGATCAAATTTGGCATGTGAATTTATGTTGACAGGATATAGCTTGGGATTGTTATTGTGTCTAGTTTCAGCAGAGTTATGACAAAAAAATTGTTTCCACTTAATATCTTGAGAAAGAATTGATGGATTTTTTTCAAATTTGACATGTGAATTTATGTTGACAAGATATATCTTGGGATTGTTATTCAGCGTTTCGTGTCCAGCTTCAGCAGAGTAATGACCCTTGAATGACATCAAAAAATTGTTTCCACTTAATCTCTTGAAAAAGAATTAATGTATTTTTTTTCAGATTTGACATGTGAATTTGTTGACAAGCTATAGCTGGGGATTGTTACACGGTACTTTGTGTCAAATTTTCAGGAGAGTTAAGGCATTTGAATGACATCAAAAATGCATTTTTGCTCAATATCATGAGAAAGAATGGATGGATTTTGTTAAAATTTGGCATGTGAATTTATGTTGACAAGATACAGCTTGGGGTTATTATGCGGCATTTTGTGTCTGTTTTCAGTAGAGTTATGGCCCTTGAATGATATCGAAACTTTGTTTCCCCTCAATATCTTGAGAAAGAAATTATCGATTTTGATCAATTTTGGTGTGTGAATTTATATTGGCGAAATATAGCTTGGGACTGTTTCATGGCTTTTTGCTTCAATTTTCATCAGAGTTATGGCCCTTGAATGACCTTAAACATTTGTTTAAGACTGTTACGGGAGAATATAGTAAGCCCTGCTTACTGACATTTTGTTGAGTCTTGGTCACGTGACCTAGATGCATCCACCATGCCTATATAATTATGGTAAAAACACATTGGAAATCTTCTTTCAGGAACCAAATGGCCGATGACCTTGAAACTTGGTATGCAGCATTGGGGACTCTTACTTTATGAAATTTGTTCAAATGATGACCCTTGGTTGACCTTTTTCTATTTTACATCAATGTCAAATTTGGTTACTTAGGTTTTTGTATAGAAAAAAGCCAAACAATGGATTTTCCTGATTCTGTTGTAGCCTAAATCATCAAAGTTGATATAATTATGCAACCAACTTAACCCTTATCATGCTGTTCACGACAACCCCTTTCTTTGCAAACAGTGTGGATCCAGATCAGATGGCTTCTGAAGAAGCCATCTGATCAGGATCTACACTGTTTGGCATTCAGTTTATGAATTTGTAGCAATAAATTACATCAAGTAATTTGATTGGTTGATAGACAGAAATGGGTGTGGCTTAAATGAATATTCAGCAAGATAAGGCTTAATGAACATTTATAAGTACCAATGGTCGGGATCATTTAATGACTCCTTTCCTGGTTGCCTCAGATCCAATTTTAATAACTTCTCCAAAACTGGTGAGATGATTTAAATCAGATAAGGGGTGGGGCTGGGTGGATTGGTTGTGGGTCACATAACCAAGATGGCCACCTTTCAATATATGGTAAAAATCTTTAGAAACTCTTGTTCTCAGTAACTATGGCCAATGACCTTGCATTTGGCATGCAGCATTGGGAACTCCGGTCCTGCAAAATTAATTCAAATGGTGACCTTTGGTTGACCTTGACATATTTCATGTCAGGTCAAGGTTGGTCACTTAGGTTTTTGTACGGAAAAAAGGCATAATTGAGGTAACCCATTGTATGCGGGAAGCCCCTAAGGGGTACCTCGGCAAACAGTGCAGGCCCAGATCAGACACTGCACAATGATTATGCGGCATCTGATCTGGACCTACACTGTTTGCTAACAGAATTTTCCATCAAAAATAGAATAAAAACGAAAAAAAAAAATAGGCCTGACACCCCTTATTATACCCCCGGCATATGAAGTATGTCGGGGGGTATATAGTTTTCGTCTTTCTGTCCGTTCGTCCGTTCCTTGGTTCATTCGTATGTTCGTTTGTTCGTTCGTTTGTTCGTTCGTTTGTTCGTTCGTACATTCGTTCGGTCGTTCGTCAACCTTTATGTCAAAGTTTTGCGTTAAACCTTTTTGATTGCTCATATCTCTGTAACCACAGGTTGGATTCTCTTCATATTTGGTACAGGATATCTCTATAGCATTACCTTTCATATGGAATATCTAAGCCCCTGGGTAAAGCCCCTGGGTGGGTTGTCTGTCTGTCCATCTGTCTGTTCATCTACTTTTACGTCAAGGTTTTGTGTTAAACCTTTTTCATTGCTGATATCTCTGTAACCACATGTTAGATTCTCTTCATGCTTGGTAAAGGATATCTCTATAGCATTACCTTTCATATGGAATATCTAAGCCCCTGGGTGGGCTGTCTGTCTGTCTGTTCATCTACATGTAATTTTACGTCAAAGTTTTGTGTTAAATCTTTTTCATTGCTGAAATCTCTGTAACCACATGTTAGATTCTCTTCATGTTTGGTAAAGGATATCTCTATAGCATTACCTTTCATATGGAATATCTAAGCCCCTGGGTCAAGCCCCTGGGTGGGCTGTCTGTTCATCTACTTTTACGTCAAAGTTTTGTGTTAAACCTTTTTCATGGCTGATATCTCTGTAAACACATGTTAGATTCTCTTCATGTTTGATAAATGATTTCATGATGCATGTCGGTCATTGTACCTTCCCCCACCCACGGTGACCTTGACCTCAAGGTCACGGACTTAGAAATTTTACATTTGGTTAAAGTTTTATGTCGAAGTTTATAGATGCCTGTATGTTCTATTTGATGCCCTCACTCCCTTGGTCCATTTAGAAATTTTATGTTTGGTTTAGCTTTTACAAGCACATTTATAGATTCTTATAGCTTCTTGACTTCATTCATATTACATACAAGCTAGAAAGATGTATCAGAGGGTGACGCTGGCCGGGGGTATACGTGACCCACTGGTCGCTTTCTCTAGTTTAACAAATGGACTTGACCAACATATAGCAATGGAAGAGTCCACTAGAATACAATGGGTAAATGAGTGCCTATAATGTTCACTGAACAGAAAAAGAAAATGTTAAATGAGCCAGCGGATGACAAAACCTACAATAAGACATGTACATGTGCCCAACAAAGATACATCTTCTGCGCAGTCTGATCAGAGTGTTCGTTGTGCACTCTAAGGAAAGCTAACGGCCCAATGCGCCTTCCTGCAGCAAGAGAAATCTCTGGTGAGACTATATGGATGCGCAGGCTGATCTGAGTTTTTGATGGGCGCACAAGTCTTAATGTAGGTTTTGTCCTGCGCTGGCTCAAATTCTCTAGTGGACACCACTTTTTACGATGGGATTTACAAGTCTGAGAGTGTTTGTTACACAGACATTTTATTTGTACCGTACTTACCCTAGATATTCGGACACCTCAACTCCTTACCATACTTGTTCTAACCATTTGACTGCCCTCGCCCATCAGGGCTTGAAGAAATAGTTGGGCTGCATGATGCTTCCACGCAGAGCACAAACCAACCGCACGTGAGTAATGGTAAACTGCTTAGAGGTTCTAAGCATGCCCGGGAAAAGTGGTGCGATTTGGACTGTCCATGCATACAAACGCTATTGGTTTCATTGGGCGGCAGGGCTTGAGATGTCATTTCATCTGAATGTCAGGTATAGTCCCACAAAGTTGGAAGCAATGTTTCAAAATGACCTATACAGTGTTGAAGGGGATGTTCAACCTCAAATCAAACAAACAAACAAACTAACCATTTGAATATTTGAACAAATACATTTCACTTCCTGATGTGTTTAATCTGGATAAATGGCAAAAGGTGTAGACTCGGATGAGATGCAGCACTCTGCGGCATCTCATCTTGGTTTATAGTTGTTTGCTCAGGCCTATCTGTCCGAATACATACGGTAACATGAATTCAACTGCAAATGTAGAGGTGATATGCATGTACATATATAACATTTATTTTTGTATACAAAATTTGGTTTGGTTAGGAATTAAATGGACCAATCAACATTATTTAGGTCATGTTAAGTCGATCAACATCCCTAACTACACTTTTCCTATTATTAAAGCAGTTAGCAAGGAAAGTTCACATTCGTTCACCAGAAATGGACAATTATCCTTCTTGAATCAATGGAAGGGAGAAATTATGACCATGGAAAAGATTTCATGATCAGTTCATTAACCCTTATCTTAACTGCTTTTCAGGACAACCCCTATCTTTGCAAACAGTGTAGATCCAGATCAGATGGCTTCTGAAGAAGCCATTTGATCAGGATCTACACTGTTTGACATTCAATTTATTAATTTGTAGGAATAAATTACATCAAGTAATCTGATTGGTTCAAAGTCAGAAAGGGGTGTGGCTTAACTGAATATTCAGCAAGAGAATGGCTAAAACCAGCTGATTGCTATTCCTTTGTAAATTTCTGTAGTATAGCTCGTTAGTGAATGTATAACTTACAGTAACCATCTGCTTGTCTTAATTGTGACTTTTTTTTCATGTAAATTGAAATCCCTGTATTATGCTGTACTGTCTATTATGTGGAAGGCATATTCTAAACTATAGCCTGTATTGGTCACATGGAGATATCCGAGTCTATAATATAATGTTATTAATCAAGTAATTTCATATTGGCCCAGTTACAGGTCCACGGTTTGCTGTATTGGCCCGAGGCCGAAGGCCGAGGGCTAATGCAGCTGGCCCAGGACCTGTAACTGGATCAATATGAAATTACTTGATTAACGACAATTTTATTAATGGACACAATTAAAAAAAAAACATGATTATTGATTTTTTGACCTCATTTGACCTCAGTTAATACTGGTTGACCTGGTGTTAATACGGATGACCTACGATCATTACAGGATAGTCAATTAATAATTTGTATTAAGACTTTAAACAATTATTACGATAACACATCAGTACGACATATTATATTCTTTCATAAAAATTTGTAATATTTTTCTTATTTATACTCTAAACATAGGTCGTGGGTGCGCGTTAGAACCGCCTCTTTGAGGCGGTTCTTACGAGTACCCACAACCTATGTCTTGGAGCAGAAATAAAAAAAATAATGTACACCACCATGAACCTCTGTTTTCTTGCTATAAAGTAGGGTTTAGTGGGGTCTTCATTACATGAACACGTTAACATGATTTTACTATTGGAAAATAAAAAATTGATACTTTTGGGTCTGTTGGTTTTTTATTTGCACTCTGTTTATTTAACAGTATGTAAAACCTTAAAATTGCAAGTGGTTTAATTTCATTGGGCAACGATATTCATGTGGACAGAAGCAGTGAAACCTCCCTGAGGTGGTTCTTATGAATACCCACAACATAGGTTTTTTATGGAGAATTGACATGCTGTAAAAATCCTAAAAATTTTGACACTTTGCGGACTTGCTGTAATTCTCCTAAAATTTTATCAGATTCAACAAGGAGTCCAAAAAGTGGAGACAGAATGGCAAACAGTGTAGACCCTGATCAGACTGCTCCTCCAGGAGCAGTGTGATCTGGATCTGCACTGTTTGCTTAGGTCTGTCCAAGTGAGTGAGTGTTTGAGTTTTATGTCTCACCTACAGCTAAGGTCATACGGAGACGGGACCTCGGTTTAAAGATTATCTGAAAGCCTGGAGAAGGCTGGGATTGATCCTGTGACCCCTGGTTTACAAGGCGAGTAACATAATCATTAAACCACAAGGCGAGTAGCATAATCACCACAGCAGTTAGACTTCTATTAGGCGTGTCCTTGGAACCAAAACTTAGGATCGTTACGGTAAATCATCCTTCAATTATCGCAAAATACCCACTTTATCTGTTTCAATACTGCGCAAGAGCGATTTTGGTCGTCATTGTTTGTGTGGTAGTCAGGTGAAAACTGGGATGTGGGTGAGTGTTAAGGTGATGAGGATGAGGTTTGCTTGGGTTGGCCCCTTCCTAACAGCTTTCCTTCATTTCTTCTGAGCATGTTCATTGCCCCACATCTACACCAAGTTAACCCTTATCATGCTGTTCACGACAACCCCTATCTTTGCAAACAGTGTAGATCCAGATCAGATGGCTTCTGAAGAAGCCATCTGATCAGGATCTACACTGTTTGGCATTCAGTTTATGAATTTGTAGCAATAAATTACACCAAGTAATTTGATTGGTTGATAGACAGAAATGGGTGTGGCTTAAATGAATATTCAGCAAGATAAGGGTTAACAGACAACAGAGCACTTTAGCTGCAGTTTTTCTTGGCATCATATGGGTTTAAAAAATGTTTTTTTCCTTCCGTATCAGCAAAAGTCTACAATTCAGTAAAGAATTGGCTCTGAAATTCTTTAATTGAAGAATAGCTCACATTTGCAGAGAGTTCAGTTTACAGAAAAGTCTTCGGGTAAAAAATTACAAATAATGACTGGGTGGCATCATTCTCCTTAAAGAATATCTGTCTGTGCCGTGATTTGAATAAAAATCAATTTCTCAGAGAAAAGTAACTTATACATAAAATTTTGCTTAGATCAGAATTTGCCAAAGAAAAGCAGACAAGGCTGGATTGTAATTGAGACAGCAATTTTGTAAGAATACTCTCCCTTGATCTGCCATGTTCATTACGATAACACACCCGTGAGACATAGTGCATTTTTTCACATCTCTAAAATGGCTACTTTTCGGATGAAAATCAACGATATCTTTCTTATTTATACTGCAAACATAGGTTGTGGATGCTCGTTAGAACCGCCTCATTGAGGCGGTTCTAACGAGTACCCACAACCTATGTCTTGGAGTAAAAATAAGAAAAATAATGTTTACCCCCGTAAACCCCAGTTTTCTCTATATAAAATGGGTTGTAAGGGGGTGTTCATTTCACAGACTTGTTCACGTGATGTTGGAGGCACAGGTTTCTGTGTACACATTCATTCCTTTTTTTTCCGATTATCCCTCAGTGATAAAAACACTAAAGGGGTTAAAATGTAACTATGATTGTTCTAAAGGGTCATAAGAGTAAAATAATGAAGGCTAAATCATGATTTTCAAATGGACCAGAAAGTTATTTATGCAGATCTTCAAAGTCAGGGATACAGACTAACAGGCGCCCACTCGCCCAATGTGCCTAAATTTTTGCCTGGGCCCAAAATACATATTAACTTAATGTAAAATTTGGATTTATGGCAATCTGGGCGCCTGAAGTAAAATGCTTAGTCTGTATCCCTGAGAAAGTTCATTAAAATTCTGTTGGAAAATTTGAGCCTGGGTGTCTCCAGCAAGAAAGATAACTAGGTGTGTGATGTACGCTTGCAGAAAGCATGCCAAAGGCACTCTACTGAATCTTGTGGTGGACACAGCGAATTAACATATACTGAAGTAGTTCAATCACAAACCGTGGTTATCCATGGTTATCCAGTGGATAACCAAAATGTGATCGAACTCAGTCTGGTAGCATGGCGGGAAAGTCGTGACATTACTCTGGTCCAACCATACTAAAGCGTTGGTTTCTCTGGTAAACCGGATACAAGATGGCGGTGAAAAGTAAGAAAATATGTTGGACCAAGGAAAATACACATATTAAGTGTTGTTTAAGCATATTTATTTGTAAAAATATGTAAAATATGCACAATATGAAAGATAGAATCGGTACTGATATTTCTGCAGTGTTCAAAATGGTGATCTTCCTCATCATCCAGAAACATTCAATTGTGACTTGGGAGCTGCCATGTTTGTTTACCAAAGATCTACCAGAGGTTGTTCGATCACGCCGGTGAAAGAACATGCGCACTTTGACTTCCGCTACCATAGTATGGTAGATGATCAATCTGCCTCAACGACAACACCTGAATAGCTCCGCCTAGTCAATCTTATCTGCGACTACAGTAAATTCGAAATGTATTCGAAAAGTTTCCGGTTTCAGTGGTTGATTGCTGAAGATGACGTATCGAATAGCGAACCACCTCTTGTTTTTTACTGGCTACCTATGTACCACCCTAATCTATTCTAAAAGAGCTGCTGAAGTCACGCTAAGGTCAGCTGTTCGGTGTAAATTTCAACATGTTGAAGTTGTGCAGATTTAAAAGTGTGGACCCAACAGGTCTCCTGGGGGCACGCAAATATCCGCCCAAATCTTTTACTTTATATTTACTTATAGTAGATCCCTTTTTTCGTGGGACAGAGCTTATAGAAAAGCAAACAGGAAGTCCCGAAAGTTGTCCCCTTTTGAAAAAAATATGGTGGAAAATGCCAGGTGTTGACATTCCCCTCATGAAACCAATATTTTTCCTTTTCTGAAAGATTTCATGTGACCAATAACAGACATTAATTGACCAATATTTCTGCTTTTCTGTAAGTTTGTTTGTTTGCTTTGAGGTTTATCATCCAATTTTGTGGGAATTTTACTCGACATTGAGATAAAATGATATCTCAATCCCTGCCGCCCAGCGAAACCAATAGGGTTTTTATGCGTCTCGTCGTTGATACGAACCATAAAAACGCACCTATATAATTTTGACCGCCTATCACCCCCTCCCCAACGAAAACTTGACTCAACGTTGGAACAGCGTTTTCAATTCTTTTTTTCTACTATCGGTCAAATCAACATTGGAGCGTTTTCAATTCTAGTGTGATCGGTACTGACGCTCCAGGTTTGCAGGATGAAAACATACACAGTAATTAGAGATCTTTTGGGCCTCCCTCCTGCACGTGCGCCTCCCTGCACGTGCAGGGGGTCCCCAGTTAACGTCCTGATGCGGAGGACGATGCACTTTGTGGCATTCACCTGGAGCATGTTCGGACACCGCAGTTTTATTACCGCTGTCGGGAATCAAACTGGGAGCCTCTAGCATCATAGGCAAGTGCACTAACCATTGAGCTACCATGATAGATTCAATGTCTATGCCTGCTCGGCTACTTAATTAATACATGTATATGCAGGTGTTCATTCATTGTTTCTCGTTTTGGCCCCCGCCCATCGGGGCTTGAAGAAATAGATGGGCTGCATGATGCTTCCACGCAGAGCTGAAAACGACCCGCACACGAGTACTGGTAAACCGATTAGAGGATCTAAGCCTACCCAGGAAAAGCGGTGCGAGTCCATGCTCATAAACCCTAATGTCATTTCATCTCAATGTCGGGTAAAAGTCCCACAAAATTGGAAGCAACGTCTCCAAAATGACCTATACAGTGTCGACAGGGACGTTAAACCTCAAATCAAAAACAAATCTTTCTCGTTTCTGCACCAACACGGTGACTGCTGGTTACACGGATCAGCCTCGAGGTTTTAACGAGTATCCACAGTCTGTTTTGAGCAGAATATAGAATATATATATATTCATGTTAAACCTGAAAAAAAAGACTTCTCAACTTTTTATATGATAAATTGTGATATTTGTCTTATTTCTGCTAAAAACAAAGATTGTGGGTGCTCGTTAGTCCAACAAGTTAAGCGTATGCATGCACTCATCTATAGATTTGTTTTTTATAGATGTGCATGCGACGTTCTGAAGAATGACAAAAACATAAATATCAGCATATAAATGTAAAATATGAATGTCTGGAACGCAGAACTCTCATGTATGGGAGTAGGTGCTCGTTAGAACCGCCTCAGTGCCCACAATTATGTTTTGGAGCAAAACTAAGAAAACAATGTATACCCTTTTAAACCCCAATTTTCTCTATATAAAGTGGAGTTTTCCAGGTTGTTCATTACATGGACTTGTTAACGTGATCACGCAAAATGTAGTAATTTCTACATTTTGCGTCTGTGCTCAACGCAAAAAAAAAAGAACAAAAAAAAAATCTGCAAAACATAGAAATAACTACATTTTGCAATGATGTAAAAAAACAGCGTCCACGCAAAATGTAGAATTAAATTTTGCATTGTAACAAGGCTACCAGCCTATAAGTTCCCCGCGAGCTTTGCTCAGCGTAGCTTCAGATAGTTACATGGAACAGTCATAAGACATGGAAAACATATTGAACAAAACCTTCCCTTTTATTTATGATTATCTTTCATGATTTGTGACATTTTTCTTATTTCTACTTAAAACTTAGATTGCGAGTATTCATTATAAACTCATCAGCACAGAATATGGGTTTTCGTTGCGAACCACCTGAATGAATGCTCAAAACGGGACCGCTTGAGCATACATTATCAGCGAGTACCCACAATCAGTGGTTTTAGACAGAACAAAGAACAATATTAAGATATTGTACACCCCTGCAAACCCCACTTTTCTCTTTATAAAGTGGGGTTCACCGGGACTGAGTTCATTATATGGGTTTGTTAACGTGATATATCCCAGTCTGACGCTTTTGTAATCCCGATCTATAATAGTCACGCTTATTGTGATTTGGGAAAACTAGCGTAGGTTCATGGGTAGACCTGTATCGTCAGCCTTCCCATTAACATTGAGCCAGCAGGGCAGAAAGGTCTCATGAACAGTTAAAATTAAAGACGCTCTAATGTCGAGTTATCTGCGGTCAGTAAGTACTGTCCTACTGTCCAATATTTAGAGGCGGAGCTACAGCTGAAATGTAATTGATTGGTTACGTCAGACAGCTGAGATGGTAGTTTTTGTCACTTGATAGTTTACCTTGACAGTTGTAAACGATTGGGTTTCCGATCGATCAGATAGCAAACCTTTCGGACTGAAATAAAAATTACTGTACTATACTTAAATGCCCATTTGCAAAGCTTAATTTTTAAAGAACCAAACCTACACATATGAAGTGTATCTTACAAAATTCTGTTTTTGTTTTCAGAGAAAACATCACGAAAACATGCCTATATGACCCCCTTGAACCCCACTTTTATATAGTAAAACTGGGGTTTCAGGGGGTTTACCTTATTTTTCATCGAGGCGGTTCTAACGAGTACCCACACTCTATATTTTAGAGCAGAAATAAGAAAAATAACACAATTTTTCATCTTAAAATCTTCTTTTTTTCGGATGCATAAATTTGTCATCTGTGCAGGGTTAAACCAATTCTGCTACTGCTTACAAAAGAGTCGGTGTGAAGAATCAGCACTTTATGTTAAAAGATGTAAAGTTCACTGAAAATTTTTACCCTCTAAATTTGATTTCAGTGCTGAAACCCAAAATTTCATTGAGTATTTTACTCCAAAAATTAAATTTCAATGCTGATTTTAAAAAATGCAATGCTGAAACCCTTTACTTCTTCTTATCCAGAGGTCTGAGATCAGACTGCTGATCAGGATCTACACTGTTTGCCAGTCTGTCTGTGCACTCCAACAAATCTGTTAAAATTTTAGGAGAATTACAACGAGTCATTATGGTGTCCGAATTTTTAGGATTTTTACGGTAATACATGTATGTACAGTTGAACTTCAGTAGCCCAAACACCTCTGGGACCATCCTAATTTGTTTGAGATAGGGATAGTTTGAGTCACAGACGGTTGCTCATACCAACAGGCCAGAAGGCATTATGGGAATAATTTTGGGATCTTCACAATCTTCTATAAGATATGGGTATGTTTGTACTCATTAGAATCACCTCTCTCACTGAAGTGATTCTAATACTCATTAGAATCACCTCTCTCACTGAGGTGATCCTAATGAGACTATTCTAATGAGTATACAAAATCTACCTAAATTATCCCTAAATACATGTACCGCATTCGACCTATTTACTGCACCGGGCGCTTAGTTTTTTCAAAATTGTATGAAAATATTGTGGGGAAAAATCTAACTAATAAGCGCACACTCAATACGAAAAAAATACGAAAAAAAGCTTCCGATATGCTTATTTTATAGAGTTGCATTTCAGCATAGGGATTCACCACATATACATATGATTGTCTGGGTCAAAGATACAGCAAAACTAAATATGAATTTGTTGGGAGGTTACTGTAAAGTGTGCGCTTGTGTATTTTTCCAGAAAAAGCTTGGGTGTGCATTTATAGGAGCATGTGCGGTAAATAGGTCGAATACAGTATTTGCATTTCCAGTGTAAAGGTTGATGTAAACCTGTAGAAAACAATGTAGTTCATACTTCAATGCATGATTCTCAGTGACGTCAAGTGAAGTCACTCTAAACCATAGTTCTCTGCAATCTGATTGGGCGTTGGTGACGTCAACGCTGTTCTGCTGTTTGAAGAAAAAAAGCGTGTAAATGTTTTTTCAGCTTTAAAAGTTTGCCCTACAAGCATTTTGTTTTTTTGCCCAGTGATGGGGAGCAAAGAATGTAAGTATAAGAAATAAGCTTAATTTTTCTGCTGTTCATGAAAGTATGAACAACAGCAGGTCACTATCAAAGTTTACGTTCATTTACTGTGCAGGTGACCCATTGCGATTATACTTTCATGAACAGCAGCAAAATAAAATTCCTTTATTAAGGGAAATGGATACACTTTCAGGGGAGGCAACTCCTGCAAAAGTATTTTTGTTTCCTATGTCAATAGGGGTCAACTCTTAAAGGAAAGAATTTGCTCCTTAGGGGTCAACTCTTAAAGGAAAGAATTTGCTCCTGAAGAGCAAATTCTTTCCTTTAAGAGTTGACTCCTTTTTCAGTTGGTCAGGGCTTATAGAAAAGTGAATAGGAAGTCCCGAAAGTTGTCTCCCATTCCCCTTAAGCTGTGGGATGAATTTCCTACATCACAAAAACATGCCTACCGTAAAAATCCTAAAAATTCGGACCCCTTGAGGACCTGTTGTAATTCTCCTAAAATTTTAACAAATTTGTTTCACAATCCAGCAAGGAGTCCAAAAAGTGAAGACAGAATGGCAAACAGTGTAGATCCTGATCAGACTGCTCCTTCTGGGTCTGCACTGTTTGCTTAGGCCTATCTGTCGGATCATTACACTATATAATTTTGACCCCCTTAAACTCCAGTTTTCTCTATATAATGTGGGGTTTAAGGTGGTGTTCCTTTCACGGACTTGTTCACGTGATGATATGCCAGATCAGCAATACAGTAAAACCTGTCTTAGTGGCCACCTCTATTAAGCAAGCAACCTGCCTTAAGCAAGCAGGCTTTTAGTTCCCGAAAAAGGAAAATGTATTAAAATTCACTTGTATTAAGCAAGCACCTGTGTTAAGCAAGCATGTTTTGATTATCCCATAGGTGCTTGCTTAATACAGGTTGGACTGTATTTGTTTTTGGAGAATGATCATGAAATTTTTTTTATAGTCATTCTCTCCCCTCTGCTGATACAAGAAGGGCAGTTGTCAGTTTCTGGCAATTTGGCTAATGAATGTGAACTGTACTGGTTAACTGCTTAGGCATACGCCTGTCCAGGAATTGTGGTGACTTGTAGGTTAACTAACTAGCTCAATCTGACATATATAGTATTGACTGGGCTGTAAAATTCTAAACAAACCAACTGAAAATCAAAAATGATTTTTGCAGGCCAGAGCAGCTAATATAGAAGAGGTTAGTCCAAAGAAAGACAGGCCAGGCTTTGTTTTAGAACATGATGCTTCCACGATTGATTATTCCACACTAACAGCAGAGACTGTATGATGAAAACGACAGTCTTAAGGAAAGAGAGTCTCTGGATAGATCGTGTTTTCAGAGCTTCTTTGACAATCTATTGGATAAATAACATACACTATCTATCGGTGTAGGACAAATAAGTGTTTGACAAGTTGAGGATTACAGTGTTTGGTAAGTGGCTTGCTAATACACCACAACCTCTTTATAACACTATTATTTGGGGTCCAAAGCAGAAAGTGTGTAAGTTAAACAACCATGTTTTATCCTGACAAAAATGTATAGGTTATATAGAAAAATGACCATTTATGGTCATTTTTCTATATAACCTATAGATTTTTGGATCAATCTTGAAACCATGTTATATCCAAAACTGTGTAATAACAAACTGTGTTATAACAAGGTTGTGGTGTACAAGGAAATTTTGTTTGATACAGAGATTGTTTGAGCCACTGAGGGTTACTGATAGCCCAAGGGCAGGAGTCATAATAGGAATATGTTTTTTGAGTTTCTTTTCATGTATGTTATGTGTACTCAAGCCGATTCTAATGAGTACACACAATATACAGAAGAAATACTAATGAGTACACACAACATACATTCAGGGGGGTTCTAATTAGAACTCACAACATTGAGTTGTTTCTAACAAATATACACACAGCATACAAGGCAATACTAATGAGTACACACAACATACATTCAGGCTGATTATAATTAGAACTCACAACATCGAGTTGTTTCTAACAAATATACCAGTACACACAACATACAGAGGCAATACGAGGGTAGGCTGAAAAGTTCTGAGCCTGGCCAAGAAGCAGGCATCGAACAGCCATGAAATTTTGTATTCATTAAATCCAAACCTTTATTACTTGATTTGACTCAAATGAGTTCAGGTTTACCTGCAATAACGTAGAAATTCAAGACTTTGAAAATTGATACTAGCACGTTTTTGAGAAAATGGACAAGACCTGGCATTGTGGTGTCATCAAGTACCTCCATAAAAAGGGGTTAGCTCCAAAGGACATTCATGCCGATATGGTTGCTACATTAGGGGATGATGCTCCTTAGTATGCAACCGTGAAAAGGTGGGCAGCAAATTTTAAGATTGGCAAGGACAGCCTTGAAGATGATGACCGGTGTGGACAACCCACAACGGCAACAACTGAGGAAACCATCAGCCAAGTGCACAGGGCCGTGATGGATGACAGGCGTTTAACTGTGAATCAGTTAGCTAACACTGTTGGCATCTCCCGTGAACGAGTAGAGAACATTCTACACAGTGAATTAGGAATGTCTAAGGTTTCCGCCAGATGGGTGCCACGGCTTTTGACGCCTGACCAAAAGTTGACCAGACTGAACCTGTCACAAGCCAACTTGGCTATTTTTGAAGCAGACCAAGATGGTTTTCTTGACCGTTTTGTCACTCAGGAGGAGTGTTGGATTCATCACTTTGAGCTAGAGACCAAAAGACAATCCATGCAATGGAAGCACCCTGGCTCACCCCCTCCAAAGAAGGCAAAGGTTGTCTCCTCTGCAGGGAAGGTGATGACATCAGTGTTCTGGGATGCCAAGGCTATAATATTCATAGACTGCCTTCAAAAGGGCAGAACAATTAATGGGGAGTATTATGCAGATCTGCTAAAACAATTGCGAAAAGCAATTAAGGCTAAACGACCCGGAAAATTGACAAAAGGGTTCTTGTTCCATCAGGACAATGCGCCTGCTCATAAATCGGTTGTCGCAATGGCTGCTGTGCATGACTGTGGCTTCACACTTGTCGATCACCCTCCGTATTCACCTGATCTAGCTCCATCAGATTATTTCCTGTTTCCAAACATGAGAAAGCACTTGGCTGGGCAGCATTATCAGTCAGACGAGGAGGTGATAGCTGCTGTGGAGGAGTTTTTTCAGGGACCAAGATGAGACCTCCTATACCACTAGGATCCAAGGACTCCAGCATCGCTGGAGGAAGTTTGTGGACAGGAAGGAAGACTATGTTGAAAAATAAGGCACTTTCAGCATGGACAAACCATTGGATCTTGGTCAGGCTCAGAACTTTTCAGCCTACCCTCGTACTAATGAGTACACACAACATAGATTCAGGGTGATTCTAATTTGTACTCCCAACATCGCGTTGTTACTAACGAGTACACACAACATACAGTAGCAATACCATTGAGTACACACAACATACATTCAGGGTGATTATAATTAGTACTCACTTCGAGGCAATTGGGATGTTAAACCTCAAATCAAACGAAACAAACAAACAAGTACCGTAAAAATTCGGCTATAAGGCGATTCGGCTATAAGAAGGGACCCCTTTTTCAGTTATTCTAAAGTGGGATTTTGCTACTACTCTTTTATAAGACGGGTCAAATTTTTGCCATATCTGTCGGGGCCTATCTGCTACCGCCAGATGCCGTTTAGATGTGAGAAATCGGCCTTTTTTCGTCAGAAAACCCCTCTACTTACCCCTCATTTCCAGCCACAAAATTTAGAAATATTTGTTGCAGCTTTTTTATAAGTAACTGATCTTTTTTTTTTTATCGGAGAACACAACACCTAGCTATTCAGTTTCAGAACCAACGCCCCAGCTAGCACAAAATAGCGGCAAACGTCGGGCCGATACGTCGTATCGCTGTCGGCCCGGTACATGCTTTGCTGGCTTAGGCTACACAGACTTCTATTTAATAGACGATAGGGGCTGACAAATCCATTTCCCGGCTGTCCGGGACAAGACCAAAATCACGCCCGGCAGGTGCACTTTGACCTTATGACGCTCGGTCGGGCCAAGTGCAAAAAAAAAGAAGTCTTTTTGAGTCCTTAAATACGGTAAAACTAACCCAGTAAGTAAATCGCTGTCAATTCAGAGACAAACCATCTGTGTATTTATTACGGTTCAAGTATGACACTATTGTTAATCCCTGTCGTATAATTGCCACCCTGCGGTGCGTGTCGATAAGGTGTGAAAATATGGTCAAGTTATGTCTCTAATTTGCGTTTATCCTCCAGTCATAAAATTTAATCCACAATCAGTGTGAAACTGATTTAATTGCTCTAACGGTAGATGTTTGCATTATAAAATCGGACTTTTCTACGATCTCATGAATGGTTATGTTTTGGCGCCAAATAGCAGATGTTGGCGGGAAAAGTCGAACGCTGTTGTTGGTTATTGACACGGAGCTTCTGGGGATAATTCTGGAGCTGTGCAAAGCACTGATTTTCTATCCACCTCTATTCACAACCGCTTAGCTATCGGGAAAATATTTTTTTTTTCCGGTTCCAAACATTTTTTTTTATGAAAGATATACCTGCATTGACATTAAACATGTGTGGGGGTAATGGCGTTGGATGACGTCATTTTCAGATCGCGTGCAGAAAAATCGTAGCGGTGGTTTGTGGCCGGCGATTTATATCAATTCATAAATCACCGATCGGCTTTTTCTGTATGTCTGGTCTTCGCCGGACATTGCCGGAAAAAAGCCTGCAGTCCATGACCTCGGCTATAAGACGGGGTCGTTTTTTTTTGCGCATTTTGGAGGGAAAAATCCTCGTCTTATAGCCGAATTTTTACGGTACACACAACATACATTCAGGATGATTCAAGTACTCACAACATACAGGTGATTCTAATGAGTTCACACTTCATTCTGAAGTAATACTATTGAGTACAGACAACATACATTCAGGGTGATTCTAATTAGTACTCACAGCATCAAGGCAATTCTAACTAGAATTGTGCAGTCGATGGCACGCCATCGCATATCCCCACGCTTTTTTAAAGATACGCCACTATATAATTTCTCAATTGCAACTCCCACCCAATCTTAAGATCAAAATTCCAAAAGTGTCATGCACTCCTCAGACCAAAGACCTATCAGTTCCCAAAGTTTCATGTTTCTATCTGAAACGGCGTAGGAGGAGTTATCCGGTAATCGTTAAAAAGGGGGTTATGGGGGTGAAAATCCAAGTTTTTGACCTCTGGTGACCTCAAATCTGACCCTAGGGGTCAAATTTTGATTGTCATGTATTCTACTCATTATGCCGTATTGTCATGTATTCTACTCATTATGCCGTTCGATTTGATATGTCACATGACCAGGTTCTGAAAGCTTTGATTTTTTACCCCCGGGGCACCCCAGCCCCTGGCCTGGCCCCATGGGGTAGGATCGAAATTCCGAAAGTGTCATGCACTCCGTAGACCAAAGACCTATCATTTCCCAAAGTTTCATGTTTCTATCTGAAACGGCGTAGGAGGAGTTATCCGGTAATCGTTAAAAAGGGGGTTATGGGGGTGAAAATCCAAGTTTTTGACCTCTGGTGACCTCAAACCTGACCCTAGGGGTCAAATTTTGATTGTTATGTATACTACTCATTATGCCGTTCGATTTGATATGTCACACAACCAGGTTCTGAAAATTATGGTTCTTTACCCCCGGGGCACCCCACCCCCTGGCCTGGCCCCTAGGGGTAGTATCAAAATTCCGAAAGTGTCATGCACTCCTCAGACCAAAGACCTATCAGTTCCTAAAGTTTCATGTTTCTATCTGAAACGGCGTAGGAGGAGTTATCCGGTAAACGTTAAAAAGGGTGTTATGGGGGTGAAAATCCAAGATTTTGACCTCTGGTGACCTCAAACCTGACCCTAGGGGTCAAATTTTGGTTGTTATGTATTCTACTCATTATGCCGTTAGATTTGATATGTCACACGACCAAGTTCTGAAAACTTTGATTTTTTACCCCCAGGGCACCCCACCCCCTGGCCTGGCCCCTAGGGGTAGGATCAAAATTCCGAAAGTGTCATGCACTCCTCAGACCAAAGACCTATCAGTTCCCAAAGTTTTAAGTTTCTAGCTGTAAAAGTGTGGGAGGAGTTGTCCGGTAAGACGGACGGACGGACGTACGGACGTATGGACGACGGAGACAATTACAATATCCCCACTTTTTCTTCGAAAAGCGTGGGGATAATGAGTACACACAACATACAGAAGAAAATCACCTTAAGTTATCCCTATTATCTGGTGGTAATGTGAGAATTCCATAGAGTCTCAAGAAAGAGTTCAATTCAGCCATCATGTAAACAAGCCATCAGAGCCGTTAACCCTTTTTGTACCAAATGAAATCTTCCACCTTATCTCTAGCAGGAGTCCATTTCAAAATTTAGGGATGTCAGGTTGTGTTTTCTTCAAAAACTATTTGGAAATTGACTGAACTTTTTGCAAACAGTGTAGGCCCTGATCAGACACCGCGTTCATTTAAAAATTTAGGGGTGTCAGGTTGTGTTTTCTTCAAAATCTATTTGGAAATCCGTTGAAAATTTTGCAAACATTATAGGCCCTGATCAGACTTCGCGTTCTGTGCCATCTAAAATGTGGCGTCTGATCTGGGCCTGCATTGTTTGCCAACTACCTGTTTTGGGGTTTCCAGAACAAAATGGGTTAAGGGGATGACTGATTTGAAAGTTGTCATCTGGGGAGGTAAATCGGCAGTTTTACGGCCAGAAATTTTCTTTTTTCAGTGACGCATCACTGGAGCTGTAAAGCGGAATTTGCAACCGTAAAACTGACGATTTTTCCTCCCCAAATGACAATTTTCAGTGCAGTTTTTCCAATTCTAATGCACTTATTCACTTTTGTTTGTTTGATTTGAGGTTTAACGTCCCCGTAACACTGTAAAGGTCATTTTGGAGACGTTGCTTCCAATTTTGTGGGACTTTTACCTGACATTGAGATGAAATGACATCTCAAACCCTGTCGCCCAATGAAACCAATAGGGTTTAATAGCATGGACTGTCTGCCTCGCACCGCGACTTATTCACTTGTTTAGTTTAAAAATTGTTCTATGCAGCCAAAATGGCAAGCGTAGTAAGCTGGGTAAAACCAAATACCAACCAATGAAAAGCGACTTAACATCATGACGTCAGGTTGCCAGCAGTATATCACAGAATATACTGTCGAAAGTGTTTGATGTTATCCTATCAGACCCATGCCTGGGTATTAGAATAGGAGATAATTGTATTCAAAATAGTCGTTTGGGGAGGTAAATTGGATGTTTTACGGTCCGAAATTTTGTTATACGGCAACAAGTGAGCGGAGCCATAAAACGTAATTTGCAACTGTAAAACTGCTGATTTACCTCCCCAAATGACAATTTTCAATACAGTTTTCCCCATTCTAATGCACTTATTCAGTTGTTTTGTTCAAAATGGTACTATTTTGCACAAAGCGGCAAGCGCCATGAGCTGTGTAAAACCAAATGTCAGCCAATGAAAAGGGACATTATGTGATTGAAGACCCCACTTTATATTGAGAAAAGTGGGGTTTATGAGGGAATGCATTATCTGCCTTATTAACTGCTATGGCCGCCAGGATAGCTTGGAGGCAACGTGTGCCCTTGGGCAAGACATGTTATGCCACTGCCCCTCTCCGCCCAGGTGCAAATGGGTAGCAGTGGTGTAAAAGTCACTGCCTCTCTCTCTAACATCTGGAATGAGTGTTCGAAAGCAATTAAGTTTGAAGCTGTCATTATAATCCACCTAAAATAAATTAGTATCTGGATTTAAAAATGCTATTTGCCTGGTTTAAATTTATTGGTCAGTGACAGTCACATGGAAACTAGCAATGTAACTCAGTTTCACAAGTAACTCTGGGTTAACCTTTAAGATGTCTGTTTATGCCGTCTGCTGCAACTTCTTGCTAACTTATAAAAAATACTTTTGCATACAGGCAAACAGTGTGTAACCTGATCAGACTGCTCTGATCTGGGTTCACACTTTTTGCAATAATGATATTTCAAGTAACCAGAAGACAATTAAAGCAGACAGCAATTGTTGTGATTGGCATCTTAAGAGTTGATTGTTTGTCATGCAACTCAAAGTCTACCAATGTATCTTAGTTATATATGGCTAAATCATAATGTCAATGTCACCATTGCACGCCTGCCCATCGGGGCTTGGAGAAATTGGTTGGGCTGCATGATGCTGCCATGCAGAGCTGAAACTGACTACATGATAAAAGCCTGCCCAGGCAAAGTGATGCAAGTCAGATATACCCTATTGGTTTTATTGGATGGCAGGGCTTGAGATGTCATTTCATCTCGGTGTCGGGTATAAGTCCCACATAATTGGAAGCAACATCGCCAAAATGATTGAAATAGTATTGATGTGGATGTTAAACCTCAAATCAAACAAAATACACCAACACATAGGTTACATTGTGGCCAGTTGTCAGAACCGTCTCAATAACGAGCACCAGAACCTATGTTTGGAGTATAATAAAGAATAATATCCCAAATTTTCACCTGAAAAGTAACCATTTTTGGAGATATGAAAGAAAGCATTATGTCACATTGATGCTTTATCGTAATGCAAGCAGCCAAAAGTTACTGAGTAATATGGCTAATGTCAACATGGCCATAACAACCATGCCCATCAGGGCTTGTAGATATGTTTGGTTGCATGGTGCTTAGCTCTTTTGAGCTGTCATCCAGGCAGCATGGTAACAATGACAACAGCAATGAAGAAAACGGCTAACCCTTGCCCGCTGAACCAGGAAATCGTGTACCATTGCAAACTGAGAAGATCTAGATCTGGGGTCAGTTGTTCAAAACTAACGACGTCGTTAGTTAACATATCATTAAAACTTTGATCATTTATTATGGCAAATATGCTATTTTTGCTGAAAAAATGAAATTAGCTTTTGCAAATGCAAAAGCTGCTCACATTTTTTTCAGCAAAAATACCAAAATTGTAAATATCAAAATTGCTAGAAGACCACAAACAAGCTCGTTAAGCTAACGATGCTTTGAACCACTGGCCCCAGACTGCTTGCAGCCATCTGATCGGGACCTTCACTGTTTGTCATTCAGTCGGTGAAATTGTGTGAATAAATTACATCAGCTAATTTGATTGGTTGATAGTCAAAGGTGGGTGTGGCAAAATAGGTTTATTCAGCAGTCAAGGGTTGAAGTCGGAACTGTGACAAGTGAAAATATGCCTTTTGGACATGTGTGCCCAGCAAAGATTCAGATCGGGCTGCATATCTGCACAGTCTGACCAGAGTCATTGGGGGCACTAATCATATGACTGACCACATGCAGACAAAGGTAGGCTGTATTCTGAGTGTGTGTAATGATCCTAAGTATTTGGACAGAGAGATCTAAACGTAGTGTAGACTCAGAGCAGTCAGCAGTCTGATCTGGGTCTACACTGTTGGCTATTCTGTCTGCATGTTTTGGACTCCTTTCTGGATTGTGAAACAATTTTGTTAAAATTGTAGGAGAATTAACCCTTATCTTGCTGTTCACGACAACCCCTATCTTTGCAAACAGTGTAGATCCAGATCAGATGGCTTCTGAAGAAGCCATCTGATCAGGATCTACACTGTTTGACATTCAGTTTATGAATTTGTGGCAATAAATTACATCAAGTAATTTGATTGGTTAATAGACAGAAATGGATGTGGCTTAAATGAATATTCAGCAAGATAGGGTTAAAGCAAGTCCTCAAGGTGTCAGAATTTTTAGGAATTTTTGTGGTATTTCTCTTCATTTTTTTCTGGGCAGGCCTCTGTAGCTCAGTTGGATGCAGGCTTGATACCTGCAGGTTCTCCAACATTCTTCCATGGAGAATGATCATGCATTCTTGTATAAATACCTGGTATGGTTGTTTGAAGCCATTGTCAAATGGACTGAGAGCCATGCTCAAACAACTAAACCCATGTTCAATTTGAAATTCATGTGCTGTTTTAACCCTTGTCCTGCTGAATATTCATATATGCCACACCCCCTACCGATTATCAACCAATCAGATTAACTGCAGCAAATTATTACAACAAATTCACAATCTGAATGACAAACAATGTAGATCCTGATCAGATGGCTTCTTCAGAAGCCATCTGATCTGGATCAACATTGTTTCAAAGAAAAGGCATATCCGGGCTCAGCAGAACAAGGGTTAACATGGAATTTGAGCTTTTGATATGACAAGATGGGCCTTGCTTTGTTTACGTTACATTGAGCGATGTAACATTATCAACATGAACGTAGTGTTTTAGTGTTCTTTGATGAAGTCAGAAGGGTTCTCCGCAACAACGTCATTGTAAACAACATTCTGAACTGGGCACCATGTTGGTTTGTAGGTCACAGTTGAAGAGTTTAAATGGAGCCTTTGGGCGTTTTCATAAAATTTTTTGGAATCGTAAGTTATGCAAGAACAAAGATCATCCATGGTTATTTCATTGCATTAACATTTTCCGGATCCCTCTAAAGATATTTGAACATTGGATCTAGTGGCCTCATGTTCAAACAGCTTCTTTGGAATCCGGCAAATGTGAATGCATGAAAAAACCATGGTTGATCCCTATGGTCATTCGGTCAGGCCTTCAGCTGATTCAAAAAGGGCAGTTAAAGAAGTTAACTGCTTAAGTATAAGTCTAAGTTAGTGTGGTTAGGTATACAGGCTGGCTCGATATGACCTAAATAGTGTTGACTGGGTCGTTCAACTCCAAACAAACAGAAAAATCCATTTTTAGATGTCAAAATTCAAAATTCAATGGGTAGAAGACTGGGGTAGTAATTAATCAGAAAGTCAGGTTAGAATGATTTATGTATATTTTATTGATGTTCTGTAAGATAAAGACTGTTTTGTTTGAATTGAGGTTTTTCATCCTGGTTAACACTTAAGGTCATTTCAGAAACATTGCTTCCAGTTTTGTGGGACAGGCTTAGACCCTCTAAGTGGTTTACCAGTACTCACATGGGGCCGGTTTCAGCTCTGCGTTTAACTCTTATCATGCTGTTTGCGACAACCCCTATCTTTGGAAACAGTGTAGGTCCAGATCAGATGGCTTCTGAAGAAGCCATCTGATCAGGATCTACACTGTTTGCCATTAAGTTTATGGCTTTGTAAGAATAAATTACATCAAGTAATCTGATTGGTTCAAAGTCAGAAATGGGTGTGGCTAAACTGAATATTCAGCAAGATAAGGGTTAAGCATCATGCAGCTCATTCTATTTCTCCAAGCCTCAATGGGCCTAGATAAAGACTGTAATGTGTGCCTATAACATACCTTTTCAATATAAAGTAAGAAAAAATCAAAGCACTGATAGGACTGGTGGTTGGATTGTCTCCAAGTGTTTTTGTTTGTTTGATTTGAGGTTTAACATCCCCGTCAACACTGTAAAGGTCATTTTGGAGATGTTGCTTCCAATTTTGTGGGACTTTTACCCGACATTGAGATGAAATGACATCTCAAGCCCTGTCGCCCAATGAAACCAATAGGGTTTATTAGCATGGACGGTCCGCCCCGCACCGCGGTTCCTGGACAGGCTTAGATCCTCTGAGCTGTTTACCAGTACTAGTGTGCGGAAGCATCATGCAGCCCTTATATTTCTTCAAGCCCCTATGGGCGGGGGCTTGTCTCCAAGTGTAGGCTGGAGAATTGTTCTGAAAAATTGTCCTAAATGAGGACTTAGACTGTTTTGATTAACCCATTGTATTCTAGTGGACTCTTCCATTGCTATATGTTGGACAAGTCCATTTGTTATATAAGGGATGGTAGGCCTAGTTTTTGGTTCTTATTCTATTTTTGATGCAAAATTTTGTTAGAAAATAGTGCAGGCCCTGATGAGATGCCCCAAAAGCCACTCATGATTCCAGTCCAGATTCTATAGATAACCTTCTTACTCAGCACTCTGACCTCACAGCGATAAGATTAGCATGGCTATTTTCTATAAATAACCGTTACCTGGATTTCTGACAAGGCAGGTGTGGTCATGTAGACTTCAGCATTGAAAAGCTACTGGGCCTTATAACTTTAGGTGGATCGATAAACCATTGAGCCAAAACATGCTCATTGTATTGCTATTTTATTTTTCTGGAGCTCTGACTAGAATTTCCTTTGGACTCAACAACAAGTTCAAAATAACCTTTGTAAATGAGCCAACTTGAGCCATTGAAGTTTTCATTACGATTACAAACCTGTGTGACCTACCGGTAGTTCACTCTTTCATTTCTCCAAAATGGCTACTTTTCCGATGAAAATTTGTCATATTCTTCTTATTTATACTGCAAACTTAGGTTGTGGTGCTCGTTAGAACCGCCTCATTGAGGCGGTTCTAACGAGTACCCACAACCTTGTTACCTATGACATGGAGCAGAAATAAGCAGAATCATATATACCCCTGCAAACCCCAGTTTTCTCTGTATAAAGTGGGGTTGATAGGGGTTTTCATCTCACAGACTTGTTAACATGATGACTGTATTTTGGCTGGTCCCTTTTGCTCCTCATTATCGGAGATGGTGAATTCAGCATTAAAGGGCCGTCAGGTCTAATTAATAAATAAGAAGATACATCATTATAAAATACTAAAAAGCTGCTGTAAGGTTTATCAATATTATCAAGTCACCACTTTAATCCAGCGAGTTCTATTGATTTCACCCTAACACACAAACCCTATTTTTGCAAACAGTGAAGATCCAGATCATATGGCTTCTGAAGAAGCCATCTGATCAGGATCTACACTGTTTGTCATGCAGTTTGTGAATTGAACAAATATATTTTGTCAAGTTATTTGATTGGTTGATAATCAGCAATTGGAGTGGCTTGATTAATGTATGTAGCGGGATAAGGTTTGACCAAGCAGCTTGCAATATCCAAGCATATTTATACCCCCGGCATACGAAGTATGCAATGGGGGTATATAGTTTTTGTCTTTTCCGTCTGTCTGTCTGTGTGTCTGTAAACAATTATTTTGTGTCAAAGATATCTCAGGAACTGCTTCACATAGAAACTTGAAATTTTGCACACATGATCAGTATCACTACTTGTATTGTGGGAAAGAAAATAAGGGCCAAGGGGTCAGGCCTTTTAGAGTTATTTCCCTTTGTAGTTCTTGCTGTTTAATAGTGTATATTTTTATTTTGTGTCAAAGATTTCTCAATAACTACTGTACATAGAAACTTGAAATTTTGCAAACATGATCAGTATGACTAGTTGTATTGTGGGAAAGAAAATAAGGGCCAAGGCATCAGGCCTTTTAGAGTTATTTCCCTTTGTAGTTCTTGCTGTTTAATAGTGTATATTTTTATTATTTTGTGTCAAAGATTTCTCAATAACTACTGTACATAGAAACTTGAAATTTTACAAACATGATCAGTATGACTAGTTGTATTGTGGGAAAGAAAATAAGGGCCAAGGCATCAGGCCTTTTAGAGTTATTTCCCTTTGTAGTTCTTGCTGTTTAATAGTGTATATTTTTATAATTTTGTGTCAAAGATTTCTCAATAACTACTGTACATAGAGACTTAAAATTTGGTAGCAACAACCAGTATGACTACTTGTATTGCGGGAAAGAAAAAATGGGCCAAGGGACCAGGGCTCTTGGAGTTATTTCCCTTTCTAATTCTTGCTATTTTAAAATGTAATTTTCCTCATAACTTCTGTACCGGTCTCTTTCCCTTTGTAGTTCTTGCTCAAAGATTTCTCAATAACGTATACTGTACATAGAGACTTAAAATTTGGTAGCAACAACCGGTATGACTACTTGTATTGTGGGAAAGAAAAAAAAGGGGCCAAGGGACCAGGGCTCTTGGAGTTATTTCCCTTTCTAATTCTTGCTATTTTAAAATGTAATTTTCTTCATAACTTCTGTACCGGTCTCTTTCCCTTTGTAGTTCTTGCTGTTTAATAGTGTATATTTTTATTTTGTGTCAAAGCTTTCTCAATAACTACTGTACATAGAAACTTGAAATTTTGCAAACATGATCAGTATGACTAGTTTCAGGTGAGTTGATGGCACTGGCCGGGGGTATACGTGCCCCACTGGGCACTTTTGTCTAGTTTAATTATCAACTGTAACTATCGACTATGTTTTTTTAAATTAGAGCTTGGCATTTAATTCGGATTGCCTCATTGTCTGAAAAGTCAAGTCCTAGCTAGCTCTGGAAACAGTGTGGATGAAATGCTTTAAGTAAAAAATGTAATATGCATAAATCTCTTGGTCACTGATATGGATATAAGTCATGACAGTTTTTAAATCCCCAAAATGTATAAAAAATGACCATGATCATTTTTGCATATCATACGTACATCTTTTGTTGGATATAACAGAGTTGTTTAACCAATACAGGACCCCAGTAATAGTGTTATAAAGGGCTTTGTGGTGTATTTGCATCAAGTAATGAACACCCCTCTAAACGCCACTTTATAAAAAGAAAACTGGGGTTTAGTGGGGTAAACATTATTTTGCTTCTTTCTGCTCCAAGACATAGATTGTGGGTGGTCATTAGAACTGCCTCATTGAGGTGGTTCTAATGAGCATCCAAAACCTATTTCCTCCAAGACATAGGTTGTGGGTACTCTTTAGAACCACCTCATTATAACAAGCACCCAAAACCTTTTTAGCTCACCTGAGCCGAAGGCTACGGGGGAGCTATTGTGTCCGTCGTAGTCATCTTCCGTCCACATGTTCGTCCACAATTTCTATAGATGACGTCTCCTCCTAAACCACTGAACAGATTTTGACCAAACTTGGCAGAAATGATCTGTGGGTGGTCCTCTCTCAAAGTTGTTCAAAGAATTCCATTCTATGCAGAACTCTGGTTGCCATGGCAACGAAAAGGAGAAAATAAGTAAAAATTTTTAAAAATCTTCTTGTCTGAAACCAGAAGGCCCAGGTCTTTGGTATTTGGTATGGAGCTTCATCTAGTGTACCTCTACCAAGATTAGCCAAAAATGCCCCCGCGCCGGGGCCCACTGGTTTTACATAGGCTTAAATAGGGAAAACCTTTAAAAATCTTCCTGTCTGAAACCAGAAGGCCCAGGTCTTTGATATTATTTGGTATGAAGCTTCGTCTAGTGGACCTCTACCAAGATTGTTCAAATTATAGCCCTGGGGCCAATAATGCCCCCTAGCCGGGGCCCATTTGTTTTACATAGGCTTATATAGGGAAACTCTTTAAAAACCTTCTTGTCTGAAACCAGAAGGCCCAGGTCTTTGATATTTGGTATGAAGCTTCATCTAGTGGACCTCTACCAAGATTGTTCAAATTGTAGCCCTAGGGCCAACAATGCCCCTGTGCCAGTGGGTCCACTGGTTTTGTATAGGCTTAGATGGGGAAAACCTTTAAAAATCTTCTTGTCTGAAACCAGATGGCCCAGGTCTTTGATATTTGGTATGAAGCTTTGTCTAGTGAACCTGTACCAAGATTCTTCAAATTATAGCCCTGGGGTCAAAAATGCCCCCGCACCGGGGCCCATTTGTTTTACATAGGCTAATATAGGGAAAATCTTTAAAAATCTTCTTGTCAGAAACCAGAAGGCCCAGGTCTTTGGTGTTTGGTATGAAGCTTCGTCTAGTGGACCGATACCAGGATTGTTCGAATTAAAGCCCTGGGGCCAAAAATGCCCCGCTCTGGGACCCACTTGTTTTACATAGGCTTATATAGGGAAAACCTTTAAAAATCTTCTTGATATTTGGTATGAAGCTTTGTCTAGTTGACCTCTACCAAGATTGTTCAAGTTATAGCCCTGGGGCCAAAAATGCCTCCGTGCCGCTGGTTTTACATAGACTATGGTTTTACATAGACTTATAATGGGGAACACCTTAAAAAATCTTCTTGTCTGAAACCAAAAGCCCAGGTCTTTGATATTTGGTATGAAGCTTTGTCTAGTGAACCTCTACCAAGATTCTTCAAATTATAGCACTGGGGCCAAAAATGCCCCCGGGCCAGGGCCCATTTGTTTTACATAGGCTAATATAGGGAAAACCTTTAAAAATCTTCTTGTCAGAAACCAGAAGGCCCAGGTCTTTGGTATTTGGTATGAAGCTTCGTCTAGTGGACAGATACCAGGATTGTTCAAATTATAGCCCTTGGGCCAAAAATGCCCCGTGCCGGGACCCACTTGTTTTATGTAGGCTTATATAGGGAAAACCTTTAAAAATCTTCCTGTCAGAAACCAGAAGGCCCAGGTCTTTGATATTTGGTATGAAGCTTCGTCTGGTGGACCGATACCAAAATTATTCAAATTATTATCCCCCGACCGAATAGGTTCGGGGGATATAGCGATCAGCCTGGCGTCTGTTCGTCTGTCCGTCCTTCCGTGCGTCCGTCCGTCCGTCCGTAGACGCAACCTTGTGATGGCCATAACTCCTATACCCTTTGAGATTCATTGATGGTTCTTGGCACAATTGTTCACAAGGCCAAGACAGCGTGTCATGCGCAAGAACCAGAACTCTGGATGCCATTTTTTTTAGTTATCTCCCCTTTTAATAAAATAGAATGACTACTTTGTGATGGCCATAACTCCAATACCCTTTGAGATATATTGATGGTACCTGGCACAGTTGTTCGCAAGGCTGAGACAGCGTGTCATGCACAAGAACCACAACTCTGGTTGCCATGGTTTTGGAGTTATGTCCCCTTCCAATAAAATAGAGTGACAACTTTGTGATGGCCATAACTCCTATACCCTTTGAGATTCATTGATGGTTCTTGGCACAATTGTTCACAAGGCTGAGATGGCGTGTCATGTGCAAGAACCAGAACTCTGGATGCCATACTTTTTTAGTTATCTCCCCTTTTAATAAAATAGAATGACTACTTTGTGATGGCCATAACTCCAATACCCTTTGAGATATATTGATGGTACCTGGCACAGTTGTTCACAAGGCTGAGACGGCGTGTCATGCACAAGAACCACAACTCTGGTTGCCATTGTTTTGGAGTTATCTCCCCTTTCAATAAAATAGAGTGACAACCTTGTGATGGCCATAATTCCAATACCCTTTAAGATATATTGATGATACCTGGCACAGATGTTCACAAGGCCGAGACGGTGTGTCATGCACAAGAACCACAACGCTGGGTGCCATGGTTTTTTAGTTATCTCCCCTTCCAATAATATAGAATCACTACCTTGTGATGGCCACATCTCCAACACTCTTTGAGATATATTGATGATACTTGGTACAGTTGTACATGAGGTTAAGCAGGTGTGTCATGTGCAAGAACCACAACTCTGGGTGCCCTGGTTTTTTTTAATTATCTCCCCTGACAATATAACCTGGTGATGGCCATAACTCCAATACCCTTTGAGATATATTGATGGTACTTGGCACAATTGTATACAACATTGAGACGGTACTTCATGCCTAAGAACCACAACTCTGGGTGCTATGATATTTGAGTTATCTCCCCTTCCAATATAACAGTATGACAACCTTGTGATCATCGTACCTCCAATACCCTTTGAGACATATTGGTGGTACTTGATGCAGATGTACATGAGGTTAAGCAGGTGTGTCATGCTCAAGAATTACAACTCTTGGTGCTCTGGTTTTATAGTTATCTCACCTGGCAATATAACCTTGTGATGGCCATAACTCCAACACCCTTTGAGATATATTGAAAGACTTTGGCACAATTATATACGAGGTATAGAAGGGATGTCATGTGCAAGAACCACAGCTGTTGGTGCTGTGGTATTTGAGTTATCTACCCTTTCAATATAACAGTATGACCAGCTTGTGATCACCATATCTCCAATACCTTTTCAGACATACTGATGGTACTTTGTACAGAAATACATGAGCTTAAGCAGGCATGTCATGCGCAAGAACCACATTTCTGAGTGCCCTGGTTTTTCAGTTATCTCCCCTGACAGCATAATCTTGTGATGGCCATAACTGCAATACTTTTGTGATATATTGCTGGTTTAATTCTGGTGCACTTTCTATTGGTGAACAATCTTCTGAAGGCCATATTGGCTTTTGGTCGGGGGATTTGCCATCTCTTCCGATGGCTATTTTTACCCTTTGGCCATAAATACTCCCGCGTGTGGCCCCACTGATTTTACATAGGCTTTTAGGGGAAAACCTTTAAAAATCTTCTTGTCTGAAACTGGAAGGCCCAGATCTTTGATATTTGGTATGAAGCTTCATGTAGTGGACCTTTACCAAGATTCTGATTGTTCAAATTATAGCCCTGGGGCCAAAAATGGCCCCGCCCCATGGCCCACTGATTTTACATTGGCTTATATAGGGAAAACCTTTAAAAATCTTCTTGTCTGAAACCAGAAGGCCCAGGACTTTGATGTTTGGTATGAAGTTTCAGTTGATGGACCTCTACCAAGATTGTTCCAATTATAGCCCTGGGGCCAAAAATGGCGCTGTCCCAGGTTTTACATAGGCAAATATAGGGAATACCTTTAAAAGTATTCTTTTCTGAAACCAAAAGTCCTAGATCTTGGATATTTGGTTTGACGCTTGCTGCTTCATCTAGTGGACCTCTTCCAAGATTGTTCAAATTCTAGCCTAGGGGCCAAAAATGTCCCCCCACAGGGCCTGCATCTTTTACATAGGGAAAACCTTAAAGAATTTTTTTATCTGAAACTAGAAGGCCCAGGCTTATGATATTTGATATTAGGCTTCATTTAGTGGACCTCTACCAAGATTGTTCAAATTATAGCCCTGAGGCCAAAAATTGTCCCATCCAAGGACCCACATGTAAATCTCTTAGCTCAGATGAGCGATATAGGACCCTCATGGTCCTCTTGTTTTGGTGTATAAATAAGTAAAATATGACATCATTTCATCAGAAAAATAATCGTTTTCAGGATATATGAAAGAATGCACTATGTCACATGCGTGTGTTATCGTAATGACTTGTATTAAAAGGATATGTTTTTATTTGATTTTCAGATAATTAGAGAATAAACTTGGCTTCCAGTATGATGGCCCATCAGAACAGGAAAAAGCTGTGAGAAAATGGTAAAAGAACGTTTCCATAGGATTTTTTCACCAGTTTTTGTGTGCACCCTCCATGCTGAATGCAGCTTTAAGTGTCCAGTCAGGAAGTCCTACTTCAAACATTAAGTATCAGTTTAGATAGCCCGGAAAGAAATGTAAAGTGTTATTTATTTCAGCCTGCATTGTTATGTGTCTTAAGTTTGAATTATCTTCTATTCTGGGAAATAGTATAAATTATTAATGACTTGCATGTTTCAAGGTTTCTACGATGTTTCCTTAGGAAAATCTGGATAATTATATTGAAACATGTTCATGCAGGATTTTAAAGCCATGTTTTTGTGAACATGATGCTGATAATTAATGCATGATTATGAGCTTTACAAAGATCGCTGATAGGAAATTCAGACTTTTTCATCAATAAATATATGTACTATTATTACCATAAGATCTTGATATTAGTTTGATACTTAGCTATTGATAGCACTTGATATAAGCTTGCATCAAGCTTTTTAAGACAACAGACAAAGTAAATCTGGCAGAATCAAACAATATTATCATAAGTGTAACTATATGAGTGTGATGTTAATTTGTATATGCTATTGACTAGTGATACAGTTTCCAGTTTCACAATACAGCTGGTTTCCCGTTGGAGACTAGATAGATGCTTGAGAGGACCTTAGCATACTGGGGTGTTCTATTGGATGTGCCACTATTATGGGGGGGAATCAGTCAGGACGTAGATCCCCATTTGATGCCACAGGTGAAGGTGAGTACAGAACACATAACAATCATTGTTGGGTATGTTGGTTGCAAAAGGGATGAAATCTTGCATGATCTTGTATGATTGGATGATCTTATAAATATTAAAAAAAAAGAAAAAAAAGAAGAAAGAAAAATCAGGTTTCCTAAGTAAAAGACATTTGATATCTGATCTATTACCGTAATGATCCTAAGTATTGGGACAGATATACCTAAGCAAACAGTGCAAACCCAGATTAGGCTCCTCCTGATCAGGGTCTACCCTGTTTACCATTCCATCTGCACCTTTTGGACTGGTTGCTGGATCATAAAACAAATTTGTTAAGATTTGTGTAGAATTACAGCAAGTTCTCAACCTGTCCAAACTTTTAGGATTTTTACGGTAAATGTTGTCAATAAAAAAAAAAAAGCAACAAAAAACATCAAATTTCCCACTTGAATTCCATGTGATATCTGCAGAATCCTAGAGTCTTATCAGATGTCCATTGTATTTCCAGGTACTTGGGTTTTCTTCAGTCTCTGATTGATGATCAGACCAATATAATTGAAATAACCTTGAGAGGGCTGTAAGATACAAATCTGATTCAAATCCTATATTTTCATAATGGTCAAGTTGTATGAACCCTCACCGTGCTGAATGTGGATATATCCTTGTTTGAAAACAGTATAGATCCAGATCAGCTGGCTTCTGAGAAGCCAGCTGATCTGGATCTATACTGTTTGCTATTCAGTTTCCTAATCCATGGTAAAACTGAAATCATGCAACTCAAATGGCTGAAAATTAAGGAGTGTAGTATATTGAAATATTCAGCAGGGGGAATGTTAAAAGTCATCATGGTTGCATCCCGGTTGAAACATACTTCTATTATGTAACCCTATTTTTAAACAACTTAAAATACTCAGACACTTACACCAAATTGGATCAATTTATGAAAAAAAAAAAAAAAAATTAAAAAAACAACAAAAAAAAAAACAAAACAACAACAACAGAACAGCCCTTGATATATTGGTGTTCACAGCAGAAACTTAACTTTGTCATGACTTTCCGTGAGTCTCCCTGTCACAATGAACGCAACGACTGTCAGTTTCTAGCCAAAAAGAATGTGCACTATACTTGTTAACTTGTGGTTAGGTAAACAGAGCCAGTCAATGTGACCTTGTGGCATTGTCTGGGCCGTTAAACTCCAAACAAATAAACAAAACCATGACCTAGAGACATGTCTTGGTGACTGATGCTCGTGGATAATGTCCATAGCCTCAGATACGATGGGGTGTACACAAATTATTTTTCTTATTTCTGCATGAAAACATGTTGTGGGTACTCATTAGAAGTGTCCCAGCAAGGCGCTTCTAATCAGTACCCACAACAGACGTTTTCGTGCAGAAAAGCTCACCTATGTGAGATAATGAATATTATCTTTCTTTAGAGAAACCTATCCATGTGAGATGATATTATGTTTCATGAGATACTACAGCATCTTTCATGAGGAGATAATAATAGCTTTCATGAGGAAACACACTCATATGAGACATTGTCTTTCATGAGGAAAACACACACAATCATAGGAGGCGTTATTATCTTTCATGGGGAAAACACACCCATGTGAAATATTATTGTCTTTTATGAGGAAAACACATACATACAAGTTTTATTGTATTTCTTGAGGAAAAAACACACATGTGAATTGATATTGTCTTTCATGAGGAAACATACCAGTGTGAGATGTTATTATCTTTCATGAGGAAACACACCCATGTGAAATGTTATCGTCTTTCATTTAGGATTATTTATGGACATTTTTTATTGTCTTTCATGAGGAAAACACACATATGTGAGTTGATACCACAGTATCATTTATGAGGAGATGACAATAGCTTTCATGAGGAAACACATCCATGTGAGATGTTAGTGTCTTTCATGAGGAAACACATCCATGTGAGATGTTACTATCTTTCATCAAGAAATGACAATAGCTTTCATGAGGAAACACATCCATGTGAGATGTTACTATCTTTCATCAAGAAATGACAATAGCTTTCATGAGGAAACACAGGCATGTGAGATATTATCCTTCATGAAGAAACACATCCATATGAATGGTTATTATCTTTCATGAGGAAACATACCATGTGAGATGTTACTATCTTTCATTTAGGATTATTTATGGACATATTCCTTATTTGATCTGGAAAATGTATGTTTTGTGTATTCATTAGAATCACCTCAATTAGACGATTCCTATGAGTACATACAACATACCATTCAAAAAACATATCCCCAAATCATCCCAATTATGCCTCCTGACTTTGCCCTAAAATTATCCCCCAATGGATTCCCCTGTCCATCAGGGCTTGGATAAAAAGATTGGGCTTCAGGATGCCTCCATGTAGAGCTGAAACTGACCCCACATGAGTACTTGCAAACCGCTTAGATGGTCTAAGCCTGCCCAGGCAAAGTGGTGCAAGTCAGACCATCATCTTATATACATGTATACCCTTTTGGTTTCATTGGGTGGCAGGGATTGAGATGCCATTTCATCTCAATATATGGTAAATGTCCCACAAAATTGGAACCAATGTCATTGTCTCCAAAATGACCTAAATAGTGATGATTTATGAAACCTCAAATCAATCAAACAAATTAACAAACAATTAACCAACAATGGCTCAAATAACCCATATCGCAAACAAGTTTATATAGTTCTGAAGGTGTTAAAGTCATTGAAAACTTGGACTTCATGTGTACCATCCTATCCAGCAAAACGTCATACTGAAATACCAAGCTTGTTGTGGATCGTCTGTTTTCACAATATTTGAAATTGTATTACAGAACTGATGGAATTAAAAACTCCCTAAGCAATTACCGGTTCTTTATTTTGATTTGTACTCTTCCGCCAGACAAATAAAACCGACAGGAAAATAATTGATGAAATCGATGTGAACAAGTGTATACAGTTGGTCTTTTTCTAAGAACATCAGAACTCCATTAGAGGTGTAACACTGCTGCAGGTGGATGCAATTCAAATTTTAAAGCGGTGTCACATTAACCCCCAACCTGGAACCTTCTGCTTTATATATCACAGACATCCATTTTGCAATTTACATGTATGTGTGTCGGGTTGGGTTATTCTTGGAAATTTTATATTTTAACCCTTATTCTGCTGTTCTTGACAGCTCCTAGTTTTGCAAACAGTATAGATACAGATCAGATGGCTTCTAAAGAAGCCATCTGATCAGGATCTACACTGTTTGTCATTCAGTTGAAAATTTGCACATATTAAAGTATTTTATTGGCTGATAGTCAGAAATAGGTGTGATTAACCAAATTATACCCATGGCATACGAAGTATGCTATTTATACCCCTGGCATACAAAGTATGCTGTGGTAATCGCCCCGGCATACGAAGTATGCTATGGGGGTATAATATTTTTGTCCTGCCGTTCGTCGTTTCGTCTGTCCATGTGTCTGTCTTTCCATCCGTCTGTTAACATTTTGGTTAAAGTTTTGCATCAAAGTTTCTAAGAGATTGTATCTTCTGAGCCCTTTGATAGATTTAGTTGATACTTACAATGAAGTTACATACTGGTCTAAAAGTTTCATTGATGCATGTCCCACCCCCACAGTGACCTTGAGGTCAAGGTTGCAGACTTAGAAATTTTACATTTGGTTAAAGTTTTGCGTCAAAGTTTCTAAGAGATTGTATCTTCTGAACCCTTTGATAGATTTAGTTGATACTTACACTGAAGTTACATACTGATCTAAAGATTTCATTGATGCATGTCCCACCCCCCACAGTGACCTTGAGGTCAAGGTCGCAGACTGAGACATTTTACGTTTGGTTAAAGTTTTATGACAAAGTTTATAGATGCCTGTATGTTCTTAACTCTAAGACAAATTCAATTGATACTTGCATCAATGTACCAGTCCAAACATTTCGTGATGTATGTCCCTTCCCCCACCCATGGTGACCTTGACCTCAAGGTCACGGACTTAGAAATTTTACATTTGGTTCAAGTTTTATGACAAAGTTTATAGATGCCTGTATGTTCTAAACTCTAAGACAAATTCAATTGATGCTTGCATCGATGTTGCATACTTGTCCAAAGATTCCATTGATGCATACCCCACCCTGCTGCATCAGTAACATTGATACCCCACCCCTTCAGTAACTTTGATGCCCTCACTCCCTTGGTCCATTTAGAAATTTTATGTTTGCTTTAGCTTTTACAAGCACATTTATAGATTCTTATAGCTTCTTGACATCTTCATTCATAGTACATACAAGCTCAAAAGATATATCAGAGGATGGCGCTGGCCGGGGTTATACATGGCCCACTGGTCGCTTTCTATAGTTTGTTCAGCAGGATAAGTGTTAATGATGTAATTATGTCCAGGAAATTTAATGCTCCAAAGTGCCAAACTTGATACTGTGTATTATTGCAACATACCAAAGATGTATTTAGGATTTGTTGACCTTGATCTTGTTTTCAAGGTCACAGGCTAAAAACAACTGTCAATTTTAGGCCAAAATGGCTTGTCTGCACCCTATCTCATGAAGTTATTGATAAGCTTTGGTTGAACTTGGCACAACATATCACTATAAGCTACCAAATACTTGATTGATGTAGTTGACCTTGACCTAATTTTTAAGGTCACAGCCCCCCCCCCCCCCCCCCCCCCCTCAATTTCTGACCAATAAATGGCTTGTCTGCACCCTATCTTATGAAATACTCAATGAATTTTTTTTTTGTTAGACTTCGTACAATATACATTTCAACCTACCAAAGATTGATTCAGATTTTGGTGACCTTTACCTCATTTTCAAGGTCACAGGCTTTTGAAAACCCAAATTTGGGCCAAATTAACTTGTCTTCACCCTTTCTTATGAATGAATAGATGAAATTTCATCAAACTTGAAACAATATATTAATACAACCTGCTAAAGATTTGATTAGATAGGTATCTTTGACCTCATTTTCAAAGTCACAGGCTTCCAAAAACTGTCATCTTTCGGCAAAAAATGGCTTGTCCATCGTGTGTTCGGATGTTTGTTGTAAGGTATCATTTTAATTTACTAAAGACTTTGTTAGATTTTGGTGACCTTCACCTCATTTTAAGGTGAAATGGTTAAGTTATATGTATGGTGGGGTGGGGGTGGTGGTGGCGACATTTCTAGTTTACTCTGATTAATTCATCAACTGAATGACAAACTGGAGATCCAGATAGGATGTCTTCCTCAGAAGTCATCTGATCTGGATTTACACTACAGTGAAATTCCGCTATTAAGACCGCCTAAAATGAAGACAAATTCTGCTTTTAAAAGCTTATTTAGAAGGTTGCACTTACCGTATTCGCCCTTATTACCGCACATGCTCCTATAAGCGCACATCAAAGCTATTTTTGAAAAAGAAATGCATAAGCGCACACTTTACAGTAACCTCCCCTTGAAGCTCTCACAGTAAATCTATAAAACTTACCATTATTTCTTCAATAGTGAAGGCAATGCTTAAGTATCTTTTTCTGTCCCATTAAGTATCAGTATGCATCATCTCGGAAGCTATTGTTTTCGTATCAAGTGTGCGCTAATTAGGTAGATTTTTCACCCTGATTTTTTTACATGATTTTGAAAAAACTAAGGGCACGGCGCGGTAATTAGGGCGAATACGGTAATCTTTCTGTGTGTTTTCTGCATACAATGTCCTCTGGTCAGAGACCACCTTTGGGACTGTTCAAAAGTGGTCTTAAAGACCACTTTTGAAAAGTCCCAAAGGTGGTCTTAATATAGAAATTTTACTGTATTTTAAAGTTAGTGCATATCTAGTCTGTGTCCTGGTTCTCCAGATTCAGCTATATTTGTCCATTCATTGGGACAGAATGTGTGAAGCAATTTATTCCATTTCTGTGCTGTTTGAAATATGATCTTTTATGGCTGAATAAGAAATGATGAGAATTACTCCATAGGGAGCTGGTGCATTATCACTGACTGTCTTATGTGAAGAGTAAGGTCACACAAAAATGGTACTTTATTGAATAATAAGTAAACTGCTATGGGTCGGTGTGGTTGGTTGTTTAACAATTGTTCTCCTGAATTAATTAACCCTCACCCTGCTGAACACGACAACCCCTCGCTACCTTTGCAAACAGTGTTTGTTTGTTTGAGTTGAGGTTTTACATCCCAGTCAACACTGTAAAGGTCATTTTAGAGACATTGCTTCCGATTTTGTGGGACTTTTACCCGACATTGAGATGAAATGACATCTCAAGCCCTACCACCCATGGAAACCGCTAGGGTTTAAGGAGCGGTCCGACTCGCATCACTTTTCCTGGGAAGGCTTAGACCTAAGCTGTTTACCAGTACTCAAGTTCGGTCAGTTTCAGCTCTGTGCGGAAGCACTGTGCAGCTCAATCTATTTCTCCAGGCCCCAATGGGTGGGGGTGCTTGCAAACAGTGCAAACAGTGTAGATCCAGATCAGATGGCTTCTGAAGAAGCCATCTGATCAGGATCTACACTGTTTATCATGTCATGCAGTTTGTGAATTGAATGAGTACATTATATCAAGTAATTTGAATGGGTGGTAATCAGAACTGGGGTGATTCAATTTATTTATTCAACAGGATAAGGGTTAACTGTGACAAGTCAGATTTGCCTGATTCTATTTATTCCTACAAATTCACCAACTGGTTGACACTGTAGATCCTGATCAGAAGCCATCTGATCTGGATCTTCAAAGTGTCCAAGACTTGAAGAACAGCAAAACAATAAATCCTTGATACGAGTATAACGACATAGCTGATTCAAAACTTCAGACTTCAACTAACCACTCACACAAGGGGTTCTACACTGGACTGGTGATCAGGCAGTCACAGGTTTGGTTACAATCAGGTCTGGAAGCTTTCTTTTGTGGACATGGATCTTGACATATGTTTATGGTCATTCTGTCCTATTTATAACCAAAGAATGTGCACTGTACTTGTTAACCATATGTTTAAGCCTGTCCAGTTTCATAGGGCTTGAGATCTCATTTTCTCAACACAAAATTGGAAGGAACACCTCAAAAAATGCATGTGATTAAATATTGTGATAAAGTCTTTGAAAGATCAGGAAGAAATCTGTTTTGGTCTATAAAAAATTTGAATGAGGTTTTAAATAAATTGAAATCCAGACATTTTCGTGCTTCAAGTCTGTCTACTTACGATTTTTCCACTCTTTACACTACACTTTCTCATATTCTTATAAAAGAAAAGCTTAATGATTTAATTGAATGGGGTTTTCACAGAGAAGATTCTCTCTATCTTGCATGTAATATCAGAAATGCATTTTTCACTTCTAAAGAGCATAAGAATTATACACTTTGGTCATGTCAGAAACTGTGTGATGCCCTCACCTTTCTACTTGACAATATTTATATTAGATTCGGTACTAAGTTATTTAGACAAATTGTGGGTATTCCGATGGGTACGAATTGCGCACCTCTTGTGACTGATCTGTTCTTGTATTGTTATGAAAGAGACTTCATGTTGTCACTTTCCATTGATAACCAATCTGAAATTATTGAAGCTTTTAGCTCCACTTCTAGATATTTAGATGATTTAATAAATATTGATAATACCTATTTCGATGGTTTGATCAGTCAGATTTTACCCCCAGAACTTCAGTTAAATAAAGCAAATTCTTCTGATACGGAGGCCCCGTTTTTGGATTTACATCTTTCTATTGTAGATGGGTTTGTTTCGTGCAAAATTTATGATAAACGCGATGACTTTGATTTCGAGATTGTAAATTTTCCTTTTTTGGATGGTGATGTTCCTTGTGCGCCATCCTATGGTGTTTATATTTCGCAATTAATTCGATTTGCCAGAGTGTGTAGTCATGTAACTGACTTCAACACTCGTAATAAATTATTAACGGCTAAACTCCTTAATCAGGGTTATCGGTACCATAAACTACGCAAAGCCTTTTCAAAATTTTATAGACGCCATTCTGATTTAATTTCAAAATTCAATATTGGACTTAAATCTCTTCTGCAACAAGGTCTATCGGAACCCGAATTTTATGGTGACTTAGTATATAAATTCAGAAAAATATATAACCGCAATGACTTCAGCACCCAATTTCGTAAAATCATTTTTCGATATAAAAAGATTGGGTACAACATGGATGTTATACGACAGACTGCATGCATGGTAGTTAACCCAATCACGGTTGGCAACTTTGCTTCCCTCTTTAATTGCGCGCCGGTGGGTCAGGCCTCAGATTCTATGACGGCTCCAACGTAAAGGCTTATTCAGAATTAGAGAGATCTAATTCAAGGTAATGTTGGCTGGTGCCTGATGCGCTGTCTCTGGTCGGGCCCATCGGAGTCTAACTGTTGGTTTTCTTTTGCTCCAGCATTTCAGTGGTTTCTTGCTGTCGAGTCCTCACCGCTGTCTCACCTCTGTGGTTCTTTGATTTTTTGTGTTCACGGAGATGTTGCACTGATGAGTTAGGCTTCATGCGGACTGAACAAATTATTTGTCTAAATCGCGATGGAAGTAATCTTTCCACTGACCGTTCCAAGGCGGTTCTTCTGTGGCGGTTTATTTATGGTGTTGTTTGTTACTTACTGTGTGTATCACTTGTGTCTTTTTATTTTGGATGGCCATATGGCCATTTTGTGGGAAAGTAAAGCCCCTGTCACACTATGCCGCGTTTTCACTGCGATTGGAGGGCGTTGTTTAATTTTTTAGAACGCCGCGAGATCGCAAGAAATATGGGATATTTTTGTGAACATGGACCTGTCATGGCGTCCCTACAGCGACCAAGACGTTGCTACGGAGCTTACATGGCAATCTATCGCGATCCTGCGGCGTTCTTGATGGCGATTGTATGCGCTCTCATGGCGCTTCCTCTGCGCTTTTACGGCGCTCACAATGCGTGCACTGCGCTTTTACGGCACTCTCAATGCGTGCACTGCGCTTTTACGGCGCTCACATGTTGAAGATGTTCTCAAAGTGTAAAAAGACATCTTCATCAGTCGAACAGTTTTGTTTGATTTGAGGTTTAACGTCCCATCAACACATTATAGGTCATTTTGGAGACGTTGTTTCTAATTTTGTGGGACTTTTACCCGACATTGAGATGAAATGACATCTCAATCTCTGTCACCCAATGAAACTAATAGGGTTGATAAGCACGGATGGTCCGACTCGCGCCCCTATGCCTGGGCAAGCTTAGATCCCCTAAGCGGTTTACCAATACTCCTGTGCCGTCAGAAGCAAGTACACCGCAATCACCGCAAGCAGGAGCAAGTCCACCGCCATTACCTTACCCGGAATGAGTCACCTCAGAAGTAGGTTTTTTTCGGGACAGTACACAATCAAACTCTACTCTAGCCACTGTTTATACAATCGGGCGGCCCCCTCCCATTGGGACTGGAAGAAATAGATGGGCTGCATGATGCTTCCACACAGAGCTGAAACGGACCTCACACAAGTACTGGTAAACCGCTTAGAGGATCTAAGCCTGTAAGCCTGCGAGATACGTGTAAACTCTATTGGTGTAAACATGCTTATACGTGTTAACTCTATTGGTTTCATTGTGCGACAGGGCTTGAGATGTCATTTCATCTCAAAGTCGGGTAAAAGTCCCACAAAATTCGAAGCAACGTCTCCAAAATGACCTATACAGTGTTGACTGGGACGTAAAATATCAAACCAATCAATGTTAATCAATTATACAAGCGGAGCTTATAGGGCGTTGTAGGAGACCTCTGTGCGCCCCTGCCGAGCTCCTGTAGCGTTGAAAGAGACCTTACTGCGCTGCTATGGCAACCTTACGGTGACCTCACTGCGCTCTGATCAGAACGCCGAGCGACGGCGTTTGTTTTGAGCATGCTCAAAATGCGCGCCGTCGCTTGGCGTTCTATGCGATCCCAACGCGTCTACTGGCAACGCCACTGCGTTGCTACGGCGATGTTTGCGATCGTACTGCGCGCACCTCGGCGTTCTGCATTTTTCTTGGACGCCATGAGAACACAGCCCTGGTGTGACAGGGTTTAACTGTCCTTATGGCCTTCCTTTGTTTAGGTTTCCATTATGGTCTGGTCGCTTAATGTTTGTGTTTCTTTCCCTTTGGTGTCTTTGATGGGTGGAGTAAGTTAATTGTATCGATTCCTGATCTTTGTTTTACTTCTACTTTACTAAATAGTGTTGACGGGGATGTAAAAGTGGTGCGAGTTGGACCTATTGGTTTCATTGGGCAATAGGGCTTGAGATGTCATTTCATCTCAATGTCTGGTAAAAGTCCTATAAAATTGGAAGCAATGTCTTCCAAATTAGCTAAATAGTGTTGACAGGGCTGTAAAACCTCTATTCAGACAAACAAATTAAGCCTGTCCAGGGAAGGTGTGGTTAGGTTAACTGACTGGCTTTACATGACCTTAATATTTTTGACCAGGGTCCAGTTGTTCAAAGCATCGTTAGCTTAACGAGGTCGTTAGTGATCAAATTGTTAACTGTTCTAGCAAGTGCAATATCGAAAATTTTGTTATTTTTGCTGAAAAAAATGTAAGCAGCTTTTGCATCTGCAAAAGCTGCTCACATTTTTTCAGCAAAAATTTTAGCATTTTTGCCATATCTAATGATCAAAGTTTTAACAATACCTTAACTAACGATGTCGTTAGTTTTGAACAACTGGCCCCAGGGTTTTCCCTCAAAGTTTTTATTTGGGGGACATTTGTCCCCCTTAAATTTAATTTTAGGGACCAAATGAAAATTTTGTGGGACATGTCAGAAATTTTTATCACTTCTCCTGTTTTGATGTAAACTGTTTATTAAATGTTGCTTGGAGTGTTCCAATTCCAGTTTTAATTCCATGTTGTTGATGAGCCAATGCAAAACCAACCTGATTATACACAACATAGACATGACATAGATAGCAGCTAGAGAGAACCTTAAAATTTGAAGCCAGGAGTACAAATCTAAGCACTTGTCAGAAAACATCCATGGTTTTTTACAGTAGAGGAGACCGATTCTGCACTCGTTGAAGGCTCATTCTGTAAAAGACTTTGTCCCACTTCTTCCTCTGCGGAAGATGCAGTTGATTTTCTGTGAGAAGACGCCGAATCTCCCCCAGAGGAAGAAAAAAACGATTTTAATCGTTTTTGGGGAAGCCATTTTCTGTCAACAAGTATTGGTTCCGTGCACAAGACCGGTATCTCAACTGGCAAAGTTATGAGTCGGGAACCATATACATTGATCAGTATCGCTCAGACGATTGCAAGGTGCGTCTATTGAGTGAATTTGGAATTGAACCAAATCGCACTCAGAAGCGTCAGATTGCGCCCATACGAGCGCACTACGAAGCAAAATGCGGGACATTTGCATCAAAAATGCAGCAAAACGCAGAAATTTGTGCACCAGGGAAAACCCTGTTAAACTCTGAACCAACTAACCAACAGCGTGTTCTGGCTAACTTTGTAGAAAAGGGGACAGCATGAGGCTTCCAGGCCAAGAACAGAATGAGAACATTTAATAGGGTTAGAAGAAAGCCCATAGCCCCAGATAAGAAGGGGTATCTACATACTATTTTTCTTATTTCTGCACAAAGACATATGTCGTGGGTACTCAATAGAAGTGCCTCGCTGAGGCGCTTCTAATGAATACCCACAACATAGCGAGGTGCTTCTAATGAATACCCACAGCATAGTGCCTCGCTGAGGTGCATCTGACAAAGGAGAATAACTTGTGTGTTTTTCACCCCTAAACCAAAAACCTTAACCTCGGTGATAACTTTCTTAGCCTTATGGTTTAAGATTTACAGGTCCTTGCAGGGAAGGGGCCTTACATTTCTCAATTTTTTTTTTGCATTCTTTGTTAAAAATCACTACCTAGTTTCTTTATTTGTACTCCAAACATCAGCTGAGGGTACTCATTAGAACCTCCTCATTCAGACAGTTCTAACGAGTACCCATAACCTTTGTCTTCAAACAAATCTTATCAAACTTCAAAGTGTATAGGATCATGTCACTAAAATAACCCTCCTACTACTGCGCATCTTCGGGGAGCATCCCTCGGTTTCACCGAAGCTCTTGTTTATAGGTTCTGCATATCAGCTCACTGTAGGGATGGATATTGTCACAATTTTCATATCACAATATATTGCGATACGGTTACTGCGTATCACGATTCGTATTATGATATTATATTATGTAGCAATCTGAAACACACCACGATATATGGAAAGAAGACGGGAGTTTTCATGCGTATATATCATTTAACCTATTTCTGCTCATGCACTTACAAAACAAAGGTACTTATAAGAACTGTCCCAATGTTATGAGGGGAAGTAAAGATACTATCTGAAAATGCCATTAAATGTTGTATTAGATTGATGGCCTCAGTCACTTTAGTTGTGACTGTCATCTTTTGCAACCTGAAATGTTGCTAGATATCAGCTTTTCCTTTTTGATTTTAAACAACTTGGTAGTTGGCCATGGTAAAGTTTGTTTTGGTTTCTCTCGATTACACAATCTTGTAATTGCTGGGCGGCTTACACTAAAACGCCGTATACAACAACAAAAGCCGCGTGATTCACCGAAATCCTAGCTCTGCCTACACTATAACTGGCTTAAACATAAAGGGTGGGAATCAATTAAATTACTAAATTAAGGCCTGGGAATGATTCTGTTTACAGTGAGATGTATTTACCAATCAGTTATGAAAGAAAATATGAAAAATGGTTGAAAACAAAGAAAATATCGAAAATATCGATATTGGCAGACCGTATTGTGATATGATTTTTTCCTGAACTGTATCACGATATACCAATAATACCGCACATCACTGACTCACTGAGGGGGATATTTGACCAAAGTTTAATGAAAATCCTTCCAGGGGTAAAGGAGACATAGACAGGACACAAAATTCAAACTCTTGACCTTTAACTGTGACCTTGACCTTGAGTCAGTATTGTTTATTTATGGGTTCTGCACAAAAGCTCACTGAGAGGGATATTTTACCAAAGTTTAATCAAAATCCTTCCAGGGGTAAAAGAGCTATGGAACAAACACAAAATTCAAAGATTCAAGGTCGTAACCTTCAACTGTGACCTCCATCTTGAGCCCGCATGGTTTATTTATGGGCTCTGCACATCAGCTCACTGAGGGGGATAATTGACCAAAGTTTCATGAGAATCCTTCCAGGGGTAAAGGAGATAATGGAACGGACACAAAATTCAAAGGTTCAAACTTGTGACCTTCAACTGTGACTTTGACCTAAAGTAGGCATGGTTTATTTATGGGTTCTGCACATCAGCTCACAGAGGGATATTTGACTAAAGTTTGATGAAAATCCTTCCAGGGGTAAAGGAGATGTGGAACGGACAAAAAAAATCAAAGATTCAAACGTGACCTTCAACTGTGACCTTGACCTTGAGTTTATATATGTTTATTTATGGTTTCTGCACATCAGCTCACTGAAAGGAATATTTGACCAAAGATTAAGGAAAATCTAACAAATGGTTCAGGAGATACGGAGCAGACAAGAAAGTGTTATGGACAGACATATGGATGACACTCTTACGAGAGGTACATTGTGGGGTTCACAATGTTAAGGCTTTGGAGATTTTAACCCCATAATGTAGCATTGTACAGCCACTAACCCCACAAACAGGCATGTTTGGTGTTGTGGGGTTGAAAAATGGAATAAACCTCATTAAGTATGAATTGTACAGAACATAAACCCCAGTATGTATCTGGAGTATGAATGAATGAATGAATGAATGAATGAATGAATGGATGGATGGATGGATGGATGGACAGACAGACAAACAGATGGACAGACAGACAAAGGCCATTCCTATAATCCCCGCTCCGCTTCGCGGTGGGGGATTAGAAAGCCCCAAATTATCCTCTCATCCCCTTATCAGAAGCTTTGTCTTAAATTTTATAACACGTTAGACAGCACATGCACCACAACCTCATTATAACATGGTTCTTTATAACATGGTTTTGGATATAATACAGTTTCAGGATGGATCCAAAATGTATACATTACATAGAAAAATGACCATAAAATGGCCTATATAATCTGTAATTTTTTGTTTGGATATAACACGGTTGTTTAACTAACACGGTTTCTGCTTTGGACCCCATTAATAGTGTTAATCTGATTGGTTGATAATCAGTGGTGGGTATGGCATATGTAAATATTCAGCAGGTCAAGGGTTAATACTGTTTGATGAAACCTTCATTTCCAAATACACCACAACCTCTATTTAACACTATTAATGGGGTCCAAAGCAGAAATACAGTATGCCAGGCTAGCGGGACTATCTTGTAAAAATTGTCTGTCCCAATTTTCTGACCTATATTAACCCTTATCTAGCTGAATATTCATTTAAGCCACACCCATTTATGTCTATCAACCAATCAAATTACTTGATGTATTTTATTGCTACAAGTTCATAAACTGAATGCCAAACAGTATAGATCCTGATCAGATGGCTTCTTCAGAAGCCATCTGATCTGGATCTACACTGTTTGCAAAGATAGGGATTGTCGTGAACAGCAGGATAAGGGTTAAAGTATTAACCCATTTTATGCCAGAAACCCCAAAATGGGTCATTGGCAAACAGAAAAGGCCCTGATCAGATGCCGCAAAACACAGTGCCTGATCAAGGCCTTCACTGTTTTAACCCTTATTCTCATTACGAAAACACACCCGTGTGACATGGTGCAATTTTTCACATATCCAAAAAGTCCATTTTTCTGATGAAAATCTGTGATATTTTTCTAGTAATACTACAAACATAGGTTGTGGGTGCTCGTTCTAATGAGTACCCACAACCTATGTCTTGGAGCAGAAATAAGGAAAATAATGTTTATCCCCATAAACCGCAGTTTTCTCTATATAATGTGTGGTTTAGGGGGGTCTTTATTTTACGGACTTGTTCACGTGATGTGCTGTTCATGTCAACCTCTGCCTTTGCAAACAGTGTAGATCCAGTTCATATGGCTTCTGGAAAAGCCATCTGATCAGGATCTACACTGTTTGTCATGCAGTTTGTGAATTGAACAAATATATTATATAAGGTAATTTGATTGGTTGATAATCTGCAATGGGAGGGGCTTAATTAATTTATGCAGTGGAATAAGGTTAAGAAAGTTCAACAAGTTTCAAAATTAATTAACCCTTATCTTGCTGTTCACAACAACCCCTATCTTTGAAAACAGTGTAGATCCAGATCAGATGGCTTCTGAAGAAGCCATCTGATCAGGATCTACACTGTTTGGCATTCAGTTTATGAATTTGTAGCAATTAATTACATCAAGTAATTTGATTGGTTGATAGACAGAAATGGGTGTGGCTTAAATGAATATTCAGCAAGATAAGGGTTAAATTGCTGAAAATGATTGAACCTGACACCTCTAGATTTCGCAGTGTATTCCTGCTACTGTATAAGGTGGAAGGTTCCAACTTAACCCTTGTCCTGCTGTTTTGTTTGTTTGATTTGAGGTTTAACGTCCCCATCAACACTGTAAAGGTCATTTTGGAGACGTTGCTTCCAATTTTGTGGGACTTTTACCCGACATTGAGATGAAATTACATCTCAAGCCCTGTCGCCCAATGAAACCAATAGGGTTTATTAGCATGGACGGTCCGCCTCGCACCGCGGTTCCTGGACAGGCTTAGATCATCTAAGCGGTTTACCAGTACTAGTGTGCGGGCCTGATTCAGCCATGCGTGGAAGCATCATGCAGCCAATATATTTCTTCAAGCCCCTATGGGCGGGGGCGCTTGTCCTGCTGAATATTCATATATGCCACACCCACTGCCGATTATCAACCAATCAGATTACTTGATGCAAATTATTGCAACAAATTCACAATCTGAATGGCAAACAATGTAGATCCTGATCAGATGGCTTCGTCAGAAGCCATCTGATCTGGATCTTCATTATTTGGAAAATAATGCATATCCGGGCTCAGCAGGACAAGGGTTAAAGTAGCTGCATCATAGCAGCTGGGGAATTCCATAGGCTTCTGTTGTCTTGGCCACCAGACTTCATGAATATGGATTGAAATCAATCATCAGTCAGTGTCACGCTGCTTCATCGCACTGTGTGAGAAACAGGTTTCCTGATAGCATTCCTAGTTTATGCCATTTGTATGTTTGCAGTTTGAACCACCAGAATGTTTTAAACCAAAAGTATTTTGCAGTTTTGAACCATAAGTGTATTTGCAGTTTTGAACCACAAGCATTTTTATAGTTTTGAACCACAAGCATGTTTGCATTTTTTTACCACAAACATGTTTGCAGTTTTGAACCACAAGCATGTTAGCTGTTCTGAACCACAAGCATGTTTTCAGTATTAAACTACAAACATGTCTGCAGTTTTGAACCAGAAACATGTTTGCAGTTTCGAATTTAAAGCATACTTGCAATTTTGACTCACATTTTGAACTCATCACGAAAACATGCCAATATAATTTTGACCCCCATGAACCCCACTTTTATATAGTAAAACTGGGGTTTCCGGGGGTATACCTTATTTTTCTTATTTCTGTTCTAAAATATAGATTGTGGGTACTCATCGAGGCGGTTCTAACGAGTGCCCACAATCTATATTTGGAGCAGAAATAAGAACAAGAGGGCCATGATGGCCCTGGATCGCTCACCTGATCCATAGTGTAACAAGTGGGCCCCAGCGAGGGCCATTATTGGCCCCAGGGCTTTAATGTACATAATGTTGAGGGAGGTCTTAAAGGTGAAGCTTCATACCAAACATCAACAAAGGCTAAAATTTGAACAATCTTGTCAAAGGTCCACTAGATGAAGCTACACATCAAATATCAAAGACCTGGGCCTAGCGGTTTCAGAGAAGAAGATTTTTAAAGATTTTGCCTATATAAGCCTATGTAAAATCAAAGGGCCCCGGGACAGGGGCATTTTTTGCCCCAGCACTATAGTTTGAACAATCTTGGTAGGGGTCCACTAGATGAAGCTTCATACCAAATATCAAAGTTCTGGGCCTTGTGGTTTCAGAGAAGAAGATTTTTAAAGATTTTCCCTATATAAGCCTATGTAAAACCAAAGGGCCCCGTGGCAGGGGGGGATTTTTTGTCCCAGCACTATAATTCGAACAATCTTGGTAGGGGTCCACTAGACGAAGCTTCATACCAAATATCAAAGTCCTGGGCCTTGTGGTTTCAGAGAAGAAGATTTTTAAAGATTTTCCCTATATAAGCCTATGTAAAACCAAAGGGCCCCGGGGCAGGGGCATTTTTGGCCCCAGCACTAAAATTGGAACAATCTTGGTAGGGGTCCACTAGATGAAGCTTCATACCAAATATCAAAGTCCTGGGCCTTGTGGTTTTAGAGAAGAAAATTTTTAAAGATTTTCCCTATATAAGCCTATGTAAAACCAAAGGGCCCCGTGGCGGGGGCATTTTTGGCCCCAGCACTATAATTTGAACAATCTTGGTAGGGGTCCACTAGATGAAGCTTCATACCAAATATATAAGACCTGGGCCTTGTGGTTTCAGAGAAGAAGATTTTTAAAAATTTTCCCTATATAAGCCAATGTAAAAGCAAAGGGCCCCGTGGCGGGGGCATTTTTGTCCCAGCACTAAAATTTGAACAATCTTGGTAGGGGTCCACTAGATGAAGCTTCATACCAAATATCAAAGTCCTGGGCCTTGTGGTTTCAGAAAAGAAAATTTTTAAAGATTTTCCCTATATAAGCCCATGTAAAACCAAAGGGCCCCGTGGCGGGGGCATTTTTTGTCCCAGCACTAAAATTTGAACAATCTTGGTAGGGGTCCACTAGATGAAGCTTCATACCAAATATCAAAGACCTGGGCCTTGTGGTTTCAGAGAAGAAGATTTTTTAAGATTTTCCCTATATAAGCCTATGTAAAACCAAAGGGCCCCGGGGCGGGGGCATTTTTGGCCCCAGCACTGTAATTTGAACAATCTTGGTAGGGGTCAACTAGATGAAGCTTCATACCAAATATCAAAGACCTGGGCCTTGTGGTTTCAGAGAAGAAGATTTTTAAAGATTTTCCCTATATAAGCCAATGTAAAACCAAAGGGCCCTGTGGCGGGGGCATTTTTTGTCCCAGCACTATAATTTGAACAATCTTGGTAGGGGTCCACTAGATGAAGCTTCATACCAAATATCAAAGTCCTGGGCCTTGTGGTTTCAGAGTAGAAGATTTTTGAAGATTTTCCCTATATAAGCCTATGTAAAACCAAAGGGCCCTGGGGCGGGGGCATTTTTGGCCCCAGCACTATAATTTGAACAATCTTGGTAGGGGTCCACTAGATGAAGCTTCATACCAAATATCAAAGACCTGGGCCTTGTGGTTTCAGAGAAGAAGATTTTTAAAGATTTTCCCTATATAAGCCAATGTAAAACCAAAGGGCCCCGTGGCGGGGGCATTTTTCGTCCCAGCACTCAAATTTGAACAATCTTGGTAGGGGTCCACTAGATGAAGCTTCATACCAAATATCAAAGTCCTGGGCCTTGTGGTTTCAGAGAAGAAGATTTTTAAAGATTTTCCCTATATAAGCCTATGTAAAACCAAAGGGCCCCCGTGCGGGGGCATTTTTGGCCCCAGCACTATAATTTGAACAATCTTGGTAGGGGTCCACTAGATGAAGCTTCATACCAAATAACAAAGACCTGGGCCTTGTGGTTTCAGAGAAGAAGATTTTTTAAGTTTTTGGTGAAAAAAATCTGTTTTTGGCTCCTGTGACCTAGATGTGCAACGGACCGGAACCATTTGACCCATATTCAAACTTGACCGAGATATTGTCATGATGATCATTCTGAGCAAGTTTGATTAAGATTGGACCAAAATTGTGGCCCCTAGGGTGTTCACAAGGTTTTTATATGATTTGACCCGCTGACCTACTTTTTAACCCGATATGACCCATATTCGAACTGGACTGAAATATTGTCACAATGGTCATTCTGAGCAAGTTTCATGATAATTGGACCAAAACAGTGGCCTTCAGAGTGTTCACAAGGTTTTTCTATGATTTGACCTACTGACCTACTTTTTGACCGGACATGACCCATATTCGAACTTGACCAAGATATTGTCATGATGATCATTCTGAGCAAGTTTGATTATGATTGGACCAAAATTGTGGCCTCTAGGGTGTTCACAAGGTTTTTCTATGATTTGACCCGCTGACCTACTTTTTAAGCCGACATGATCCATATTCAAACTTCACTAAAATATTGTCACAATGATCATTCTGAGCAAGTTTGATGATGATTGGACCAAAATTGTGGCCTCTCGAGTGTTCACAAGGTTTTTCTATGATTTGACCTACTGACCTACTTTTTTACCCGACATGACCCAAATTCGAACTTGACCGAGATATTGTCATGATTATCATTCTGAGCAAGTTTGATGATAATTGGACCAAAACTGTGGCCTCTAGTGTGTTCACAAGAAAAAGTTTACGCACGACGGACGACGGACGACGGACGACGCACGACGACGCCGGACATCTTACTGTCACAAAAGCTCACCATGACCTTCGGTCAGGTGAGCTAAAAATATCACAATTTTTCATCATAAAATTTTCTTTTTTTTGGCGATAAAGGTGGCAATGTATTTGTATATGCGTATTTGCGTAATGACAAGCATGTTTAACAGTTATGATCCACTGACATTTTTGCAGACCTTTCCATTGATACCAAGCTTTTTGACCTGTGACCTTGACCCTTGAATTTTGACCTACTTCTAGCTTGACCTTAGCGAAGCTTCGGGTCAGCTTTGACCTGTGACCTTGACCCTTGAATTTTGACCTACTTCTAGCTTGACCTTAGCGAAGCTTCAGGTCACCTTATGCCTTTGCTTGTTGTTTGTCATCCATCATTAACCCTTGTCCTGCTGAATATTTATATATGTCACACCCACAGCTGATTATCAGCCAATCAGATTACATGATGCAAATTATTGCAACAAATTCATAAACTGGATGGCAAACAATGAAGATCCTGATCAGATGGCTTCTTCAGAAGCCATCTGATCTGGATCTACATTGTTTCAAAGAAAAGGCATATCCGGGCTCAGCAGGACAAGGGTTAACTTTTCACATTTTCATCATCTCCAGAAGCACAGGGTGGATTGAGCTGATAGTTGGTGGGAGGCATTGGAGTGACATACAGATTAGAATTACTAAAATTGTTTGATTCCGATATTCAGGATGGGGGCCATCTTGAAATTTTTCAAATACCGGTAACATCTCCTGAACCAAAGGTCGGATTGAGCTGAAACTTGAAGGGATTGGCGTCAAGGTGATTTGGAGATTTAGATTTGCTAAAATCGTTCCGTTCCGATATCCAGGATAGCCACCATGGCAACCATCTTTAAATTCTATAAATGACATCTCCTCCCGAACAAATGAAACTTAAAGGGAGACATCTAGGCGATATAGAGATTCAGATTTGCTAAAATTGTTCTATTCCAATATCCAAGCTTGTCGCAATGGCTGACTTCTTGAAATTCTTCAAACAACATCTTCTGAACCAAAGTTGAATTGAGCTGAAACTTGATGGGAGGCATTTGGGCAACATGGCGGTTCAGATTTGCTAAAATCGTTCTGTTCTGATATCCAAGATGGCTTCCATGGTGGTCAATTCTGAAATCTTCAAATGACATATCCTCCCAAACTAACTGCCAGATCAGGTTTAAACTTGAAGTGGGGAGGGGGTATCAGGCTGACATGGAGATTCAGATTTGCTAAAATTGTTCCATTCTGATATCCAAGATGGCTGCCATGGTGGCCCATTTTAAATTCTTTAAATGGCACCACAACCAAAGGCCGGATCGAGCTGAAACTTGATGGGAGGCATCAGGGTGACTGATGGGAGGCATAGGGTAAACCTGGAGATTCAGGTTTGCTTATATCCTGGATGGCAGCCAAGCTTGCCATCTCGAAAATCTTCAAACCACATCTAGTTGCATTGAGTTAAACTTTGGTGGGAGGCATTTGGGTGACTTGGAGATTCAGAATTGCTAAAATCTTCGTTTCCAATATCTAACATGGTAGCCATCTTGAATTCTTCAAAGCACATGTGTAGTAATTGCGAATAAGATTTTTGGGGAGGGGCAACTCATGTGTAATCATTATGTCAGATTTGCTGAATTCACAAGAAGATTCTGTAGAGTGCCTATTGCATGCTTTTTGCAAGAGTCCATGTACACCACAGCTTTGTTTGTGATGCAGTGGTTGACCTTTTTAGGTCACGCGAGCACGAAGTGCTCATGGTGAGCTATTGTGATTGGTCTGTGTGGGTAGTGTGTCATGCGGCCTCAACAATTTGCTTAAAATGCTAAAACCTCCTGAACCCTGGGGCCAGTTTCAATCAAACTTAGGAATGTTTCTTAGATGACCCTCTATGAAAATATTTAAAATCATTCAGCTCGAATTAACAAGATGGCCACCAGAGCTAAAAATAGAAAAATCTTTATATGACAACTTGGGCCAATTTCAGTCAAACTGCATAGGAAGGTTGCTTAGACGACCCTCTACCAAAGTAGCTAAAATTGTTCTGCTCCGATGAACAAGATAGCCGCCAGAGCTAAAAATGGAAAAAATCTTTAAACGACAACTCCTCCTATACCCTTGGGCGAATTTCATTCAAACTTCATAGGAATGTAGCTTAGTGGACGCTCTACCAAACAAGCTAAAAGAGTTCTGCTCAGAAGAGGAAAATGGCCACCAGAGCTAAAAATAGAAAAACATCAACAATTGGCTTTAATGACAACTCCTCCAGATTCCTTGGGCCAATTTCAATCAAATTTCAGAGGAGTGTTGCTTAGGTGACCCTCTACCAAAATAGCTAAATTCTTTCTGCTCAGATGAATAAGATGGCGGCCAGATCTAAAAAAAAATAGAAAAATCTTTTAAGGACAACTTCTCCTATACCCTTGGGCCAATTTCGTTCGAACTTTATAGGAATGTTGCTTAGTTGACCCTCTACCAAACTAGCTAAAACGGTTCCGCTCGGATAAGCAAGATGGTCACCAGAGCTAAAAAATAGAAAAACATCAACAATTGGCTTTAAATGCCAACTTCTTCTGAACCCTTTGGCCAATTCCAATTAAACTTCATAGGGATGTTGCTTAGGTGACCCTTTACCAAAATAGCTAAAATTGTTCAGCTTGGATGAACAGAATGGCCGCCAGAGCGAAGAATAGAAAAATCTTTAAACAACAACTCCTCCTATACCCTTTGGCCAATTGCATTCAAACTTAATAGGAATGTTGCTAAGTTGACCCCTGCCATACGAGCTAAAACTGTTCTCCTAGAATGAGCAAGATGACTGCCTGAGCTAAAAATAGCAAAAATCAACAATTGGCTTTAAATGCCAATGCCTCCTGAACCATTGGGCCAATTTCAATCAAACTTCATAGGAATGTTGCTTATATGACTGTCAACCAATAGCTAATTTTGTTTCGCTCAAATTAACAATTTGGCCCCCAGAGCTAAAAATAGAAAATGACAACTCGTCTTATACCCTTGGGCCAATTCCATTCAAACTTACAGGAATGTTGCTTAGGTGACCCTCTAACTGAAAAGCTAAAGCTGTTCCACTCTGATGAGCAAAAAGGCCACCAGAGCTAAAAATTGAAAACATCAACAATTCCCTTTAAAAACCAACTCCTCCTGAACCTTTTGGCCAATTCTAATCAAACTTTATACGAATATTACTTGGGTAACCCTCTTCAAAAATAGCCAAAATCGTTAGGCTTGGATGAACAAGACGGCCACCATGGCTAAAATTAGAAAAATATTTAAGCGACTCCTCCTCCTATGCCCATAGGTCAATTTCATTCGAACTTCATAGGAATGTTGGTTAGGTGACTCACTACCAAAATAGCTAAAACAGTTCTGCAACGATGAGCAAGATGGCCACCAGAGTTAAAAATATAAATACATCAACAACAGGAGTTGGCATTGAAAGCCAGTTCAGTGCCAACTCCTGAACTCTTTGGCCAATTTTAATCAAACTTTATAGGAATGTTGCTTAGGTGCCCCTCTACCAAAATAGCTAAAATAGTTCTGCTTGGATGAACAAGATGGCTGCCTGAGCTAAAAATTGAAACTTCATTAAACAACAACTTCTATACCCTTCGGCCAGTTTCATTCAAACATTGAAGGAATGTTGCTTAAGTGACCATTTACCAAAATAGCTGAAGCTGTTTCACTCAAATGAGCAAGATGGCCACCTGAGCTGAAAATAGAAAAATTTCAACAATTCACTTTAAATTGACCTTGGGACAATTTCAGTCAGTCTTCACTGGATGTTGCTCAGGTGACTGTCAGTAATCCCCATGACTTTAAGAAGCTATGGTGAGTGATTCAGGGCCATCTTGGTCCTCTTGTAGTTATAAGAGGTGCAAACAATACCTTAGCCCTGCATCCCCCATTCTGCATCAACATCATCTCTTTCTGAGTCCTAAATTAGACAGAGCTGTTCAGAAACTCAGAGGCATCAAGACAACATGCAGATTTAGAATTGCTAAAGGCAATGTGATCTGATAGACAAGCTGGGTACCGAGGCACAGTGTAATATATCATGATCAGCCTTATCCAGGTGAGCGATTTTTGGCTCAGGTCTCTACTTTAAAAATGTAACCAAAAACTTCAACCTTGGCCATATTTCCAAACGTATTTGTCCTAGCCTCGTGAAACTTGACACAGATTTGCATGATCACTAGAGCTACATTCTGACGGAAAGTTCCATAACCCTATCATGCAATTTGACAGATTTAACTGCCTTTGTACCATAGGAAAAAATGCCTGTATTAAGAAAACATTTTGGTCTCTCATTGTAATACCACAAACAATACTGCTTTCAAAATTCGCTTGTGTGTTCCTTGCGGCAAGACCTTTCCATTGGTATCCAACTATTTTACCTGTGACCTTGACTTTTGCACTTTGACCTGTTTTTCGAAAATTTAAAAAACTGCACCTTGGCCATACTTCAAAAGTATTTGGCCTAGCCTCATGAAATGACGCACATCTGTATCAACACGAGAGATACATTCTGAACAAGTTCTATCATGCAACTTGACTGATTTATCTCCCTTTGTGACATGAAAAATGAAAAAAAAAAAAAACAAAAAAAAAAAAAAACAGACAAGTATGGCACCCACTTGCAGTGTTCTTTTGAGTTGAGTTATAAAAATTGATGAATTGGAGTTCCAATCCTCAGTCTAATACTTTAACCCGTATCTTGCTGTTCACGACAACCCCTTTCTTTGGAAACAGTGTAGATCCAGATCAGATGGCTTCTGAAGAAGCCATCTGATCAGGATCTACACTGTTTGACATTCAATTTATGAAATTGTAGGAATATATTACATCAAGTAATTTGATTGGTTGATAGACAGAAATGGGTGTGGCTTAAATGAATATTCAGCAAGATAAGGGTTAAAGGATGATCAGTCATCATTGCCAGACTGTTTGTTCACCTGAAGTGTTTAACCCTTATCTTGCTGAATATTCATCTAAGCCACACCCATTTCTTTATATCGACCAATCAAATTACTTTATGTGATTTATTGCTATAAATTCGAAAATTGAATGCCAAACAGTGTAGATCCTGATCAGATGGCTTCTTCAGAAGCCATCTGATCTGGATCTACACTGTTTCCAAAGATAGGGTTGTCGCGAACAGCAAGATAACGGTTAATATAGGTTAACCTTTCAGCTTATTCTGATTTCTTGTTATAATTTTAAGCTTTGATTAATTCATTCAATTCAAACTGCTTGAACTTTTTAATCTGCTTTCATGTATTGCAGATTTAAATAACCATACAATTTAGCAAGTCAGATTGATGAACAAGTAGAAAGATGAGAAATTTCTTCTCCATTTTTATTCTCATTTCTCTGGGAGATGTTTTAATTTCTCTTTTTCATCTCCACTTTCATTCTCAAGAAATTTCATCTGGGAAATGTTTTTATTTCTTCTTTTCAGCTCACCTGAGCCGAAGGCTCAGTGGGAGCTATTGTGATTGCTCACCATCCGTTGTCGTCCATCCATCTGTCCATCCGTCCATCCACAATTCCTTTAAACGACATCTCCTCATAAACCACTGAACAGGTTTTGACCTGACTTGGCAGAAATGATCTTTGGAGGGTCCTCTCTCAAAGTTGTTCAAAGAATTTCATTTCATGCAGAACTCTTGTTGCCATGGCAACAAAAAAGAGAAAATAAGAAAAAAACCTTTAAAAATCTTCTTGTCTGAAACCAGAAGGCCGAGGTCTTTGATATTTGGTATGACGCATCGTCTAGAGTACCTCTACCAAGATTGTTCAAATTATAGCCCTAAGGCCAAAATTGCCCAAGCGCCGGGGCCCACTGGTTTAACATAGGCTTATATAGGGAAAACCTTTAAAAATCTTGTCTGAAACCAAAAGGCCCAGGTCTTTGATATTTGGTATGAAGCTTCATCTAATAGACCTCTACCAAGATTGTTCAAATTATAGCCTTGGGTCCAAAATGCCCCTGGGCCAGTGCCAAGTGGTTTTACATAGGCCTATATAGGGAAAACCTTTAAAAAACTTCTTGTCAGAAACCAGAAGGCCCAGGTCTGAAGCTTCATCTAATAGACCTCTACCAAGATTGTTCAAATTAAAGCCCTGGGGCCAAAAATGGCCCCACCCCGGGGCCCACCGGTTTCAGATACACTTATATAAGGGAATCCTTTAAACATCTTCTTGTCTGAAACTGCAAGGCCAAGGTCTTTGATATTTGGTATGAAGCTTCATCTTGTGGACCTCTACTAAGATTGTTCAAATTATAGCCCATGGGCTAAGAATAGCCCCGCTCTGGGGCCCTACGCTTTACACATAAGGGCTTGTATAGGGAAATCCTTCAAAGATCTTTTTCTCTAAAACCGTAGGACCCAGGTCTTTGATATTTGGAATGAAGCTTCATCTAGTGGACCTCTACCAAAATTGTTCAAATTATAGCCCTGGGGCCAAAAATGGCCCCACCCTTGGGCCCACTGGTTTTACATAGGCTTGTATAGGGAAATCCTTTATAAGATCTTCTTCTCTGAAACTGTAGGGCCCAGGTCTTTGATATTTTGTATGGTGCTTCAGCTAGTGGACCTCTACGAAGATTGTTCAAATTATAGCCCTGGGGCCAAAAATGGCCGTGCCCAGAGACCCAGCGGTTTTACATAGACTTACAAAGGGAAAATCCTTTAAAACTCTTCTTCTCTGAAACTGCTGGGCCCAGGTCTTTGTTATTTGATATGAAGCTTCATCTAGTGGACCTCTACCAAGATTGTTCAAATTATAGCCTTGGGTCCAGAAAGGGTCCTGCCCTGGGGCCCACCAGTTTTACATTCGCTTGTATAGAGAAATCCTTTAAAAATCTTCTCTGAAACCACTAGGCCCAGGTCTTTGATATTTAGTATGAAGCTTCACCTAGGGGACCTCTACCAAGATTGTTCAAATTATAGCCTGTGGCTAAAAATGGCCACACCCAGAGACCCACCCGTTTTACATAGACTTACATAGGGAAAATCCTTTAAAAATCTTAATCTCTTAAACCGCTTGGCCCATGTCTTTGATATTTGGTATGAAGCATCATCTAGTGGACCTCTACCAAGATTATTAAAATTATAGCTCTGGGGCTAAGAATGGCCCCGCCCTGGAACCCACCGTTTTTAGCTCACCGTTCGTCGTCTTCTGTCCGTCCGTCCATCTGTCCACAATTCCTTGTAACGACATCTCATAAACCACTGAACAGATTTTGACCAGACTTGACAGAAATGATCTTTGGAAGGTCTTTTCTCAAAGTTGTTCAAAGAATTTCATTCCATGCAGAACTCTGGTTGCCATGGCAACCAAAAGGAGAAAATAAAAAAACTTTAAAAGTTTTTTGTCTGAAACCAGATGGCCCAGGTCTTTGATATTTGGTGTGAAGCTTCATCTAGTGCCCTCTACCAAGATTGTTCAAATTATAGCGTTGGGGCCAAAAATGCCCCCGTGCCGGGGCCCTACATAGGCTTATACTGTATAGGGAAATCCTTTAAAAATCTTCTTGTCTGATACATGTACAAGAAGGCCCAGGTCTTTGATATTTGGTATGAAGTTTCATTCTGTGGACCTCTACCAAGATTGTTCAAATTATAGCCCTGGGGCCAAAAATAACCCCTCGACAGGGCCCACTGGTTTTACATAGGCTTATATAGGGAAAACCTTTAAAAATCTTCTTGTCTGATACCAAAAGGCCCAGGTCTTTGATATGTAGTATAAAGCTTCACCTAGTGAACCTCTACTAAGATTGTTCAAATTATAGCCCTGGGGCCAAAAATACCCCTGCGCTGAGGTCTACCGAGATTTTTTAAATTATAGAGCTGGGACCAAAAATTGCCCCACCCTGGGACCCACATGTAGATATCTTAGCGCAGGTGAGTGAATTAGGACCATCATGGGCCTCTTGTTCTCTACATTCATTCTTTTTTTCTTCATCTCCTCTGTCTTTGAAACATTTTTATTTCTTCTTTTTCTCCTCTTTCTTTCTCATTTCTTCATTTACCTTTGTCTGGGAAATGTTTTGATTTCTACTCTCTACATTCATTCTCATTTCTTCATTTTCTTCTGTCTGGGAAATGTTTTGATTTCTACTCTCTACATTCATTCTCATTTCTTCATTTTCTTCTGTCTTGGAAATGTTTTGATTTCTACTCTCTACATTCATTCTCATTTCTTCATTTTCTTCTGTCATGAAAATGTTTTGATTTCTACTCTTTTTCTCTACATTCATTCTGATTTATTCATTTTCTCCTGTCTGGGAAATGTTTTGATTTCTAGTCTTTTTTCTCTACATTCATTCTCATTTCTTCATTTTCTTCTGTCTGGGAAATGTTTTGATTTCTTCTTTTTGTCTACATTCTACATTCTCATTTCCTCATTTTTCTCTGTTCTGGGAAATGTTTTGATTTCTTCTCTTTTTCTACATTCATTTTCATTTCTTCATTTTCCTCTTCTTTGTCTTTCCAACTGCCTCTTTTGTCTCTTTCCTCCCTTTCTGTAGAGATGACCAAAAAGGGATGAGTGTTGTTACCCTAAAAATGCCACAAAAATGCATCTGAAAAGGTTGTCTGTTCATGTTGTCTGCGTCATCATCTTGCAAACTTCTTAAAAATATTTTTGCACACTGCTATATCTACTTGCAAACTTCTTAAAAATATTTTTTGCACACTGTTAATTATCAACTTTTTAGAAATATTTTTGTATACTGGCAAACAGTGTGGACCCTGATCAGACTGCTCCTATAAATGTAAAAGCCATTGTTGCAAACAGTGTGAACTTTTTAGAAATATTTTTGTATACTGGCAAACAGTGTGGACCCTGATCAGACTGCTCATATAGGAGCAGTCTGATCTGGGTCCACACTGTTTGCAACAATGGCTTTTACATTCCCAGCAGACAACAACTGTTGTGATTGGCATCTTGAGGACAGTGCCTCAGGAACGATTTCTATTCCTTTGAAAGCAGTCCCTAGTGATAAGGGGGGGATAAAAAATAGTTGAAAGAGTTGCCTCCCCTAAATGTGTCTCCATTCACCTTTGTTTATTTGAACTGAGGTTTAATGCCCCATCAGCACTATTTAGGTCATTTTGGAGATGTTGCTTCCAATTTTGTGGGAATTTTACCCGACATTGAGATGAAATGACATTTCATTATCACAAGCCCTACCACCAAGTGTAATCATAGGGTTTATATGCATTGACGGTCCGACTCGCACCACTTTGCCTGAGCATGCTTAGGCCTTCTAAGCGGTTAACCAGCACTCGTGCAGTCGGTTTCAGCTTTGCGTGGGCTTACAGCCCAGTCTATTTCTCCTTTGTTTTACAGGGCCATTTGTTCAATCAGTTGATGTCATTAGTTAACATATCTTTTAAACTTTGATCATTTAACCCTTTTCTTGCTGTTCACGACAACCCCTATCTTTGTAAACAGTGTAGATCCAGATCAGATGGCTTCTGAAGAAGCCATCTGATCAGGATCTACACTGTTTGACATTCAGTTTATGAATTTGTAGGCATAAATTACATCAAGTAATCTGATTGGTTAAAAGTCAGAAATGGGTTTGACTAATCTGAATATTCAGCAAGAGAAGGGTTAATATGGCAGATATACAATTTTTTAACAGAAATAATGTGAGCAGCTTTTGCAATTAAGCTGCTTACTTTTTTCAGCAAAAATAACACTGTATTAGTTATTGTACTTGTCAGAACAGCTAACATTTTGAACGCTACTATTAACCCATAAGATGCCAATCACAACAATAGTCGTCTGCTTTTGTCGTCTGCTTGTAACTTTAAAAGTCATTTTTGCAAACCGTGTGGACCCAGATCAGACTGCTCCTACAGGAGCAGTCTGATCTGGGTCCACACTGTTTGCCTATATGCAAAAATATTTTTAAAAAGTTTGCAAGAAGATTCAGCAGGCAACATTAGCAGACGACATTTTCAGATGCAGTGTTTTCATAGCATCTTAAGGGTTAAATGTTCTTTTGAACAGCCCAGCCCAGTAAGCTGCAGCGTCATTTCATCATGCCACATTCAACATTCTACCGGTTTTGGATTTTGGCTATCTACTGCAGCCCTTTTGGAAAGTGTGAGGCAGGGCATTTTTAACCGTTGCACATTGTTGTTTTGTATCTTGCCTGTTTTTCAAATAACCCATTGTATGCTAGTGGACTCTTCCATTGCTATATGTTGGACAAATCCATTTGTCATATAAGGGGTGTCAGACCTATTCTCTTTTTGAGGGAAAATTCTGTTAGTAACAGTGTAGGCCCTGACCAGACGCCGCATTCTGCATCGTCTTGATCTGGGCCTGCACTGTTTGTCGAGGTACCCCTTAAAGGGTTTTCCCCGCATACAATGGGATAAGGCATATTGGCAGAAATTGATTGTTATATTTTTTTTCGCAAGATAAAAATCCAATAATTTAACTTCGGAGTTCGTTTCAATAATTTAATACAGTATTTAATGTAAAAGGTTCCCCTGGTAAAGGCTCTAGGAAACGGTTTTAACACCAGTTAGGCTGCTTCGGAAGATTTGCTCTGATCAGTCACCACCTAGAAATATTGTATTGTTAAATTTTTTTTTTCTTTTTTACTTGTCAGTTAATTTGTTATCTGTTGAATTGTCCAGATATTTATGGTAAATTTGCGATGTCATTAGCTAAATTCTACTCATCATATAGGTTCTCAGTGATGGATGAGTTTAAAATACGAATTTCCTGTGGTTTGAGGACAATACTCCTAGAGATCGATACCTGCTTCTCTTTTGTTTTTCTGTTTACGACAAGGATGTGCTTTATGGGTGAATGCGTACATCTTCAAGGGAAATAGAAATGCAGTAAAACCTGTCTTAGTGGCCACCTCTATTAAGCAAGCAACCTGTCTTAAGCAAGCAGACTTTCAGTTCCCGAAGAAGGAAAATGTATTAAAATCCCCCTTTGTTAAGCAAGCACCTGTCTTAAGCAAGCACTTTCAGATTATCCCACAGGTGCTTGCTTATTACAGGTTGGACTGTTTTTTTGTCTCCCTTTACAGTAGGGGTGTTCCCTTAACCCTTTCTGTACCAAATAGAATCTTCCCCCTTATACATGGCAGGAGTTCATTTCGAATTTTAGGGTTGACAGGTGTTATCTTTAAAATTTATTTGGAAAATAGCTGAACTTTTTGCAAATAGTGCAGGCCCTGAAGAAGCCATCTGATCAGGATCTACACTGTTTGGCATTCAGTTTATGAATTTGCAGCAATAAATTACATCAAGTAATTTGATTGGTTGATAGAAAGAAATGGGTGTGGCTTAAATGAATATTCAGCAAGATAAGGGTTAATACTATCAACCAAATTACTAAGTATAATATATTTGCTCAGTTCAGAAACAGAATGACAAACAGTGTAGACCCTGATTGGATGGCTCTTCAGAAGCCATCTAATCTGGATTTACACTGTTTGCAAAGGTAGGGACTGCTGTTTTCAGCAGGATACAGGCTAAGCTTTTTATGCCCCAGCCCAGAGTTGTGGGGAGAGCATATACAATTTTAATCTTATCAGCGTATGTCTTATCAAGCCCATCGGGGCTTGAAGAAATAGATGGTCTGCATAATGCTTCCACGCAGAGTCGAAACCAACCACACACGAGTACGGGTAAACCGCTTAGAGGATCTAAGCATGCCCAGGCAAAGTGGCGCGAGTCAGAACATCCATGCTTATAAACCCTATTGGTTTCATTGGGCGGCAGGGCTTGAGATGTCATTTCATCTCAATGTCTGGGAAAAGTCACACAAAATTGGAAGCAACATCTCCAAAATGACCTACACAGTGTTAATGGGGACGTTAAACCTCAAATAAATCAAAACAAACTGTCACGCGTCATGATACAGCTTATGTTTTTGGAGCTTCTCCTAAGGTTTGCAAGATCATGGTTTATTTGAGTTTGGATTTCATGTCCCCATCAACACTATTTAGGTCATTTTGGAGACATTGCAGATCATGGTTTACAACTTGCATATGCATGACCAGACTGTTACTGGAAGAGTTTAACCCTTTTAGTACCAAATGGAATCTTCCTCCTTATATATAGCAGGAGTCCATTTCAAAATTTAGGGGTGTCAGATGGTGATTTCATCAAAATTTATTTGGAAAATGGCTGAACTTTTTGCAAACAGTGTAGGCCCTGATCAGACGCCGCATTCTGCGGCATCTGATCTGGGTCTGCACTGTTTGCCCTGGTACCCGTTTTGGGGTTTCCGGTACTAAATGTGTCAATACCAATGGTTAACTTTAAAATGTTGTTCAGTGGGAGAAAGCATTCACCCTTTAGGAATTGTCTAGTTTCCTATCAAAATCCTGATGGGAATTTTTCTGTTTCAGGTTCAAGTTAATTAACTCATTTCAGACAGGAAACCGGAAAACAGAACACTGGCATACAGTGCAGGCCCAGATCTGATGCTGCATTTTGCAGTGTCTGATCTGGGCCTGCAATGTTTGCAAAAAGCTGAAAATTTTCTGATTGAATCAAACTGCCACCCCTAAATTTTGAAAAGATCTTCTGTGTTTTATATAGTTGGAAAGATTCCATTCAGCGGAAAATGGGTTTCAGTGTCTGAGACAGCTATTTTTATCAAAAGATTTTAAATTCAATGAATTCATTTCACTAAAAGCAATACATTAATTTCCCTAATATTTGGGATAATGGAAATAAAAGTTGAAAATCTTATCGATAGAACTTCATCTGATCCCATACCTTCCCCAGGTAGTGCAACCAATTTCGTTTATGACAGTAATTTGTTAACAAGTGCAACTTCATTTCATTTTTCACTCTTTGCAAAATGTCATCATTCAGTGCAATGCTATACCATATTTGAACTATTTACTGCTCATGCTCCTATAAGTGCACACCAAAGCTATTTTTGGAAAGAAAATGCCCAAGCGCATACTTTACAGTAGCCTTCCCTTGAAGCTCTCACAGGTGTTGATAAAAGCACTGTCCGTTAATTTTCAACACGGATAACTGACTTATACTTGTAAGACTTCACACTGGCAGATCCAAGTGCCATTATAGAAACATGTGGTGGGATCACGTGTGAAGCCCATGTGGGTTTTACAAAAGTATGGATTTTTTTCCGCACAAAATTTGTGAAGCGGAACAAGACTGTTCAACCGTCAAGACAGTTACTCGAAACTTTTTTGAAGCACACGGTGTGGTAACTAGGGCAAACATGGTATATAGATTTAGACAAAGTGATATTAATTTTGGTATATATGCCTCAAACACTGATGGCTTATGTTTCAAACTTACGAAATCTACAATCTACGCATCCCTAGAGGTGGATATGTATATCTGTAAGGTAAAGTAACATGCATCACGGTTGACCATGATCTATTTTATATCAAGGTCAAATTCAGTCACCAAGGCTTTTGTATGTGGGGGTGGGGGAGGGGGGGGGGAGGGGGGAGGCGAAACAGCGGATTTTTCTGATTCTATAGTAGGCTGAAAAATACAAAAAGTCAAGGACTCAAGGTCATTTACTGACTGTTATCCTGACTTTTCATATTCAGTTATAGTTATGTATAACTTCCTAACCCTTGTCCTGCTGAATATTCATATATGCCACACCCACTACTGATTATCAGCCAATCAGATTACTTGATGCAAATTATTGCAACAAATTCACAATCTGAATGGCAAACAATGTAGATCCTGATCAGATGGCTTCGTCAGAAGCCATCTGATCTGGATCTACATTGTTTCAAAGATAAGGCATATCCGGGATTAGCAGGACAAGGGCTAAAACTGCTGGACTGATTATCCCATTTTCTCATATCTCCGTTCAACCTCATATCTCCGTTCACCCTCTCCTTTGATTGATATGAAAAGGAATCATTTTTACAGTTATCACACATCAGAATTGGTAGTTGATAACTAACATTTCAACCTGTTTTGAAGAAATTCAATTTTGACTTACAATTTAATTCACAGAAATCGAAATTTGTCACAAAATGCTTAATATTTTAGGGATCCCCCAAAATAATCTCTAACCAGTGACAAGCATGTGACTGAAAATAAAAAGTATCAACAAATTAGAATAGTGCACAGTCTAAATAAAATACTCATCATGTTTAATATTCATAGAATGAATCTGATTTCTTATGATAATCAAATAAATTTAGGTGAACGGAGTTATGAGAACATGCTCCAAACACACCCTGCATTTCTAGACAGCTGTAGAATAAACAGAAGTAAGTAAGTAAGTAAGTAAGTAAGTAACGACTTTATTCTACGAGGGTTACAACATTTAGCATGTACAATAGCTAATCTTCCATGAGGCCCTCAAAGAAAAATACAATTTACAATATGAGAAACATGTTACTGTACACAATCAAAATACAATTTACAATATGAGAAACATGTTACTGTACACAATAAAAGACAGAAAAAAAAAAAAAAAAAAAAAAACAATGTCAAGAAAGCAATTGATTTGTAGATGAATGAGTGATCATTTATCCTCTGATGCCAAAAAGGGTGATTCATTGCACTAGCCATTTCAAACAGTGTCAAGTGACTGTGCATGTTTCACCTCATTAGGCAAGCTGTTCCAGATCAGACAGCCAGAGTACCTCATACTGTGCTTAAAGCACTCTTTTCTAGGCCTTGGTGGAACAAAACACCCAGATGCTGAAGACCTTAAGGAAACAGGGGTATCTGAATCATTTCTTAAAGTGAAGTTTTCAGATATGTAAGCGGGTGTTATTTCATTGTAAACTTTGAACATAAACTTTGCTTTTCGAAGGTATATACGATCATACAGAGATAGAATTTTTAAAGACTTCATTGCTTCCTGGGAATTTTCAACATTATAATCAAGAATAATTCGACATGCTCGTTTCTGAAGCCTGAAAATTTTCAGTTTGTTAGAGACACTTGTATTACCCCAGATAATGTTGCAAAAATCTAAATGTGGTTGTACATAGGATTTGTAGAATTGAATACGATGAGCCTGTGATAGGAAATGTTTAATTTTCGACAGTAACCATATATTGGATGAAATTTTCTTACTTGTGTGCTTGATATGATCAGACCAGTGCGGGTTGTTGTCCACATGGACCCCTAAAATTTTGTCACTTGAGACCATCTGCAGAGCTTCATTCATATAGTGAAGTTTCAGATCAACTGCATTTAGTCTTTGGCGTTTTTGACTAGTCGTAACAAGCATTACTTTGGTTTTTGATGAATTTAGAAGCATGCCATTGTTTTTGCACCATACATGTAATTGATTCAGAGCTACCTGAAGATTCTGTTCAATAGTTTCAAGAGAAACTTGGATGTCAAACAGAGTAGTATCGTCAGCATACATTTCTGTTGAAACCTTTTCTGTATATAATGGTAAATCATTAATGAAAAGTAGGAAAAGAAGAGGACCCAGAATTGAACCCTGTGGAACTCCACAAGTGACTGTCTCAAAAACGGATTTGAAACCATTAACTGAAACTTGTTGCTGCCTTTGGGAAAGATAGGTGTTGAACCATGACAGAGTATTGTTATCAATGCCATATAATTTTAATTTTGACAACAGAATTTGGTGATCAACCAGGTCAAAGGCTTTTCTGAAGTCAACAAGAACAATGCCTATGATTTTTCCACTGTCCATTGCATGTAACCATTTATCAGTCATATTGACGAGAGCAGTTTCACATGAGTGATGGGATCGAAATCCTGACTGAGTGTTACACAAAAGATTATACTTATTGAGGTAGATAGATAGAGAGTCATGCACATGTTTCTCGAGGATTTTTGATAAAATGGGTAAGACTGATATTGGACGATAATTATTAACATCATCATGTGCTCCATTCTTATAAAGAGGCGAGACCTTAGCCTCTTTCCATTTATTTGGAAATGTTGAATTGTTTATACTCTGGTTGCAAATGAAAGTAATATCATCTGCAATGTAGGGAGCTGCTAACTTAAGAAGTCGAGGACCGATACGATCAGTTCCAGTAGCTTTGCTTGGGTCAAGTTCTGAAAGATATTTTAAAACTTTTTCTTTTTCAATGTTGGGAATCTGAAACTTGGTATTTTCAGGAAGCTTACTACAACAGAACTCTCGCAGTTTGCCATGATTGGAATTTGTCACAGGTTCTTTAATCTTTGAAGCAATATTGACAAAGAAGTTATTGAAAGTGTTTGCAATTTCAGTGGGGTCCTCAATGCAGGACCCATTATTGATGACAGACAGTATATTAGATGACTTCTTACAACTTTTGCCTGCACCTACTTCCTGGAAGAGTTTGTATATACTGCCTGGATTGTTATAGCCCCGCTTTGAAAAAGTGGGGCTATATTGGATTTGCCATGTCCTTCTGTCATTCCGTGATTCCGTTAATTTGTGTTGGCTCCATAACTTTGTATCTGCTTAACATATTTTCATGAAACTTCACACAAATGTTAAACACCATAAGACAATGTGCAGAGCGAAGGAATTATAACTGTGGATTGCCTACTTTTGGAGTCATTGCCCTTTGAACATTTTCCGTAATTCCGTAATTCCGTAATTCCGTGATTCCGTTAATTTGTGTAGGCTCCATAACTTTGTATCTGCTTAACATATTTTCATGAAACTTCACACAAATGTTAAACACCATAAGACAATGTGCAGAGTGAAGGAATTATAACTGTGGATTGCCTACTTTTGGAGTTATTGCCCTTTGAACATTGAAAAATGGCAATTTTAATTGTGTCCGCTTCATAACTCGAAAACCGTTTGAGATATTTTTAGGAAACTTCACACAAATGTTAAGCACTATGAGACGATGTGCAGAGCGCAGGAACCATAACTCTGCATTGCTTATTTTTGGAGTTATTGCCCTTTGAACATTGAAAAATGGCAATTTTAACAGTGTCCGCTTCATAACTCGGAAACCGTTTGAGATAATTTCATGAAACTTCACACAAATGTTAAGCACTATGAGACAATGTGCAGAGCGCAAGAACCATAACTCTGGTTTTTGTATTTTCTGTGTGTCTGTCTGTGTGTCTGTCTGTGTCTGTTAACAATTTTCGTGTCCGCTCCATAACTTTAAAACCCATTCACATATTTTCATGAAACTTCACACAAACATTAAACACCATGAGATGGTGTGCAGAGTGCAGGAACCATAACTCTGGATTGCCTACTTTTTGAGTTATTTCCCTTTGAATATTGAAAAATATCAATTTTAGCCGTCTTTGCTCGATAACTCAAAAACCGTTTGAGATAATTTTATGAAACTTCACACAAATGTAAAGCACCATATTACGTGTGCAGAGCGCAGGAACCCAAACTCTGGATTGTCTACTTTTTCAGTTATAGGCTTTTGAATATTAAAAAATGTCAATTTTAACTATGTCCGCTCCATAACCGTTTCTGATATTTTCATGAAACTTCAAATAAATGAAAAGCACCTTGAGATGATGTGCAGAGTGCAGGAACCATAACTCTGGTTTGCCTACTTTAGGAGTTATTGCCCTTTGAACATTTAAAAAGGCAATTTTGACTGTGTCGGCTCCATAACTCACAAACCATTTGAGATATTTTCATGACACTTCACACAAGTGTAAAGCACCATGAGACAATGTGCAGAGCGCAGGAACCCTGACTCTGATTTGCCTACTTTAGGAGTTATTACCCTTTGAACATTGAAAAATGGAAGATGAAATTTAGTATAAACATGGACATTCTGGTAATGTATCATGCTCATTGAAATCAGGGACAAGGGCTCACAACTCTTAGAGTTTTTCCAGATAATGTAAAATTTTCAACAGTTATTTCTTGTTCATAACTGTTTTCTCTGCAGCTTAAATAACTTTCTTCTCTGACAGCGCTGAAGCGGGGCTATAGTCAGATCCTCTGACAGCTCTAGTTTTTATTATTTTCAATATATGTTTGATATTGATCTTTTTTGGCTTCCTTTATTAATTTGGTGACTTTGTTTGTGATGTTTATTTTCTTAAATCTTGAGATTCTCAAAGGCATTTAGCCAAATGTTTAAAAAATACCTGCAGAAAATTATTCTTGCAACAAAAAATTGAAAGCAGGATTGCTCAAACTTAGGTGAACGGAGTTATGGGTTTCCAGGCTAATACCAAATTACAATAATTGGAGCCGTCATGGGATGGGAGAAAAAGTTTGTTCATGGGATCTAGGTCACATGACCATGATGGCCTTCATGACATAATATATGGTAATCAAAGCGCCAAAAGGCGCTGAAATGACAGACTCTGTGAAAAATTCAGATATACTTTCTTTAGTGATAAGGACAATGGCCCTGGAATGCTGATTTTTAGTTTGGTTCACAAAACTGAGGTGAATCGGATGTTATACACTTTCATCATTATTTTACTCGCACATTATAGATAAAACAACATGCAAATGGCGACCAAGCAGACACAAATCGCTAGGGCAACGTCAAATCAATGTCGATCCAATGTCATGACGTTGCACCGAGGTTGATGTGACGTCACAATTATGTCATGTGCCTGCTGGGATAGTTGCCAGTTTTATGACAACACAAAACGTAGATGCAACTTTCTTGTAAAAGCTTACACTTGTTGACTGAGATGTGTTTCGCGGCTCAGTCAAGAACCTGCCGTCTGTCGTGCGCTACAATAAAGGAAAACACTTTTTGTGCGATGTTGAAGTTTTGCGGCATGTGACTAATTATTTATCACAACATTGTGCTTACATATTCAGTTATTCAGGGGCTTGAAGAAATATATGGGCTGCATGATGCTTCCATGCAGAGCTGAATCCGGCCCGCACACTAGTACTGGTAAACCGCTTAGAGGATCTAAGCCTGTCCAGGAACCGCGGTGCGAGGCGGACCGTCCATGCTAATAAACCCTATTGGTTTCATTGGGCGACAGGGCTTGAGATGTCATTTCATCTCAATGTCGGGTAAAAGTCCCACAAAATTGGAAGCAACGTCTCCAAAATGACCTTTACAGTGTTGACGGGGTTGTTAAACCTCAAATCAAACAAACAAACAAATCAGGCCTACAACAGAATTAGACAGTGATAGCTGTTAGGAGTATATTATTGCTGGCTTGCTACCGTCAGTGAAGTTTCTAGCGTCATATACTTCACCTTTAATTAGGTCATGTAAGTGTTATGAGTTTGTACCCTTTCAGCCCTTTATAGCCAAGTACAGATACCTACAGATGCAAACAGGGTAGAACCTGGTGACATGGCTCATAATGATACATCGCATTCCGTTCTACATGGTTTGACATGCTGTTGATGACTATTGACTAGACACCCAATTTACATGTGTATAATGGACGAGTACAAATTCAGTGACTGAAGAGTGAACTTGAGAAACTCGTGGGTGGAAGGGGTAAAATCTTAACCTGGCCATTTTGAAATGTAGCAGAGGCCATTTCATCTTCTTTTTTTTTTTTCCTTTTTTTTTCTTTTAAATTGCGACACAAACTTCATATTTCTTACGATTGATCTGCAGGCAGCTGATTCAAATGAAATCCAATCACTGAAAAATAAGATAAAAATGTAAATTCATCTGCTTCATGTTTTGATTGATGCTTTTAAGATAACTAACACGTTCATTGTTTTTTACGAAAGATCGTCTGATCTTTCATAGAACTTTTTCAACTTCAGTTGTCGCCAAACTGTCGCATGATGCAGCTGAATCGTAAGATAAAATCGTCAAGTTGTCTGCTTCAAAAGTTTGTATTACGCTTACAGGATAACTAATATGCTTGTACAATTTTGATTACTGCGCCAAACCGGACTACATTTTGTGTGGACTCATATTTCTATGGCTGTCAAAGCCGGAAGAACTGAAGCCTGAATTACTTTAAACGTCTAGCACAGCAAGAATAGACAGATAGAATCTGTCATCAAAAATACTTTGAAAGTCATGGACCAATTACCTTGAAATTTCATATGCAGCATTTGGGCCTCAGGACCTACCAAACTTGTTCAAATGACTGTGATCTATGAAATTTCAAGGACAAATTTGGTGACAGACATGAGGTGATTCTAATGAGTACACACAACATTCCTGTATTTTATAGAAGAGATGAAAAGATATCTTCCAGACATTCTTACTATGCCTCACTGAGCCTGGTGCTACGATCAACCATCAGAAGTTCAAACTTTATCTCAAACATACTTTATCCCATTATATGAGTGAGTGAGAGTTTTAGTTTTACGTCCCACCAACAGCTAAGGTCATACAGAGACGGGACCTCTGTTTAAAGACTCATCCGAAAGTCTGGAGAAGCCCGGGATCGATCCTGCGATCCCTGGTTTACAAGGCGAGTAGCGTAACCACTACACCACGGATGCTTCTAATCCCAATGTATGTGGGAAACCCCTAAAGGGGTACCTTGGCAAACAGTGCAGGCTGAGATCAGATGCCGCAAAACGCGGCGTCTGATCATGGCCTACACTGTTTGCAATAAGTTCAGCCATTTTCCATATAGATATTGAAGACAAGACAACCTGACACCCCTAAATTATGAAATGGACTTGTGCTATATATAAAGTGGAAGGTTCCATTTGGTGCAAAAAGGGTTAATGGTCCTAAGGGTGTTCCAGCTAATGAAGTTTGACTGCAAAATTGTCATTGAATAAGAATGTCATCTGCTATTGAATAAGAATGTCATCTGCTATATTGCTGAGTGCTTTAAGGGTGGAGCCAGAGATTGACATGCTGATGTCTACAGCTTTATCATCGGTGTCTTCACTATGTGTGTCGGTAAACAGTCACCATCTTGCCCTCTTCAGACTGTTATTGACAAAATGTTTGGGAAGAACTGCTTTGCTGTGTTTACCAAAGCAATCAGACACTGTTGAACAATCTTGCCGAAGATAAAAGCAGAATTTATTGAATGTGTTTTCGTCTGACAGAACAGAGCAGGGAAATTTCCGTAGAATAACAGTAATCGAAACTCGGTTAACTCTTATATCCTGCTGTTCACGACAACCCTTTTCTTTGCAAACAGTGTAGATCCAGATCAGATGGCTTCTGAAGAAGCCATCTGATCAGGATCTACACTGTTTGACATTCAGTTTATGAATTTGTAGTAATAAATTACATCAAGTAATCTGATTGGTTCAAAGTCAGAAATGGGTGTGGCTAAACTGAATATTCAGCAAGAGAAGGGTTAATTCATAACACTCAGTTCAGAGTGATGACGTTGGTTTCTGCTCTGCATGGAAGCTGCATGATGCTTAGGGCTGGCTAATCGGAGCTGAAGAGATAATCGATTATCGGTCCTGTCATTGCGATCGATAATCGATTAGTAATCGCTTAGGTTTTTGTCATTATTTTACTTGTCTGGCTCTCTGTCTGAGCATGACTCTTACCATACATTGCACTTAACCATATGTATATATGAACAGACAGGCCTGAGCAAACAGTGAAGACCCAGATGAGACGCCGCATAATGCGGCGTCTCATCAGGGTCTGCACTGTTTGCCACTCATCCAGCTATTTTATGCATAATTTTGGGTAGTAAATTGTACCTATCAAGTAATCGATTAAAAGCAAATCAGAAATGATAATCATTTTTGTGGAGATTATCGATCGATTAATCGATTATACGATTAATCGTGTCAGCCTTAATGATGCTTGTTCCAAGTAGAGCTGAAACTGACTGCTGACAAGAGAAGGTAAACCTCTTAGATCTAAGCCTGCACAGGCAATGCAGTGTGAGTCAGACCGTCCATGCTTATAAACCCTATTGGTTTCACTGGGCGAGAGGGCTTTGGATGTCATTTCATCTCGATGTCGGGTAAAAGACCCAAAAAATTGGAAGCAATGTTTCCAAAATGACCTATACAGTGTTGACTGGGACATTAAACCTCAAATCAAACAAAATTAGAGTGATGATACCAAATGCACATACAGTATTTCACCTAATAAGGCCACAGTGTGCTTCATTCGAATCATAAAAACACTTTTGCCTATAGTGCATAGTCAGGTACACCTCTATGCATTGAACAAAACATGTCCAAAGTTGGCATATAGTAAAATACCGCTATTAAGGCCACCTAAAATTAAGACTAATTCTGTTTTAAAAAGCTTATTTAGTAGTTTGCAGTTATTCTTTCTTTGTGTTTTCTGCACACCATGTCCTGTTGTCAGAGACCACCTTTGGGACTGTTCAAAAGTGGTCTTAAAGACCACTTTTGAACAGTCCCAAAGGTAGTCTTAATATAGGAATTTTACTGTATATCTGTATTACAAAAGCATAAGAGGGGAGTTCATTTAATTTGTGGAACTCGGTATTTTTCCATGCAATTCAAGATTTCTTTTTTTCATTTTTGTGCAGTGTAAACCTTTAATTTTTGTGAGTTGAATGCTAACAGGCGTTCAGTCAACATGTACAATTTTTGCTCTTACTTTTTGTTTGAAAGCCTATACCCATAGGCAAAAATGGGAAGTCAGAATATTGAGTTCAGAGCAGTCATAAAGTTCCTCGCTTAGGAGGGTGCAAAGGCCAAAGAAATCCACCGGTGCATGCCTGCTGTGTTTGGTGATAGTTGCCAAAAGTATTCGGCAGATGGCTGATGTGTATGGTGGCAGTAGCCCAAAGTATTCCACAGTGGCAAAGTGATCAGCAGAATTTAAATGTGGGTGAGACTCGTCAGAAGATGACCCATGGCAAGGTTGGCTTGCTTATGTCATCAACCAGGAGATGATCGACCCTGTTGAGAGACTTGTGCTTAACAGTCGCTGAATCAAAGTTGCCAAACTTGCTTCAGAATATGATATTTCTAATGGAAGTGTTAACACTATAATCCATAAACATTTAGGCATGCCAAAAGTATCTGCCAGCTTGGTACCCAGAAACCTGAACATGCAAGATCGTCAGCAAAGTTTGAGTCAAGTCAAGGACTGTCTGTCCCAATACTTAGGATCATTGCCGTAAATATTGACTGGGTTGTTTAAACAAAGAAATTCGTATTTACCATATGCATTTGGACAGACAGACTTGACCCAGTTGAGAATATGCTGCAGAATGTAGCCTGTCATGAAGATACTCTTGGCACAACATTAGGTGGTAAATTATACATGTTCAGAGTTTAGAACAAGTATGGTAAGGAGTTGAGGTGTCAGATTACCTAGGATAAATATGGTACTGTTTGTCATATGGAAAAACTGGGGGCACATTGTAGCTTCCTGCAGACTGATCAGACTTTTTGGATGACCAGGCTACAGTTTGAGCCCTGTCAAGAGAAAAGCTGTCTCCCGTCTTTGCGTCCAGGGGCCATAAATTTTGTTCAGAACTGATGCAGTCGTTAGTTGACAAATTGTTCAAATTTTGATCATTTGATATGGCAAATTTGCTAATATTTTTGCTGAAAAAATGTGAGCAGCTTTTGCAAATGCAAAAGCTGCTCACATTTTTGCAGCAAAAATACTAGTATTAGATTTTGTACATGCTAGAACAGTTGACATTTTGAAACTCGTTAAGCTAGCAGTGTCCCAGGTAAGACCAGCCACAGTCCAGAAATTTTAGACACAGAGACTAGAGGTATTATACCAGCCAAGCAGCAGAGTGGGGCTGATCAGACTCAATGACTCCGCAGGATTATCTGCACCTTTGTTGTTGATAAATGGTAAAATAAGGTTTTCTCTTGCTTCCCTTGAAAGAGGGAAAGGGTTCCTATGGGAACTACATTTTTGCTGCCAAGTAGATGCCTTTAACCCTGAACCTGCTGAATATTTATATATGCCACACCCACTACCGATTATCAACCAATCAGATTACTTGATGCAAGTTATTGCAACAACTTCACAATATGAATGGCAAACAATGTAGATCCTGATCAGATGGCTTCTGATCTGGATCTTAATTGTTTGGAAAATAAGGCATATCCGGGCTCAGCAGGACAAGGGTTAACTGCCTACTTTCAGACCAGGTTTTGGGGTGGTTGGGTGAGGCAAAAGTATTTCATATCTTGCGTCACTGAGGCATCCAACTGATATTGGCTTACATTTGGGTACCGGCCCCGACAGCTCAGTTGGTAGAGTGTCTGCTCCGGGGAACGGGAGGTCACGGGTTCGATCCAAAGTCATTTAAAAAGGGTACTAGCTGCTTCTCGCTTGGCACTCAGATTTATGGGGTAGAGCTAGGACTGGTCGACCCAGTGTCAGGATAATGTGACTGGGTGTGGTATCATGTAATTTGTCTGGGATATGATACTTCAGTGAGGCAGCACTATAAAAGTGAGCATTGAGCTCCCTGTCGCAACCAGACACCGTCGTGATATGACTGAAAAATTGTTGAAAGCGACGTTAAACCCGAATTCACACACACACACACTTACATTTGGGCAAAGCCTGCTAGTCCTTGAAGCAGGTATGGGTAGAGGGAGGTGGATGTTAATGACCCACAAGGGTTAACGTGTCGCTAAACCGCAACACAATCAGACCAGCAAGCTACTAGAGTTAATTTTAAATTCTAACACAGGGTGCCTATATTGGCAATGGAAAATAACTGTGTTTTATTCTACAATCTTGCAGAAGATAAAAGGAGAATTTATTGATGTGTTTTCGTTAGACGGTGTAACGTCATATTCTCGCATCGAAAATGTTAGAAAAGGATATAAATGCATGTGTTTAAGTCGATAATTTTAGCGGGATTTTTTCTAACAATGGCGAAAAGTTATGAGATTTTGAAGGAAACAACAGCATTATTGCCGATTTTCAGCCTGTTAGAATCGAAATAGATCAGCTCTAGTTTGGCATTTGTTGAGTATTAAATCACAGTTTGTCGGTCAGTTGTAAGTAGACAAATCACTCACGCTACACACTCGTGATTTGATATACTTTACAACTGACCTCCAAACTGTGATTTATTATCCCCCGCCGAAGGCGGAGGGATATAGTTTTGGCGTTGTCCGTCCGTCCGTCCGTCCGTCCTTCCGTCCCTCCGTCCTTCCGTCCGTCCGTCCGTCACACTTTTTTGTCCGGAACTGTTTCTCAGCAACTATTGCATGGAATTAAATGAAACTTGAAATAAATATGTATTATTATGCTGTGGTGATGCACGCGCAATTTTTTTTCGGATTGACTTTTTACATCCAGAGTTATGGCCCCTTGAATGATTGAAATTCTGGATTTTTCGTCGTCTCACTTTGTCCCGAACCGTTTCTCAGCAACTATTGCATGGAATTAAATGAAACTTGAAATAAATATGTATTATTATGCTGCAATGATGCACGCGCAATTTATTTTCGGATTGACTTTTTACATCCAGAGTTATGGCCCCTTAAATGATTGAAATTCTGGATTTTTTCGTCATCTCACTTTGTCCGGAACTGTTTCTCAGCAACTATTGCATGGAATTAAATGAAACGTGAAATAAATATGTATTATTATGCTGCGGTGATGCACACGCAATTTTTTTCTGGATTGACTTTTTACATCCAGAGTTATGGCCCCTTAAATGATCGAAATTCTGGATTTTTCGTCGTCTCACTTTGTCCGGAACTGTTTCTCAGCAACTATTGCATGGAATTAAATGAAACTTGAAATAAATATGTATAATTATGCTGTGGTGATGCACGCGCATTTTTTTTCCAGATTTACTTTTTACATCCAGAGTTATGGCCCCTTAAATGATTGAAATTCTGGATTTTTCGTCGTCTCACTTTTTTGTCGGGAACTGTTTCTCAGCAACTATTGCATGGAATTAAATGAAACTTGAAATAAATATGTATTATTATGCTGTGGTGATGCACGCACAAATTTTTTTCGGATTGACTTTTTACACCCATAGTTATGGCCCCTTAAATGATTAAAATTCTGGATTTTTCGTCGTCTCACTTTGTCTGGAACCGCTTCTCAGCAACTATTGCATGGAATAAAATGAAACTTGAAATAAATATGTATTATTATTATGCCGTGATGCACGCGCAATTTTTTTTCTCAATTTTGGCCAGATATATTTTCTTGCCATTCTACACGAAAAACCCATTCGGCGGGGGATATCAATTCAACGAATTTGCTTGTTACTCAACAAATCACGGTTAGAGCTGATCTATTTCTTAATTAGTTTTGCTTATACTAATTTATTTTAGTTTGATTGCGATGAAAGCTTCAAGCTTAATTGAATCACTCTCGAACACTCATTCCGGATGTTATCGAAAGGCACTGGCTTTTACACCACTGCTATCCACTTACAACTGGATGGAGTAGGGCAATGGCATTACTTGTCTTGCCCAAGGACACACCTCGCCTCCAGTGTCCGGATTCCAACCCACAACCTTTCCATCATAAGTCAAATGTGCTAACCATTGAGCTATCATGGCTATAGAGTTAATTTCTAACTTTGTTATTCACATGTAAAATATCTGGCTAAATCATTCTGATTTCCAAAAGCAAAATCGCTACAGGCTGCACTGTTGATTGTTTGTCAGATCACTCATTATAATTAAAACGAGAAAAACCAAGAGTCAGTTGGAATTGTTTCGATTTTCAGACCATGATGGATGTTGAATGCTTTAAGTAGCTTTATTTGATTTTCAATGATTGATCTGAATTTCATGCTTTCTTGTCTAAATGGATTCATCACATTTTGTGTTTGTTTGCATTCATGGTAATGAATAACAATAATTTTTAATATGCCCAAGAGATATGCAACATGCTAGATTATGTTACATTGTGTAAGTTTAATGTGTCTGACTCCTAGAATGGTTTAATGATTTGTCTGACTCCTAGAATGGTTTAATGTTTTGTTTGACTGTGAAAGGTTTATGCTTTTTGTCGACAATATATATGCATGGTAACAGTTATTAACCTTTTTTTGTACTAAATGGAATCTTCCTACTTATAAATTGCAGGAGTCCATTTCAAAATTTAGGGCTGTTAGGTTTTGTTTTCCTCAAAATTTATTTGGAAAATGCCTGAACTTTTTGCAAACAGTGTAGGCCCTGATCAGACACCGCATTCTGCGGTGTCTGATCTGGGCTTGCACTGTTTGCCCGGGTACCCGTTTTGGGGTTTCTGGTACAAAATGGGTTAATTATTTTGGATTTGTTGAACCCATATCTGGATAGTATTATTGGCAAATGGTGTGAGACCCAGATTGGTTGCCCCAGAATGTGGGATCTGTTTAGCATCTTCACTGTTTGCTTAACATGGATTTTTTCCTGTTCTGTACAAAAGTACAAGAAAAGCTACCGTATTTACCCTAAATATTTGGACACCTCAACTCCTTACCATACTTGTTCTAAAAGTTGAACAAGAACAAGTAGCTATCCGATTTTGTGCCTTAAGATAGCCGAATGAGTGGAAAACAGTGTAGACCCTGATGAGATGCCGCGTTCTGCGGCATCTCATCTGGGTTTACACTGTTTGCTAAGGCCTGTCTGTCAGAATACATACGGTAAATACGGTATTGCACTGCCTCTTATAATTTTTACCATTATGATCCTAATTATTGGGACAGGTAGGCCTAACCAAACAGTGTAGATCCAGATCAGACTGCTCCTGATACTGTTTGCCATTCTGTCTGTACGGTTTGGACTCCTTGCTGGATCATGAAACAAACTTGCTAAAATTTTAGGGGAATTACATGTCCGCATTTTTAGGGTTTTTGCGGTAATCGTCAAACTCTTAACATGGCTAGAGCAGATAGCATTTTCAAAGTTCCTGAAAAATAAGAAAAACTAGAGCATGCGGTCGATGGCACCCATCGCAAATCCACATCGGAGCCAAATCAAACTTTACTCTTGCACAATCTCATTTGGTTGCATTCCTCTCAGTGATGCTGGAGGAGATAGCTTAATACATGGACAGATGAATGGATGAAGGCATTCACAATTTTGTTTGTTTGATTTGAGGTTTAACGTCCCCGTCAACACTGTTAAGGTCATTTTGAAGACGTTGCTTCCAATTTTGTGGGACTTTTACCCGACATTGAGATGAAATGACATCTCAAGCCCTGTCGCCCAATGAAACCAATAGGGTTTATTAGCATGGACGGTCCGCCTCGCACCGCGGTTCCTGGGCAGGCTTAGATCCTCTAAGCGGTTTACCAGTACTAGTGTGCGGGCTGGATTCAGCTCTGCGTGGAAGCATCATGCAGCCCATATATTTCTTCAAGCCCCTATGGGCGGGGGCGGGAAGGCATTCACAATATCTTCAAATGCTAAGCATGGGGATAAAAGCAGTTTTTGTTTGTCAACACTATTTTAGATCATTTTTGAAGGCCCGACCCATCGGGGCTTGAAGAAATACATGGGCTGCATGATGCTTCCACGGAGAGCTGAAACCGACCCGCACAGAAGTACTGGTATACCGCTTAGGGGATCTGAGCCTGCCCAGGAAAAGCGGTGCGAGTTGGACCGTCCATCCTTATAAACCCTATTGGTTTCATTTGGCGACAGGGGTTGAGATGTCATTTCATCATAATGTCGGGTAGAAGTCCCACAAAATTAGAAGCAACGTCTCCAAAATGACCTGCACAGTGTTGACGGGGACGTGAAACATCAAATCAAACATTAACAAACAAACAAAATATGGATGGATAAATGGATGAAGGCATTCACAATATCCTCAAATGCTAAGCATTGGCATAAAAGCAATTTTTTGTTTGTATTGGAGTTTAACGGCCCGGTCAACACTATTTTAGGGCATTTTTGAGCAGGTCAGTTTACTTATCCACAGTTTTCCTAGGCAGGCTTTTTCACCAGAAACTGACAGCTGCCCTTCTTGAATCAGCGGAAGGGAAAGGATGACCATAGAAAAGATTTCATGATCAATCTCTACGAAAGAATGTTGCTGACCCCGGCAGGAATTGAACCCGCGTCCTCCTGATCACCAGTCAGACGCACATCCGACTGAGCTACAAAGGTCGGCAGATAAAAGCAATGATAATGCCAACTGCTCTAGAATTTCTATTCCCCTTATTTGCATTATCTGCTGGTTCCTAGTCTGAAGGTTATCAGTGTTGGAAAAACAGATAACTAGACCCCCTGACCTTAAAAGGTCAGTGGGGTCTGGTTACCTGTTTTTCCAATATTGACAATGTGCAAGCTGGGAGCCAGCAAATAATGCATATGGTGAATAGCACTAGAAGGGTTAAAATTTGCAATTTGGAATTTTGGGGTGTCAGTTTCAGTTATTTTTGAAATTTATTTTGAAAATGGTTAAACTTTTTGCAAACAGTGAAGGCCCAGATCAGATGCCGCATTCTGTGGCAAATGCCGCATTCTGATCTGGGCCTGCACTTATTGCTGAAAGACCTGATTGAGGGTTTCCTGCATAAAATGGGTTACAGACAGGCGTCCCTTTAATGAGTACATCTGTACTAGTAGGTGTCTTAGACTGTATTGATCATCAGCATTTCACATTAACCCTTTTTGTACCAAATGGAATCTTCCACCTTATATACAGCAGGAGTCCATTTCAAAATTTAGGGGTGTCAGGTTGTGTTTTCATCAAAATCTGTTTGGAAAATGACTGAACTTTTAGCAAACACTGGAGGCCCTGATCAGACGCTGCATTCTGCGGCATCTGATCTGGGCCTGCACTGTTTGCCAGGGTACCCCTTTTGGGTTTCCGGTACTAAATGGGTTAACCTTTTCGGGGGGGGGGGGGGGGGGGTGGGGGGGGGAAAGACTTGGTATACAATAAGTTGGTGACTTATAACTCCAGCCATATATAACGCATACCACTTCAAATGTTGGATTGAAAATGTTGTATCAATATAAATATCAGATCGAAAAATTTAATTGATACACAGCTCTACCAATCAGAAGCCTCCGTGATGTAGTGGTTATGCTACTCGCCTTGTAAACCAGGGATAGCAGGACAATCCCTGGCTTCTACAGACTTTCGGATGAGTCTTTAAACCGAGGTCCCGTCTCCTTATGACCTTAGCTAATGGTGGGACGTAAAATTCAAACACTCACTTAGCTCTACTAATATAAGAGATGGCCTCCATGACATTCTTTAACTAGAATCGCGCAGTCGATGGCACGCCATCGCATATCCCCACGCTTTTTTAAAGATACGCCACTATACAAGTTCTCAATTGCAAATCCCACCCAATCTTAAGATAAAAAATCAGAAAGTGTCATGCACTCCTCAAACCAAAGAACTATCAGTTCCCAAAGTTTCATGTTTCTATCTGAAACGGCGTAGGAGGAGTTATCCGGTAATCATTAAAAAGGGGGTTATGGGGGTGAAAATCCAAGTTTTTGACCTCTGGTGACCTCAAACCTGACCCTAGGGGTCAAATTTTGATTGTTATGTATTCTACTGATTATGCCGTTCGATTTGATATGTCACACGACCAGGTTCTGAAAACTTTGATTTTTTACCCCCGGGGCACCCCACCCCCCGGCCTGGCCCCTAGGGTTAGGATCAAAATTCCGAAAGTGTCATGCACTCCTTAGACCAAAGACCTATCAGTTCTCAAAGTTTCATGTTTCTATCTGAAACGGCGTAGGAGGAGTTATCCGGTAATCGTTAAAAAGGGGATTATGGGGGTGAAAATCCAAGTTTTTGACCTCTGGTGACCTCAAACCTGACCCTAGGGGTCAAATTTTGATTGTTATGTATTCTACTCATTATGCCCTTCGATTTGATATGTCACACGACCAGGTTCTGAAAACTTTGATTTTTTACCCCCAGGGCACCCCACCCCCTGGCCTGGCCCCTAGGGGTAGGATCGAAATTCCGAAAGTGTCATGCACTCCTCAGACCAAAGACCTATCAGTTCCCAAAGTTTCATGTTTCTATCTGAAATGGCGTAGGAGGAGTTATCCGGTAATCGTTAAAAAGGGGGTTATGGGGGTGAAAACCCAAGTTTTTGACCTCTGGTGACCTCAAACCTGACCCTAGGGGTCAAATTTTGATTGTTATGTATTCTACTCATTATGCCGTTCGATTTGATATGTCACACGACCAGGTTCTGAAAACTTTGATTTTTTACCCCCAGGGCACCCCACCCCCTGGCCTGGCCCCTAGGGGTAGGATCGAAATTCCGAAAGTGTCATGCACTCCTCAGACCAAAGACCTATCAGTTCCCAAAGTTTCATGTTTCTATCTGAAACGGCGTAGGAGGAGTTATCCGGTAATCGTTAAAAAGGGGGTTATGGGGGTGAAAATCCAAGTTTTTGACCTCTGGTGACCTCAAGCCTGACCCTAGGGGTCAAATTTTAATTGTTATGTATTCTACTCATTATGCTGTTTGATGGGATATGTCACACGACCAGGTTCTGATAACTTTGATTTTTTACCCCCGGGGCACCCAACCCCCTGAACTGGCCCCTAGGGGTAGGATCAAAATTCCGAAAGTGTCATGCACTCCTCAGACCAAAGACCTATCAGTTCCCAAAGTTTTAAGTTTCTAGCTGTAAAAGTGTGGGAGGAGTTGTCCGGTAAGACGGACGGACGGACGTACGGACGACGAAGACAATTACAATATCCCCACTTTTTCTTCGAAAAGCGTGGGGATAAATATCTCCTGACCGGCCCCGATAACTCAGTTGGTAGAGTGTCCGCTCCGGGGAATGGGACGTCACTGGTTCGATCCCGGGCCGCAACCAAAGTCGTTAAGAATGGTACTAGCTGCTCCTCGCTTGGCACTCAGATTAACGGGGTAGAGCTAGGACTGGTCGACCCAGCGTCAGAATAATGTGACTGGGTGTGGTATCATGTAATGTGTCTGGGACATGATACTTCAGTGAGGCAGCACTATAAAAGTGAGCATTGAGCTCCCTGTCACAACCAGACACCATCGTGATATGACTGAAAAATTGTTGAAAGCGATGTTAAACCCGAATTCACACACACACACATTAAACATCTCCTGAAACGAAAGTCAGACTGAGCGAAAATTTGATGGGAGCCATAGGGGCACACAGAGGTTTAATAATGACTTAATAAAGTCAATCTGTTTCAAGATTAAAAATGGCTGTCATGACATGCATCTTGAAGTTCTTTAAATCTCCTCCAAAACCTAAAGTTGGAGTGAGCTGAAACTTGAAGGGGACATTGGAGTGACATGGAGAGTTACTTAATTTGTTCCCTGCAGAAGTCCAAGCCTAATGCATGGTTGCCATGGCAGCCATTTTGAAATTATTAAAAAAATATTTCCTCCAGAACAGAAAGTCTGATTGAGGTAAAACTTAACCCATTGTATGCGGGAAACTCCTAAAGGGTACCTTGGCAAACAGTGCAGGCCCAGATCAGATGCCGCAAAACGCGGCATCTGATCAGGGCCTGCACTATTTACAAACAGATTTTCCATCAAAAACATAATAAAAACGAAAAAATAGGCCTGACACCCCTTATACATGTATGACAAATGGACTTGTCCAACATAGAGCAATGGAAGAGTCCACTAGTATACAATGGTATAATAGAAGGCATCAGGGCAATTTGGAGTTTCAGAATTTCAAAAATTGCTATTCCAATATCCAACACGGCCCCGCAGCGGCCATCATGAAATTGTTTTAACATCTTCTCCCCAACTGAAAGTTTGATCGAGCTGAATCTTGATGGTAGGCATCGGGGAGACATGGAGATTCAGAATTGCTAAACTTGATCCTTGCTGATATCCAAGATGGTTTCAGTGGTAGCCGTCCTGATATTCTTCTCCAGAACTGAAAATCACATTGAGCTGGAACCTTATGTGAGGCATTGGGAGCAAAATGGATATTCAGCATTACTAAAATTGTTTGGTTCTGATGACCAAAATGGCCAACATTGTTGCCATCTTTAACCATTATTATCCCCACGCTTTTCGAAGAAAAAGTGGGGATATTGTAATTGTCTTCGTCGTCCGTACGTCCGTACGTCCGTCCGTCCGTCTTACCGGACAACTCCTCCCACACTTTTACAGCTAGAAACTTAAAACTTTGGGAACTGATAGGTCTTTGGTCTGAGGAGTGCATGACACTTTCGGAATTTTGATCCTACCCCTAGGGGCCAGTTCAGGGGGTTGGGTGCCCCGGGGGTAAAAAATCAAAGTTATCAGAACCTGGTCGTGTGACATATCCCATCAAACAGCATAATGAGTAGAATACATAACAATTAAAATTTGACCCCTAGGGTCAGGTTTGAGGTCACCAGAGGTCAAAAACTTGGATTTTCACCCCCATAACCCCCTTTTTAACGATTACCGGATAACTCCTCCTACGCCGTTTCAGATAGAAACATGAAACTTTGGGAACTGATAGGTCTTTGGTCTGAGGAGTGCATGACACTTTCGGAATTTCGATCCTACCCCTAGGGGCCAGGCCAGGGGGTGGGGTGCCCTGGGGGTAAAAAATCAAAGTTTTCAGAACCTGGTCGTGTGACATATCAAATCGAACGGCATAATGAGTAGAATACATAACAATCAAAATTTGACCCCTAGGGTCAGGTTTGAGGTCACCAGAGGTCAAAAACTTGGGTTTTCACCCCCATAACCCCCTTTTTAACGATTACCGGATAACTCCTCCTACGCCATTTCAGATAGAAACATGAAACTTTGGGAACTGATAGGTCTTTGGTCTGAGGAGTGCATGACACTTTCGGAATTTCGATCCTACCCCTAGGGGCCAGGCCAGGGGGTGGGGTGCCCTGGGGGTAAAAAATCAAAGTTTTCAGAACCTGGTCGTGTGACATATCAAATCGAAGGGCATAATGAGTAGAATACATAACAATCAAAATTTGACCCCTAGGGTCAGGTTTGAGGTCACCAGAGGTCAAAAACTTGGATTTTCACCCCCATAATCCCCTTTTTAACGATTACCGGATAACTCCTCCTACGCCGTTTCAGATAGAAACATGAAACTTTGAGAACTGATAGGTCTTTGGTCTAAGGAGTGCATGACACTTTCGGAATTTTGATCCTAACCCTAGGGGCCAGGCCGGGGGGTGGGGTGCCCCGGGGGTAAAAAATCAAAGTTTTCAGAACCTGGTCGTGTGACATATCAAATCGAACGGCATAATCAGTAGAATACATAACAATCAAAATTTGACCCCTAGGGTCAGGTTTGAGGTCACCAGAGGTCAAAAACTTGGATTTTCACCCCCATAACCCCCTTTTTAATGATTACCGGATAACTCCTCCTACGCCGTTTCAGATAGAAACATGAAACTTTGGGAACTGATAGTTCTTTGGTTTGAGGAGTGCATGACACTTTCTGATTTTTTATCTTAAGATTGGGTGGGATTTGCAATTGAGAACTTGTATAGTGGCGTATCTTTAAAAAAGCGTGGGGATATGCGATGGCGTGCCATCGACTGCGCGATTCTAGTTGTACCAAATGGAATCTTCCTTCTTATATATTGCAGGAGTGCATTTCAAAATTTAGGGGTGTCAGGTTGTTTTTTCTCCAAAATTTACCTGGAAAATGGCTTAACTTTTCCCAAACAGTGTAGGCCCTGATCAGATGCCGCATTCTGCGGCGTCTGATCTGGGCCTGCACTGTTTGCCCTGGTACCCAATTTGAGGTTTCCGGTACTAAATGGGTTTAAGTCCTTAAACCATCCCCTGAACAGAAAGTTTGATTGAGCTGAAATTTGCTGGGAGGCATCCGGGCAACATTGCGATTTAGAATTACTCAATTTGTTCAGATGTCCTAGAGCCGGCCTTGTTGGCTCAGTCTGATGTGCGTCTGACTGGTGATCAGGACGACGTGGATTCGACTCCCGCCGGGGTCGGCAACATTCTTTCGTGGAGATTGATCATGAAATCTTTTCTACGGTCATTCTCTCCCTTCCGCTGATTCAAGAAGGGCAGTTGTCAGTTTCTGGCGAAAGAATGTGCACTGTACTGGTTAACCGCTTACGTATAAGCCTGCCCAGGAAAGTGTGGATAGGTAAACTGACCTGCTAAAAATGACCTAAATAGTGTTGACTGGGCCGTTAAACTCCTATACAAACAAACAAACAAACAGATGTCCTAGATGGCCATAATGGCGGCCATCTTGAAATTCTTTAAATGACATCTCCGAATGGAAAGTTGGATTGAGCTGAAACATTCTGGTAGGCGTGGGGGCAACATGAAGATTTAACATTGCTAAATTGTTCCATTCTTTGAACTAATTAGCCCCCATCTTGGAAATCTTCGAACAACATCAGATTCTGCTCCCTAACATTTGGGAACATGGAGCTTCAGAGTCCACTCTGATATTCAGCGAAAATCTTTGAACCACAACAGTCTGCTCAGTTGGATTGAGTAGGAATTTGCTGGGAGGCACTGGAGTGACATGGAGGTTCAGAATGTGTGCACCAAATTCATCTCCTCCTGAATCCAAAATAATGAGCTGTTGAGAAACTTAATCAGAAGCAACATGTACCTAATGATCCTAAGTATTGGAACAGATTGGTCCAAGCAAACAGTGCAGAACCCAGATCAGACTGCTCCTGAGCAGTCTCAAGCAGTCTGATCAGGGTCTACACTGTTTCAAACAGTGCAGAACCCAGATCAGACTGCTCCTGAAGGAGCAGTCTGATCAGGGTCTACACTGTTTGCTTTTCCATCTGCACTTTTTGGACTCCTTGCTGGATCGTGAAACAAATTTGGTAAAACTTTAGGAGAATTACAGCAAGTCCATAAGGTGTCCCAATTTTTAGGATTTTTATGGTAATTTCAAAATTGCTTACAAAGGCAATCTCTTCTGGTAGCCTTGATGGCCACCATGGTACAGTGTACCATACCATGATCAGCCTTATGCAGGTGAATTAGGGGATAACTGTACTTAAAACTGTCATTTGGGGAGGTAAATCGGAGGTTTTACGGTCGGAAATTTCGTTTTACGGCGACGCATTAGCGGAGCCGTAAAACGTAATTTGCGACCGTAAAACCGACGATTTACCTCCCCAAATGACAATTTTCAATACAGTTATCCCCATTCTAATGCACTTATTTGGTTGTTAAGTTAAATATTGTGCTATTTTGCACAAGGCGGCAAACTCGGTGAGCTGCGTAAAACCAAATGGCAACCAATGAAAAGCGACGTTACATGATGACGTCGGATTTCCGACAGTATATTGCAGAATATACTGTCGCAAATTTTTGACGTTATCCAATCAGACGTCGCGTTACATACGCAAGTGCATTAGAATGGTGAATGATAGGTTGCCCATTTGGGTCTCTACTTCATAAATGCTGACACCCCACCCACCTGCCCATCGGGGCTTGAAGAAATAGATGGGCTGCATGATGCTTCAACGCAGAGCTGAATCAGACCGCACAGGAGAACTGGTAAACCGCATAGAGGATCTAAGACTGCCTAGGCAAAGCGATGCGGGCCAGACCGTCCATGTTTATAAACCCTATTGGTTTCATTGGGCAGCATGGCTTGAGATGTCATTTCATCTCAATGTCTGGTAAAAGACCCACAAAATTGGAAGCAACATCGCCAAAATGACCTTTACAGTGTTACAAACAAAACGTAGCAATATCAGTCTCATGCAGGTGAGTGATAGGTGGCCCAATTGGGCCTCTACTTCAAAAATGCAATTTCTTGCATAACAGCCAGTTCACATGTCATATTAGGCCTTATTGTTTCCTGAAAATAATTTGAAAATAAAATTACAATTCAGTTAAACAAAGCTCGGAGCCTGTGATTATGTGAAATCTTTTTTCGCTATCTTCTGTTATTGACTTCTATTGAAAGCCTGGAGCTAGAAATAAACTAATCATCTCCTAAACTTCAATTTTCTATGCCTGATAAAGTTGGCAGAAAATCTCATTGACACCAGACCAGAATGATTTATTCTTTATTATGTTGCACACTGCTGCTTGGAAATCATCTCATAACCATGGTACTGGAATGGTTCTCCAAGGCAAAATTGTGGGTGTTTATTAATTATATTAGTAATTGACTTGTTTTCAGAAGCATACACATGCTTAACCCTTAAGCTGCTGAGAAAAACTGCATCTAAAAATGTCGTCTGCTTATGTCGTCTGCTGAATCTTCTTGCAAACTTTTCAAACACATTTTTGCATGCAGGCAAATAGTGTGGACCCAGATCAGATTGCTCCTGTGGGAGCAGTCTGATCTGGTCCACACTGTTTGCAACAAGGACTTTTAAAGTAACCTGCAAATGAGAAAGCAGACAACAATTGTAGTGATTGGCATATTAAAGCTTAAGATGCAATACACATGGTATAATTAGTTCACATGCCCTAGTAAGTGCTCTGATAAGTGCACAACAATACTGTGCTTAGCACTCACATGGTGAGCTTTTTAGCTCATGGTGAGTCAATGTCTGTTGTCTGTTGTGTGGACGTGCATCGACCTCAGTTTGCTTTTAATACAAACTCCTCCTAAACTCTAAGGCCCATTTGATTCAAACTTCACAGGAATATTGCATAGGTGACTCCCTACCCAAATTAGCTGATATTGTTCTGGCCAGATGAACAAAATGGCCGCCAGAGCAAAAAAACAGAAATAAACAACAACTCTTTCTGTACCCTTGGGCTAATTTCATTCAAACTTCATAGGGATGTTTTTTAGGTGACTCTCTACCAAAATAACTAAAACAGGTCCTCTCCGATGACAGAATTGGCTGGCAGAGCTAAAAATAAAACATAAAAAATTTGCTTTAGATGCGAACTCCTCCTAAACCAGTTCTTTTTGGTTCAAACCTCACAGGAATGTTGCCTTGGTGGCTCCCTACCAATACAGCTAAAACTGTTCTGCTCAGATGAACAAGATGGCCACCGGAGCTAAAAATAGAAAAAATCTTACACCAACTCATCCTATACGCTTGGACCAATTTCCTTCAAACTTCATGGGAATGTTGCTAAGTTGTCCCTCTACCAAAATAGCTAAAATGGTTCTGCTCCACTAAGACAAATGGCTGCTTGATCTAAAAATAGAAAAAGGTAAAAAATGTGCTTTTAATGCAAACTACCCTATACCATTGGGCCAAACTGATTCAAATTTCACAGGAATGTTGGCTGGTTGGCTTCCTACCAAAATAGCTAAAATTGTTCGGTTTGGGAGAACACTGTCCGCCAGAGCTAAAAATAGAAACATCTTTAACTGTAATCTTGGGTGAATTTCACTCAAACTTCATGGGAATGTTGCTTAGGTGGCCCTCTTCCAAAATAGCTAAAATGGTTATGCTCTGATGAGCAAAATGGCCACCAGAGCTAAAAATAGAAAAACATTTGCTTTAAACCAAAATTCTTGGTCCAATTTTATAATGTTGCCTAGGTGGCTCCCTACAAAAATAGTTAAAATAGTTCTGCTCTGATGAACAAGATAGCCACCAGTCCTAGAAATAGAAAAAAAAAACTTCTTTAAACAACTTCTCCTATACTCTTGGGTCAGTTTCATTCAAACTTCATTGGAATGTCCCTTAGGTGACACTCTATGGAATAAGCTAAAATTGTTATGTTCTAATAAGCAAAATGGCAACCAGATTTGAAAATAGAAAAAAACATCGACAACCTCCTAAATCCTTTGGCCAAGTTGATTCAAACTTCACAGGAATGTAACCTTGGTGGCTCCCTACCAAAATAGCTAAAACCTTTCTGCTTTGATGAACAAGATGGCAGCCAGAGCTAAAAAATAGAAAAAAAAAAAATCTTTTAACAACAATAAATTATTCTTCCTGTACCCTTGGGCCAATTTCATTCAAACTTCATAGGAATGTTGCTTTGTTGACCCTCCACGGAAAAAGCTTAAACGGTTCTGCTTTTGGTTTAATTTCATTCAAGCCTCACCAGTTTCATTCAGCCTTTGCAAGAATGTTGTCCAGGTGACCATCTGTTTAAGAGTAATGGTGATCATATTGATAAGAACCACCTCATTGAGGTGGTAATAAGGAGTACCCACAACGTATGTTTTGACCAAAGGTAAGAAAACAAATATCACAAATTTTCATTAGAAAAATGACCATTAGAATGCACTTTGTTGCATGGACAGGTTTTTCAAAATGGAAATATTTGCTACTGAGGATTGGTAAAGCTTCATTGGTTGATTGTTTGGTTGGAGTTTTATGTCCCAGTCTACACTGTTGGGATCATTGATCTTCTTGTCATTGAGGGGTTAACTGTAAAAAAAATGGAAACATTGGCTCCTGTTTGAGGAAGTAGATCCTTTTCCAGATGAGGTCAGGTCCACTGAAGAACAAAAATTGTTTCCCTGGAAAATTTATTTCTGATACATTGTACAGTGAAATCCCTCTATTAAGACCAGCTAAAATTAGCCCTTATTCGGGATGGGCCTCTGTGGCCTAGACTTGCCCAAGTCCCTACAATTACATTTTTGATTTTTAAATGAAAGTCCCTTTAAACAAAAAATATGTAAAAGTCTCTTTAGTCTTCATCTCTTAATGTAGGTGTTAATTTCACAATTTTCATAAAAGACTGTATTGCTATTTCAGTTACAATGTATTTATTTTTTATTTGTTTTTTTTTTTTGTAAACAATTATTTCTACACCTAATTAACAGACTTGGGCAAGTCTATCTGTGGCCTAGTTGGATAAGAACGCTGACTCTTAATCATTAGGTTTCTCATTGCTGTGGTTCCAGCCTGGCTTAGGTCACTTGCTAGATGCCAAGTTCTGCAACGGATGGTCAGGTGGTTTTTCTCTAGGTACTCTGGTTTTTGCCCAAATCTGTTTATTCATCGGCTCGATGTAAGTGAAAAAATCTTAAAAGGGCCATAAAACTAAAACCAGAAAAAAGCCCTTATTCAGCTGAAGAAAACAGCATTCAGCTGAAGAAAAAAGCAAACGGTGTAGATCCAGATCAGATGGCTTCTGAAGATGCCATCTGATTAGGATCTACAATGTTTGTCATGCAGTTTGTTAATTGAACAAATGCATTGTGTCAAGTAAGTTGATTGGTTGATAGTCAGCAATAGGCATGGTTAATTTAATTTATTTATCAGGCCAAGGGTTAAGATTCTTACTGTAAATTGATTTTGATTCTCATTGTACTCAGTTTTATGATTTTTTTTTTATTTTCAGTGAACTTTGACCATTTTCTTATTCTCAGAGCTATTGGAAGAGGCAGCTTTGGAAAGGTGAGTACCTTCAACTGCTAGTCAAAACATTTTTCATCTGCATGTTTCTTTAAAAGTCCTTGTTGCAAACATCGTGGACCCAGAAGCAGTCTGATCAGGGTTCACACTGTTTGACAGTATGCAAAAATGTGTTTGAAACCTTTGCAAGAAGATACAACAGATGACATAAACAGACAACATGTTCAGATGCAATTGCAGTTTTTCTTGCCATATTAATGTTTAACCCTTCAACTAGTAATAACATTTTCAAAGCCCCGTAGCAATAGTGGCGACATATTTTTTTTGCCCTGCCTGTTTGTTTGTTGGTTGGTATGTTGGTTTATATGTAGACAATTTTTAAGTTGGTCATAACTTTTGAACCGTTTGAGATAGAGCCTTCATATTTGGCATGTAGGTTTCTTGTGACAATAGCTTCACATTCATGCAAAACAATTTTGATGTATGACCTTGACTTTTGACCTACTTAAAAGAAAAAATACAACTGGTCTTAACTTTTGCACGGCTTGAGACACAGCCTTCATATTTGGCATGTATGTTCCTTGTGACAAAAGCTTTACATTCATGCAAAAAAGTTTTGACCTGTGACCTTGACCTTTGACCTACTTAAAAAAAACATTTTGGTCATAACTTTTGAACTGTTTGAGATAGAGCCCTTCATATTTTGCATGTAGGTTCCTTGTATCAAGAGCTTTACATTCATGCAAATTTTTTTACCGTGACCATGACCTTTGACTTACTTAAAGAAAAAATAAAATTGTTCAAAACTTTTGAACCGTTTAAAGGCATTTATTCTCATTTATTGAGGATCATCATTGCATTACATAATATTATGTAGCCCTCAGTGCTGGCTGAAAACAAGTCCTCTGTCTTCAACAGGTAAGGGACCTCCTTGGGGCAAATCAATAATTTACTAACTGTTTACAAGACAGTACCTTATTGATTTTCCCCTTAAGTGCCTCAGTCAGGGATTCAACAAGAGCTACTAATCACCAAATCAGGGGCTGCCTTTGATCTGCTACAGAGAGTATATCACAGGGGGTAATAAAACAATTATGAGCACACGGTGTGTCCTACCCTATAAGAATAAATGCCTTTAAGATAGAGCCTTCATATTTGGCATGTAGGTTCCTTTTGACAAGAGCTTTACAGCCTTGAAAAAACTTTTTACCTGTGACCTTGACCTACTTAAAAGAAAAAAAATATTTTTGTTTTTATCTTTGAACGGTTTAAGATAGAGCCTTCATATTTGGCATGTAGGTTCCTTGTATGAAGGGCTTCCCACTGAAACAAAAAATCTTGACCTGTGACCTTGACCTTGAACTGTGACAAACTTTAAAAACAAAATGACCATGCCTGGGGACATGTTCATGATTCACAAACACATCTTGTTTTTTACAGTGAAAATCATCATGGCTTGGAGAAATAGATAGGGCTGCATGGTTCTTCTGCGCAGAGAACTGGTAAACCGCTTAAAAGCGGTATATATTTGTTTCAAGACATAGTTAGGGGTACTATTTAGAAATGCCTCAGTGAAGAGGTGCTAAAGAGCACCCACAACCTATGTTTGCAGTATAAATAAGACAAATATTACAATTTTCATGAGAAAATTAGCCATTTTGGAGATGTGAAAAAAATACACTACGTTGCACTTTACTGTTCTGTTTAATCCTTGAATTGCAGTTCTTTAAGCAAACTGTAAACCCTGATCTGACGCCTTCTGCAGCATCTGATCTGCGACTACACAGTTTGCCAAACTCAACACAAGGCTCAGGTCCACATCAATAAATATATCTATAGGTAGCCCTCTTTTCAGAACAATAAGAATAACAAGGCTATTATCCCTTATCATGCTGTTCACGACAACCCCTATCTTTGAAAACAGTGTAGATCCAGATCAGATGGCTTCTGAAGAAGCCATCTGATCAGTATCTACACTGCTTTACATTCAGTTTATGACTTTGTAGGAATAAATTACTTCAAATGATCTGATTGGTTCAAAGTCAGAAATGGGTGGGGCTTAACTGAATATTCAGCAAGAGAAGGGTTAACATTTTTATCTGGATTTTGTGGGAATAAGTGATAGTTCTGTGAACATCAGTGTCATAAAGCTACTGTGCTTAGTAACTTTGGGTAGATTGGCAAACAAGTGCCCCCCCCCCCCCCCCCCCCCCCAAATAAAAAAAGTGCAATTTTCTTTCTAAACTGAGTTCAAAACTAAAACAGACACTAGTTAATTGGTCACTTTTATCATTTTTCTCATAAACTGCTTATCAAGACATCTGCAGATGTCATTTTCATTTTTTTCTTTTTTCAGTTTTTCAGAGAAAATCGGGCTTGACTTTACATGTAAATAATCTGCTGGGCAGACATGTCAAGCCTTTTATTATCTCTGAAAAATAATTTAAATTTTTTTTTTTCGGGAAACCCTTAAACTGGTACCCTTGCAAACAGTGCAGGCCCAGATCAGATGCCGCAGAATGCGGCATCTGATCTGGATCTGCACTGTTTACTAACAGTATTTTCTGTTAAAAATATAATAAAAACACCCCTTAAATGACGAATAGATTTTTCCGACATATAGCAGCGAAAGAGTCCACTAGTATACAGTGGATTAAAAAATATAATTGCATACAATTTCAGAGATAATTAACCCAACAATGCTGTCAGTGCTATGATTTCTTAAAGACAAAGAGATTGACCCACATTTGGTTACTGAAAAAATCCTAAAATTTTGACACTTTGAGGACTTGCTGTAATTCTAAAACTTTAACAAAATGAATGTTTCACGATCCAGCGAGGAGTCCAAAAGATGTAGATGGAATGGCAAACAGGGCAGACCTTGATCAGACTGCTTCTTCAGGAGCAGTCTGATCTGGGTTGCACTGTTTGCTTAGGTGTATATGTCCCAATACTTAGGAGAAGCCTCCGTGGTGCAGTGGTTACACTACTCGCCTTGTAAACCAGGGATCGCAGGATTGATCCCGGGCTTCTCCAGACTTTCGGAGGAGTCTTTAAAACCAAGGTCCAGTCTCCATATGACCTCAGCTGTTGGTGGGATGTAAAACTCAAACACTCACCCACTCCCAATACTTAGGATCATAACGGTAAATCTCCATGCAGCTGATGATAATTTGGTGCTACTAGACTTTGCCTTCTATGGCTTTGATTACCCACCTAATGAAGTAATTTGCACCAGCTATCTGTAAAGAAATAACTCTATATCGGTAAAGGAAGCCTTTATATTATACAGAATTGTGCTGGTAGCGTATATCAAGTAATTTTCTGTGATGATACGGAGAGCTTCGCCTCCATAATTGTCCTAAGTATAAGGACAGTTTTTATGCCCCCGCCATTCGAAGAATGGTGGAAAGGGCATATAGCGTTGCCCCTGTCCGTCCTTGCATCCGAAACTTCGTCTGTGCGTCCGAAACTTAAACACAGTCAATAACTTCCTTATTTCTTGATGGATTTTAAAATTACTCGACAGAAATGTTAACCATAATGAGACGACATGTCACATGCAAAACCCAGGTCCGTACCTCCAAGGTCAAGGTCATACTTAGACGTCAAAGGCCAAAAAAGGGTCCGAAACTTAAACGCAGTCAATAACTTTCTTATTTCTGGATGGATTTTAAATTTACTTTGCAGAAATGTTAACCATCATGAGATAATGTGTCATGTGCAAAATCCAGGTCCATACCTCCAAGGTCAAGGTCATACTTAGAGGTCAAATGTCAAAAAAAGAGTCCGAAACTTAAACGCAGTCAATAACTTACTTATTTCTGGATGGATTTTGAAATTACTTTGAAGAAATGTTAATCATCATGAGACAAAGTGTCACGTGCAAACCCAGATCCGTACCTCCAAGGTCAAGGTCATACTTAGAGGTCAAAGGTAAAAAAATGGTCTGAAACTTAAACTTTCTATGGATGAATACGAACATAGACACATTTTCAGGTGGGGGCATCCGTGTCCTATGGACGCATTTCTAGTAGTAATTATGCCCCCCCCCCCCACAGTTTGCCACGTAAGTAGTCATTTGTGAGTACAAATGTGATTTATTCAGTAAAAGTGGTACTTAAGTGGCAAAAAAATGTTCTCTTACGTGGCTATCCTCTTAAGAGAGTGTCAGTTATGCTGATGACCAGCCACTTAATGTGTATCCCGTGGGACTATCTATCTGTCTGTCCATCCATCCATCTGTAGACTAAACCTTGTGATGGCCATAACTTCAATACCTTTTGAGATATATTGATGGTACTTGGCACAATTGTACACAAGGTTGAGAAGGAGTGCCATGCACAAGAACCACAACTCTGGGTGACATGGTATTTGAGTTATCTCCCCTGACTGTATTTTCTTGTGATCACCTTTTGATCGCTGTAACTCCAATACTCTTTGAGATATATTGATGGTACTTGGTACAATTATACATGGGGTTGAGTAGGTGTGTCATGTGCAAGAACCACAACTCTAGGTGCCATGGTATTTGATTTATCTCCCCAGGCAGTATTTCCTTGTGATCACCTTGTGATCGCTATAACTCCAATAGCCTTTAAGATATATTGGTGGCACTTGGTACAATTATACATGAGGTTGAGTAGGCTTGTCATGCGCAAGAACCACAACTGTAGGTGCCATGGTATTTGAGTTTTCTCCCCTCACAATATTTCCTTGTGATTACCATAACCCCAATACCCTTACAGATATATTGATGATTTTGTTTGATTTGGGTTTTAACGTCCCCTTCAACACTGTAAAGGTCATTTTGGAGATGTGTCTTCCAATTTTGTGGGACTTTCATCCATCATTGAGATGAAATGACATCTCAAGCCCTGCCGCTCAATGAAACCAACAGGATTTATAAGCATGGACGGTCTGACTCCCACCGCTTTGCCTGGGCAGGCTTAGATTCTCTAAGCAGTTTACCTGTACTCGTGTGCGGGTCGGTTTCAGCTTGGCGTGGTAGCATCATGTAGCCTATCTATTTCTTCAAGCCCCAATGGGCGGGGGCCGTGATATATTGATGATTCTTGGTACAATTATACACGAGGTTGAGTAGGTGTGTCATGCTCAAGAAGCACAACTCTAGGTGTCATGGTATTAGGGTTATCTCCCCTGACAGTATTTCTTTGTGATTAACATAACTCCAACACCCTTTGAGATATATTGATGATACTTTGTACAATTATACATGAGGTTGAGAAGGCATGTCATGTGCAAGATCTGCAACTCTAGGTGCCATGGTATTTGAGTTATCTCCCCTGACATTATTTCCTTCCTATCACCTTGTGAACGCAGTGACTCCAAAACCCTTGGGTACTTTGTACATTTATACATGAGGTTGAGTAGATGTGTGCCATGGTATTTGAGTTATCTCCCCTGACAATATTCCCTTCTTATCACCTTGTGAACGCAGTAACTCCGAAACCCTTTGAGATATATTGATGGTACCTTGTACCATGATACCTTGTACCATAAGATTGAGTAGGCCTGTTATGCGTAAGAACCACAGGTTGAAATAAGAATGAGTTCTCATGAATACAAAATCAAGTAATTTAAGTAGCAAAGGGCCAATACAGTAATTGTCTGAGTATGCCTCTGACGTTTGAATGCCTTCAGTATACCAGTACTCTGTACAGAAATCTACACAGATATGTCCTTAATATCATTGAAACCCTAATTATATATAAACCACAACCTCTTTATAACACTATTAAACAGCTGTGTTGTATCCAAACAAAAATGTATACATTATATAGAAAATGACCATTTATGGTCATGTTCTTATATAATACAGTAAAATTCCTATATTAAGACCACCTTTGGGACTGTTCAAAAGTGGTCTTTAAGACCACTTTTGAACAGTCCTAAAGGTGGTCCATGTCCAGAAGACAATATATGCAGAAAACACGAAGAAAGAATTTCTGCACCCTTCTGAATAAGCTTTTAAAAGCAGAATTAGTCTTCATTACTCAAACACGCCTATTCAAATACATTGCCACCTTTATCGCCATATAAATGAAAATTTTATGATGAAAAATTGTGATATTTTTCTTATTTCTGCTCAAAATATAGATTGTGGGCACTCGTTAGAACCGCCTCATCGAGGTGGCTCTAATGAGTACCCACAATCTGTATTTTAGAGCAGAAATAAGAAAAATAAGGTATACCCCCGGAAACCCAAGTTTTACTATATAAAAGTGGGGTTCAAGGAGGTCAAAATTATATAGGCGTGTTTTCGTGATGTAATTTTAGGTGGTCTTAATAGCTGAATTTCACTGTATATACATTTTTGGAATCGATCTTGAAATCATGTTATATCCAATACCATGTTATACTGAAGCATATTATAATGAGGTTGTGGGGTAACTCAAACAATTTCTTGCAGGTCTTGCAATAGACGGATCCAATGTTTTGACACGTGACCTTGTTTACTTGTCACTGCGCATGCGCAAAACTACTTTTCCTTTTGATAACAATCTTTCGTGGTTGGCAAAAAGCTGCTGGTTCCTTATAAATACATTGTAAATAGGTTTAATATTACGGGCATATTTTAGCAGACTGTTACAGAAAATCGATCGAAATACACTTTAAATGAATAGATAAATATATTCTAGACTTCATTCCTGCTTCTTCCGCAGTTTTAGTCATTGGTTTTGCCCATTTTATTACAAATAATTAAGACCATCCTGCCTCGTTACCTGCCTAAGTTTAACAGGTAATTATCATCAAAACATCCTCAAATATTCTAGAAACCATTTAATTACTAGCTAAGACATGTCTATTTTAAAAGTTTAAAGGTCAATTTTGTCGTTTCGATTCCAAACAAAATACAAGTTTACAGAAAATAACATCGCATTCACAATGGCGACAAATGGCCAAAGACGTTTTTGCCCACCACCGGTAAGTCCCGGCAAATAGTATTATTGGGTGATGACGTATTGTTTGGATGTGTCTATATACTTGTGGATTAGCTTGTGTGTTTTTTCTTGTGCAGAAACTTCTGAATGCCATATTGGCTTTTGGTCGTGGGATTTGCCATCTCTTCCAATGTCTATGTTTTTGATGTGGAAACTGCAATGTGATATCAGATCAGATTGGTTCTGGTTGGCATCTGTTTTCCACCCTTTAGGCGCCCAGGAAAAACTGCCTCTTAAAATGACATCACATCTGTTTATGCTGTTTGCTGTGTGTTCTTGCAAACTGTCCAAACATTTTTTTCGCATACAGGCAAATTGTGGAGACACTGATCCGACTGTTTTTGGAGGTGCAGGAACAGTCTGATCTGGGTCCACACTGTTAATAGATGACAGAGCAGACCACAGTTGTTGTGATTGGTCATAATTTATTCTGATGGGACATTTTTGGACATCAGCAGAGTGATGGCCATATTCAGGCTTCAAGAAATTTAACCCTTAATACATTAAACAAAACACTGGCAGACTGCAATCTGGTTGTCCCTTACTTTTCTGTGAAAAAAGGCTTGACATTTCATGTAAATTGTCTGCCTGTCAATTTAATTTTTTCTCTCTGAAACATACGGAACCCGGGAAGGGACATGATTTTTTTTTATTTTATAAGTTGTGCGCACAAGATAATATCTTGTGCGGACAAGTTATTATCTCGTTCGGACAACATATTATCTTGTGCGGACAAGATATTATCTTGTGCAGACAACATATTATCTTGTGCAGACAAGATATTATCTTGTCCGCACAAGATATTAAGTTGTGCGAACAAGATATTCTCTTGTCCGCACAAGATAATATCTTGTCTCCACAACATAGATCTTGTGCAGACAAGATATTATCTTGTTCGCACAACTTATTATCTTGTGCGCACAAGATAATATCTTGTGCGCACAAGATAATGTGTTGTCCGAACAAGATAATATCTTGTCCGCACAAGATAATATCTTGTTCGCACAACTTCCCAAGATCTATGTTGTGCAAACAAGATAATATGTTGAGCGGACAAGATATTATCTTGTGCGGACAAGATATTATCTTGTTCGCACAAGATAATATGTTGTGCAAACAAGATAATATCTTGTCCGCACAAGATAATATCTTGTCCGCACAAGATAATGTGTTGTCCGAACAAGATAATATCTTGTCCGCTCAAGATATTATCTTGTTTGCACAACATAATAAAAATAAAAAATCATGTCCCTTCTCGGGTTCCGTAGAAACATAAGAAAAACATATATTTGAAAATGTCATCTGCTGTTTTGTGTTCGCTGCTTTTACACTTTAACTGCTGATCTCAACATTAAATTTTGCAGACGTCATTTTCATTTTTTACCTATTTTTCAGAGAAAATAAGGCTTGACATTACATGTGAATCGTCTGCTGGGCAGACGATTCACATGAAATGTCAATCCTGATTTTCTCTGAAAAAAAAACCCACTTTATTTACAAAATAAAGTTGCCGTCTGCTCCTCAAATTTCTGTGTAGCCTAGAGGGTTAATTTTAGGTATCCCAATACTTCGAAGACGTAAAATCTTCGACTCCATTATTGATTGTCACTGCCTAATCTCAGCCGATGTCAGTGATATTGACATTCTTTATATTGTTACGCTTACTTATCGGATGGTTTCTGACAAGTAGACAATTAGAAATTGTATGTCATAACAAATGATAAAGAAAAATGAGTTTGAAATTGGAGCCATAGACACGATAAGGCAGCTGTCAATTTCTTGATTTGGTAGACATTATTTTTTCGGTAATAAATTGGCCTGTCGTGATACAGAACTATTGGAGAGGAAGCCACGGACAGGAAGACAAATGGATAGCAGCCATTGGTTTATCTAGAAGGCAAATAACCACATCATTATAAAGTCACTGATGCCTTCATTAAGGTGAACAGTTAGGCCAAAATTGTAGATTGTTTGCCCACCCTGAGTGAGTGAGTGTTCGAGTTTTACGTCCCACCAACAGCTAAGGTCATACAGAGACGGGACCTCGGTTTTTAAAGACTCCTCCGAAAGTCTGGAGAAGCCCGGGATCGATCCTGCTATCCCTGGTTTACAAGGCGAGTAGCGTAACCACTACACCACGGAGGCTTCTTTGCCCACCCTGAAGTGTCATGCCTACTCGAAATATAATTTTACTGGAACACAAGAAACTAAGACTTATTCTGAATATCTAGCATCTAGCTCATGAAATTCAAATCGTGTTTCCTATAACTCTTGTCCTGCTGAATAAATTAACTTTGCCACACTCTTTTCTCACTATCAACCAATCAAATTACTTGATTTAATGTTGTCTCTGACTGAAAACATTATTTCCAGTAATCAGATTACTTGACAAAATGTTTTCATAAAAATTTGCAAAGTGAATGACAAACAGTGTAGATCCTGATCAGATGGCTTCTTCAGAAGCCATCTGATCGGGATCTACACTGTTTGCAAAGATAGGGGTTGCTGTGTTCAGCAGGACAATGGTTTAACCCTTTTTAGCTCACCTGTCACGTAGTGACAAGGTGAGCTTTTGGGATCACTTTTTGTCCGTCGTCCGTCGTGCGTCCGTCCGTGCGTCCATCAGTGCGTCCGTAAACTTTTCTTCAAACGACATCTCCTCCTAAACCACTGATCGGATTTTGACCAAACTTCACAGGAATGATCCTTAAGTGGTCCCCTTTCAAAGTTGTTCAAATGGTTCCGGTCCATTGCTTATATAGGTCACAGGAGCCAAAAATAGATTTTTTTCACCGAAAACTTAAAAAATCTTCTTCTCTGAAACCGCAAGGCCCAGGTCTTTGATATTTGGTATGAAGCTTCATCTAGTGGACCCCTACCAAGATTGTTCAAATTATAGTGCTGGGGCCAAAAATGCCCCCGCACGGGGGCCCTTTTGTTTTGCATGGGCTTATATGGGGAAAATCTTAAAAAATCTTCTACTCTAAAACCACAAGGCCCAGGTCTTTGATATTTGGTATGAAGCTTCATCTAGTGGACCCCTACCAAGATTGTTCAAATTATAGTGCTGGAGCTAAAAATGCCCCCGCATGGGGGCCCTTTGGTTTTACATGGGCTTATATAGGGAAAATCTTGAAAAATCTTCTTCTCTGAAACAGCAAGGCCCAGGTCTTTGATATTTGGTATGAAGCTTCATCTAGTGGACCCCTACCAAGATTGTTCAAATTATAGTGCTGGGGCCAAAAATGCCCCCACACAGGGGGCCCTTGTTTTTACATGGGCTAATATAGGGAAAATCTTTAAAAATCTTCTTCTCTGAAACCGCAAGGCCCAGATCTTTGATATTTGGTATGAAGCTTCATCTAGTGGACCCCTACCAAGATTGTTCAAATTATAGTGCTGGAGCTAAAAATGCCCCCGCATGGGGGCCCTTTGGTTTTACATGGGCTTATATAGGGAAAATCTTGAAAAATCTTCTTCTCTGAAACCGCAAGGCCCAGGTCTTTGATATTTGGTATGAAGCTTCATCTAGTGGACCCCTACCATGATTGTTCAAATTATAGTGCTGGGGCCAAAAATGCCCCCGCACGGGGGCCCTTTGGTTTTACAAGGACTTATATAGGGAAAATCTTTAAAACTCTTCTTCTCTGAAACCGCAAGGCCCAGGTCTTTGATATCAGGTATGAAGCTTCATCTAGTGGACCCCTACCAAGATTGTTCAAATTATAGTGCTGAAGCTAAAAATGCCCCCATAGGGGGCCCTTTGGTTTGACATGGGCTTATATAGGGAAAATCTTGAAAAATCTTCTTCTCTGAAACCGCAAGGCCCAGGTCTTTGATATTTGGTATGAAGCTTTATCTAGTGGACCCCTACCAAGATTGTTCAAATTATAGTGCTGGGGCCAAAAATGCCCCCGCATGGGGGCCCTTTGGTTTTGCATGGACTTATATGGGGAAAATCTTTAAAAATCTTCTTCTCTGAAACCGCAAGGCCCAGATCTTTGATATTTGGTATGAAGCTTCATCTAGTGGACCCCTACCAAGATTGTTCAAATTATAGTGGTGGAGCAAAAAATGCCCCCGCATGGGGGCCCTTTGGTTTTACATGGGCTTATATAGGGAAAATCTTGAAAAATCTTCTTCTCTGAAACCGCAAGGCCCAGGTCTTTGATATTTGGTATGAAGCTTTATCTAGTGGACCCCTACCAAGATTGTTCAAATTATAGTGCTGGAGCTAAAAATGCCCCCGCATGGGGGCCCTTTGGTTTTACATGGGCTTATATAGGGAAAATCTTTAAAAATCTTCTTCTCTGAAACCAAACGGCCCAGTTCTTTGATATTTGGTATGAAGCTTCATCTAGTGGACCCCTACCAAGATTGTTCAAATTATAGTGCAGGAGCTAAAAATGCCCCCTGCAAGGGGGCCCTTTGGTTTTACATGGGCTTATATAGGGAAAATCTTGAAAAGTCTTCTTTTCTGAAACCGCAAGGCCCAGGTCTTTTATATTTGGTATGAAGCTTCATCTAGTAGACCCCTACCAAGATTGTTCAAATTATAGTGCTGGGGCCAAAAATGCCCCCGCACCAGGGCCCTTTTGTTTTACATAGGCTTATATAGGGAAAATCTTGAAAAATCTTCTTCTCTGAAACTGCAAGGCCCAGGTCTTTGATATTTGGTATGAAGCTTCATCTTGTGGACCTCTACCAAGATTGTTCAAATTATAGCCCTGGGGCCAAAAATGCCCCCGCTCCGGGGCCCTTTGGTTTTACATAGACTTATATAGGGAAAATCTTGAAAAATCTTCTTCTCTGAAACCACAAGGCTTAGGTCTTCGATATTTGTTATGACGCTTCAGCTAGTGGACCTCTATAAAGATTGTTCAAATTATAGGCCTGAGACCAAAAATGCCCCCGCCATGTGGCCCTTTGGTTTTACATAGACTTTTATAGGGAAAATCTTTAAAAATCATCTTTTCTGAAACACAAGGCTTAGGTCTTTGATATTTGTTATGAGGCTTCAGCTAGTGGACCTCTACCAAGATTGTTCAGATTATAGCCCTGGGGCCAAAAATGCCCCCGCTCCGGGGCCCTTTGGTTTTACGTAGACTTATATAGGGAAAATCTTGTTTTACATAGACTTCTATATGCAGGGTAAACCTTTAAAATCTTCTTTTCTGAAACCAGAAAGCCCAGGTCTTTCATATTAGATATGAAGCTTCATCTTGTGGACCTCTACCAAGATTGTTCAAATTTTAGCCCTGGGGCCAAAATTGACCCTGCCCGGGGCCCACTTGTTATGCTTTGGATCAGGTGAGCGAACCAGGGCCCTCTGGGCCCTCTTGTTTAGCTCACCGTCACATAGTGACTAGGTGAGCTTTTGGGATCACTTTTCGTCTGTCGTCCGTCCGTCCGTCCGTCCGTCCGTAAACAATTCTTTAAACAACATCTCCTCCTAAACCACTGATCGGATTTTGACCAAACTTCACAGGAATGATCCTTAGGTGGTCCCCTTTCAAAGTTGTTCAAATGGTTCGGGTCCGTTGCACTTCTAGGTCATAGGAGCCAAAAATAGATTTTTATCACCAAAAACTTAAAAAATCTTCTTCTCTGAAACCACAAGGCCAAGGTCTTTGATATTTGGTATAAAGCTTCATCTAGTGTACCTCTACCAAGATTGTTCAAATTAAAGTGCTCGGGCCAAAAATGCCCCCGCTCCGGGGCCCTTTGGTTTTACATGGGCTTATATAGGGAAAATCTTTAAAAATCTTCTTCTCTGAAACCGTAAGGCCCAGGTCTTTGATATTTGGTATGAAGCTTCATCTAGTGGACCCCTACCAAGATTGTTCAAATTATAGTGCTGGGTCCAAAAATGCCCCCGCTCTGGGGCCCTTTGGTTTTACATGGGCTTAGATAGGGAAAATCTTTAAAAATCTTCTTCTCTGAAACTGCAAGGCCCAGGTCTTTGATATTTGGTATGAAGCTTCATCTAGTGGACCCCTTCCAAGATTGTTCAAATTATAGTGCTGGGGCAAAAAATGCCCCCACTCCGGGGCCCTTTGGTTTTACATGGGCTTTTATAGGGGAGAGCTTTAAAAATCTTCTTCTCTGAAACCGTAAGGCCCAGGTCTTTAATTTTTGGTATGAAGCTTCATCTAGGGGACCCCTACCAAGTTTGTTCAAATTATAGGGCTGGGGCCAAAAATGCCCCCGCTCCGTGGCCCTTTGGTTTTACATGGGCGTATATCGGGAAAATCTTTAAAAATCTTTTTCTCTGAAACCGCAAGGCCTAGGTCTTTGATATTTGGTATGAAGCTTCATCTAGTGGACCCTTACCAAGATTGTTCAAATTATTGTGCTGGGGTCAAATATGCCCCAGCTCTGGGGCCCTTTGGTTTTACATGGGCTTATATAGGGAAAATCTTTAAAAATCTTCTTATGTGAAACCGCAAGGCCCAGGTCTTTGATATTTGGTATGAATCTTCATCTAGTGGACCCCTACCAAGATTGTTCAAATTATAGTGCTGGGGCCAAAAATGACCCCGCCCCGGGGCCCTTTGGGTTTACATGGGCTTATATAGGGAAAATCTGTAAAACTCTTCTTCTCTGAAACCGCAAGGTCTAGGTCTTTGATATTTGGTATGAAGCTTCATCTAGTGGACCCCTACCAAGATTGTTCAAATTATAGTGCTCGGGTCAAATATGCCCCCACTCTGGGGCCCTTTGGTTTAACATGGGCTTATTTAGGGAAAATCTTTAAAAATTTTCTTCTCTGAAACCATAAGCCCCATGTCTTTGATATTTGGTATGAAGCTTCACCCCACAAGGCCCAGGTCCTCCCCCCCCCCCCTGAGCCCTGGGCCTTTTGGTTTAACATGGGCTTATATAGGGAAAATCTTTAAAAATCTTCTTCTCTGAAACCGCAAGGCCCAGGTCTTTGATATTTGGTATGAGGCTTCATCTTGTGGACCCCTACCAAGATTGTTTAAATTATAGTGCTGGGGCCAAAAATGTCCCCACCCCGGGGCCCTTTAGTTTTACATGGGCTTATATTGGAAAAATCTTTAAAAATCTTTTTCTCTGAAACCGCAAGGCCCAGGTCTTTGTTATTTGGTTTGAAGCTTCTTTTAGTGGACCCTTCAAATTATAGTGCTGGGGCCAAAAAAGCCCCCGCCCCGGGGCCCTTTGGTTTTACATGGGCTTATATAGGGAAAATCTTTAAAAATCTTCTTCTCTGAAACCGCAAGGCCCAGGTCTTTGATATTTGGTATGAAGCTTCATCTTGTGGATCTCTAAAAAGATTGTTCAGATTATAGTCCTGGGGCCAAAAATGCCCCCGCTCCGGGGCCCTTTGGTTTTACATAGACTTATATAGGGAAAATCTTGAAAAATCTTCTTCTCTGACACCATAAGGCCTAGGTCTTTGATATTTGGTATGAAGCTTCATCTAGTGGACCTCTACCAAGATTGTTCAAATTATAGTCATAGGGCCAAAATGCCCCTGCCTTTGGGCCCTTTGGTGTTACATAGGCTTATATAGTCAAAATCTTTAAACATCTTCTTCTGAGAAACCACAACGCCTAGGTCTTTGATATTTGGTGTGAAATGTCATTTAGTGGACCTCTATCAAGATTGTTCACATTATAGCCCTTGGGCCAAAAATGCCCCTGCCCGAGACCCATTGGTTTTACATAAGACTTATATAGAGATAGTCTTTGAAAATCTGCTTCTCTGAAACTGCAAGGCCCATGTTTTTGATATTTGGTATGTAGCTTCATCTAGTGGACCTCTACCCGGGCCCTTTGGTTTTACATAGGCTTATAATATATAGAGATAATCTTTGAAAATCTTCTTCTCTGATACAGCAAGGCCCAGGTCTATTTGGTGTGAAGCTTCATCTAGTGGACCTAGCCCCGGGGCAATTTGGTTTTACATAGGCTTATGCAGGGAATATTTTTAAAAAAATCTTCTTCTCTGAAACTGCAAGGACCAGGTCTTAGATATTACTGGACCTTTGCCAAGATTGTTCAATTTATAGCCTTTGTTGATATTTGGTATGAAGCTTCACCTTTTTAGACCTCCCTCAACATTATGCACATTATAACCCTGGGGTCAATAATTGCCCTTTCCTGGGCCCACTTGTTACTCTATGGATCAGGTGAGCGATCCAGGGCCATCATGGCCCTCTTGTTTAACTGAAGGGCATCTTCCTTACTGATGTAAAGCTGAGTCCATTTTGAAACTGAGATGTTTCAGGTTCATTAAGATACCACACCCATGCAACACAATGCATTTTTTTCGCATCGCCAAAATGGCTACTTTTCTGATAAAAATCTGTGATATTTTTAGCTCACCTGTCATGTAGTGATGAGGTGAGATTTTGGGATCACTTTTTGTCCGTCGTGTGTCTGTGCGCACTAACGAAATGACATTTAGGGTGCAAAAAATTTGGACATTTGTAGTCATTCGTGAGTCCATCCATATTTATTCCGTAATTTGGTACTTAAGTGGCAAAAATTGGGTCTAATGTGGATTGCCGCTTAAGAGAATTTGCCGCTTAAGTAGTCAATATGCCAACACCTAGCCACTTAAGTATCCATTCGTGAGAACGTCCGTCTTGCATGCACCATGCATCCGTAAACAATTTCTTCAAAGGACATCTCCTAAAACACTGATCGGATGTTGACCAAACTTCACAGGAATAATCCTTAGGTGGTCCCCTTTCAGAGTTGTTCAAATGGTTCCGGTCCGTTGCACGTCTAGGTCACAGGAGCCAAAAATACTGAAAGCATCTTTTTCTCTGAAACTGCAAGGCCCAGGTCTTTGATATTTGGTATGAAGTTTCATATAGTGGACCTCTACCAAGATTGTTCAAATTATAGTCATAGGGCCAAAATGCCCCTGCCTTTGGGCCCTTTGGTGTTACATAGGCTTATATAGTCAAAATCTTTAAACATCTTCTTCTGAGAAACCACAACGCCTAGGTCTTTGATATTTGGTGTGAAATGTCATTTAGTGGACCTCTATCAAGATTGTTCACATTATAGCCCTTGGGCCAAAAATGCCCCTGCCCGAGACCCATTGGTTTTACATAAGACTTATATAGAGATAGTCTTTGAAAATCTGCTTCTCTGAAACTGCAAGGCCCATGTTTTTGATATTTGGTATGTAGCTTCATCTAGTGGACCTCTACCCGGGCCCTTTGGTTTTACATAGGCTTATAATATATAGAGATAATCTTTGAAAATCTTCTTCTCTGATACAGCAAGGCCCAGGTCTATTTGGTGTGAAGCTTCATCTAGTGGACCTAGCCCCGGGGCAATTTGGTTTTACATAGGCTTATGCAGGGAATATCTTTAAAAAAATCTTCTTCTCTGAAACTGCAAGGACCAGGTCTTAGATATTACTGGACCTTTGCCAAGATTGTTCAATTTATAGCCTTTGTTGATATTTGGTATGAAGCTTCACCTTTTTAGACCTCCCTCAACATTATGCACATTATAACCCTGGGGTCAATAATTGCCCTTTCCTGGGCCCACTTGTTACTCTATGGATCAGGTGAGCGATCCAGGGCCATCATGGCCCTCTTGTTTAACTGAAGGGCATCTTCCTTACTGATGTAAAGCTGAGTCCATTTTGAAACTGAGATGTTTCAGGTTCATTAAGATACCACACCCATGCAACACAATGCATTTTTTTCGCATCGCCAAAATGGCTACTTTTCTGATAAAAATCTGTGATATTTTTAGCTCACCTGTCATGTAGTGATGAGGTGAGATTTTGGGATCACTTTTTGTCCGTCGTGTGTCTGTGCGCACTAACGAAATGACATTTAGGGTGCAAAAAATTTGGACATTTGTAGTCATTCGTGAGTCCATCCATATTTATTCCGTAATTTGGTACTTAAGTGGCAAAAATTGGGTCTAATGTGGATTGCCGCTTAAGAGAATTTGCCGCTTAAGTAGTCAATATGCCAACACCTAGCCACTTAAGTATCCATTCGTGAGAACGTCCGTCTTGCATGCACCATGCATCCGTAAACAATTTCTTCAAAGGACATCTCCTAAAACACTGATCGGATGTTGACCAAACTTCACAGGAATAATCCTTAGGTGGTCCCCTTTCAGAGTTGTTCAAATGGTTCCGGTCCGTTGCACGTCTAGGTCACAGGAGCCAAAAATACTGAAAACATCTTTTTCTCTGAAACTGCAAGGCCCAGGTCTTTGATATTTGGTATGAAGTTTCATATAGTGGACCTCTACCAAGATTGTTCAAATTATAGTCATAGGGCCAAAATGCCCCTGCCTTTGGGCCCTTTGGTGTTACATAGGCTTATATAGTCAAAATCTTTAAACATCTTCTTCTGAGAAACCACAACGCCTAGGTCTTTGATATTTGGTGTGAAATGTCATTTAGTGGACCTCTATCAAGATTGTTCACATTATAGCCCTTGGGCCAAAAATGCCCCTGCCCGAGACCCATTGGTTTTACATAAGACTTATATAGAGATAGTCTTTGAAAATCTGCTTCTCTGAAACTGCAAGGCCCATGTTTTTGATATTTGGTATGTAGCTTCATCTAGTGGACCTCTACCCGGGCCCTTTGGTTTTACATAGGCTTATAATATATAGAGATAATCTTTGAAAATCTTCTTCTCTGATACAGCAAGGCCCAGGTCTATTTGGTGTGAAGCTTCATCTAGTGGACCTAGCCCCGGGGCAATTTGGTTTTACATAGGCTTATGCAGGGAATATCTTTAAAAAAATCTTCTTCTCTGAAACTGCAAGGACCAGGTCTTAGATATTACTGGACCTTTGCCAAGATTGTTCAATTTATAGCCTTTGTTGATATTTGGTATGAAGCTTCACCTTTTTAGACCTCCCTCAACATTATGCACATTATAACCCTGGGGTCAATAATTGCCCTTTCCTGGGCCCACTTGTTACTCTATGGATCAGGTGAGCGATCCAGGGCCATCATGGCCCTCTTGTTTAACTGAAGGGCATCTTCCTTACTGATGTAAAGCTGAGTCCATTTTGAAACTGAGATGTTTCAGGTTCATTAAGATACCACACCCATGCAACACAATGCATTTTTTTCGCATCGCCAAAATGGCTACTTTTCTGATAAAAATCTGTGATATTTTTAGCTCACCTGTCATGTAGTGATGAAGTGAGATTTTGGGATCACTTTTTGTCCGTCGTGTGTCTGTGCGCACTAACGAAATGACATTTAGGGTGCAAAAAATTTGGACATTTGTAGTCATTCGTGAGTCCATCCATATTTATTCCGTAATTTGGTACTTAAGTGGCAAAAATTGGGTCTAATGTGGATTGCCGCTTAAGAGAATTTGCCGCTTAAGTAGTCAATATGCCAACACCTAGCCACTTAAGTATCCATTCGTGAGAACGTCCGTCTTGCATGCACCATGCATCCGTAAACAATTTCTTCAAAGGACATCTCCTAAAACACTGATCGGATGTTGACCAAACTTCACAGGAATAATCCTTAGGTGGTCCCCTTTCAGAGTTGTTCAAATGGTTCCGGTCCGTTGCACGTCTAGGTCACAGGAGCCAAAAATACTGAAAGCATCTTTTTCTCTGAAACTGCAAGGCCCAGGTCTTTGATATTTGGTATGAAGTTTCATATAGTGGACCTCTACCAAGATTGTTCAAATTATAGCCCTGGGGGCAAAAACGCCCCCCCCCCCCCCCCCCCAACCCCCCAACCCAGCCACGGGCCCTTTGGTTTTGCATAGGCTTATATATGGAAAATCTTTAAAAATCTTCTTCTCTGAAATTGCGAGGCCCAGGTCTTTGATATTTGGTGTGAAGCTTCATCTAGTGGACCTCTATCAAGTTTGTTCAAATTATAGCCCTGGAGCAAAAAATGCCCCTGCCCTGGAGCCCTTTGGTTTTACATAGAGTTATTTAGAGAAAAATCTTTAAAAATCTTCTCTGAAACCGAAAAGGCCCAGGTCTTTGACATTTGGTGTGAAGCTTCATCTAATGGTCCTCTATCAAGACTGTTCAAATTATAACCCTGGGGTCAAAAAAGCCCCCGCCCCGGGGCCCTTTTGTTTTTACATAGACTTATATAGTGAAAATCTTTAAAAATCTTCTACTCTGAAACCAGAAGGCCCAGGTCTTTGATATTTCGTATGAAGCTTTGTCTAGTGGACTCTATCAAGATTGTTCAAATTATAGCCCTGGGGCCAAAAATGCCTTCTCCGTGGGGCCCACTAGTTTTACATAGACTTATATAGGGAAAATCTTTATAAATCTTCTTGTCTGAAACCAGATGATATTTGGTATGAAGCTTTGTCTAGTAGACCTCTACCAAGATTAGTCAAATTATAGCCCTGGGACCAAACATGGGCCCACCCAGGTGCCCACTGGTTTTACATAGACGTAAATAGGGAAAACCATTGAAAATGTTCTTGTCTGAAACCAGAAGGCCTCAAGAGCACAGTGGTTAACGTGTTCGACTTATGATTGAGAGGTTGTGCGTTCTAATCCGGTAACCGGTATAGAGATGTGTCTTTGGGCAAGACACGTAATGACACTGCCCCACTCCACTCAGGTGTAAATGGGTTGCAGTGGGGTAAAAGCCACTGCCTCTCTCTCGCGCATGAAAACACCCTGAATGAGTGTTCAAGAGGGATTCAATAAGCTTGAAGCTTTCACTGCAATCGAACTAAAATTAATTAGTATAAACTATACTAACACAATTTGACATTCCATGCAAATTGTCGCCTATGGAGACAATTTGCATGAGATGTCAAGTCCTGTTTTCTGGAAATTGTTTTAGAAAAATATCAACAGTTTGTCGTCTGCTGAATTAGCGCTGAGAGTGATAAAGGTTAACCCTTATCTTGCTGTTCACGACAACCCCTATCTTTGCAAACAGTGTAGATCCAGATCAGATGGCTTCTGAAGAAGCCATCTGATCAGGATCTACACTGTTTGGCATTCAGTTTACGAACTTGTAGCAATAAACTACATCAAGTAATTTGATTGGTTGATATAACGAAATAGGTGTGGCTTAGATGAATATTCAGCAAGATAAGGGTTAATACATTATGTCCTGTTTTAGGTGTGTATTGTACAAAAGCGGGACACAAAGAAGATGTTCGCGATGAAATACATGAACAAAGCAATGTGCCAGAAAAACGACGCCGTTAAGAATGTGCTCAAGGAGATCGAATTGTTGGCGATGTTGGAGCATCCGTTTCTTGTTAACCTATGGTACACCTTTCAGGTATGCTATAGTGTTTGTTTATTTGTTTGTTTGGAATTTTAATGGCCCTGTCAACACAATTTAGATTATATCAAGCCAGTCAGTTTACCTAACCAAACTGTTTTGGGAAAGGATAATACATAAGCAGTTAACCAGTAGAGTGCAGGTTCTATCGCCAGACACTGACAACTGCCCTTCTTGAATGAGTGGAAGGGAGACAATACATGTAGAAAAGATTTCATGATCAGTCTTTATGACAGAACTTTGTCCACCTGGCAGTATCAAACCAGTAACCTCCTTACCACTAGTCAGATGTGTATTCGACTGAGCTGCCATGCTGAGCTGGCATGGTGGGGGAGCTCAGATATTCAACATAGTGAAACTTCGATGGCTCAAACACCCATGGCTCGTTAATCAATAGCTCCATTTATCAATGTTATCGGGATAATTTAGGGATTACATCTTTTAAATGTATGATGTGTGTACTCATTAGAATCGCCTCAATGAGGCGATTCTAATGAGTACAAACAGCATACCTTTATTCTATCCCCATAATGCTTCCTGATCTTACGTTGGAATTGGCACTGGCGTCCACATTGAGTTTGAAGTTTTTATGAGCTCATATTTTCCGAACTGTAAGATGGTTTATATTTGATATGATGATAGATATAGGCCAAAGTTTTATTCAGCCATACCCCTGCAGCCCTACATGCCCCCGCCCATAGGGGCTGGAAGAAATATATGGGCTGCATGATGCTTCCACGCAGAGCTGAATCCAGCCCACACACTAGTACTGGTAAACCGCTTAGAGGATCTAAATATGTTCTATAAAAGGGTTATCCTTTGGAAGCAAGGAATACACTAAGCCTGTCCAGGAACCGTGGTGCGAGGCGGACCGTCCATGCTAATAAACCCTATTGGTTTCATTGGGCGACAGGGCTTGAGGTGTCATTTCATCTCAATGTCGGGTAAAAGTCCCACAAAATTGGAAGCAACGTCTCCAAAATGACCTTTACAGTGTTGACGGGGCCGTTAAACCTCAAATCAAACAAACAAAACCTGCAGCCCTGCCCATACCCATGACCTCAAGGCCACAGATTTAGAAAGGGGGAGTTCCAGCCTATAGTAAATTTCCATAGGGTTCTGCCCACGCACAGATTTCCATGATATTGTGCATAATTAATGTCTGGTAAATGACTGTTCATTACTTAGCTATTTCACTCTCATATCTGTTTTCATTATAAATCTACAATGTTTTGTTTATTTCCACTTCCGAAAATAGGGGTACCCTCAAACAAGTGTATATATACATAACAGCTTCTTATGTTTTGGAGTTATTTTGTTCTCAGGCATCTTTGTAGTCATTTGTGATTATTTTTGTATCACATTTGTTTTTGTTCAGTTGAAGTTCCATAGACCATGATCAATTTCATATGGAGCAGACCCCAGATTTCACAACCATAAAATCTTTTGGAGTATGTTTGACTTCTGATTTCACATTGTTGCAGTTCTTGTCACCCCATCATTTTAATAAGAAAATTGCCCATGTATATGTAGAACATTTTGTCAAACTTTCTTGAAAATCTGAGACCGGTGTCCCAGTTTATCTTGACCCCTGGGTAGCTTTACCCCCGGGGGTAAAGCTACTCAGGGGTAGCTTTACCCCCGGGGGTAAGGATATCCCGGGATATCTTTACCCCCACCCTGGATATCTTCACCCCCGGGGGTAAAGCTAAACTGGCCAGGATATCTTTACCCCCGGGGGTAAAGCTAAACTGGCCAGGATATCTTTACCCCCACCCCAACTTTTGGGTATAAACTATTTTCTTAATACCCAATTTCATCTTATATGTAGAGAAGCAAGATAGTGGACTCGATATTTCACTTAAACATTTTTGTTTCAATCGTGACTCGGACTATTAGAACAACCCTTAGTAAGAAATATGACCACATTATAGAGGCAAATGATTATTTAATAACTTCTTTTTGTATATTTTCTTATTCAAAATGTTGCTTATGACAATCTTTCATAATCTCGCATTATCCCTGTCAGTCATGAAATTGGTGGTGGTGGTGAGTGGCAAGGCGGGGGTAAAGATATCCTGGCTGGGATATCTTTACCCCCGGGGGTAAAGCTAAACTGGCCAGGATATCTTTACCCCCACCCCAACTTTTGGGTATAAACTATTTTCTAAATGCCCAATTTCTTCTTATATGTAAGAGAAGCAAGATAGGGGACTCGATGTTTCACTTTAACATTTTTCGTTTCAATCGTGACTCGGACTATTAGAACTACACTTAGTAAGAAATATGACCATATTATAGCGGCAAATGATTATTTAATAACTTCTTTTTGTATATTTTCTTATTTAAAATGTCCTTTATGACAATCGGTCATAATCTTGCATTATCCCTGTCAGTTGTGAAATGGGTGGTGGTGGTGAGTGGAAAGGGGGGGTGGGGTAAAGATATCCCGGCTGGGATAGCTTTACCCCCGGGGGTAAAGCTAAACTGGCCAGGATATCTTTACCCCCGCCCCAACTTTTGGGTATAAACTATTTTCTAAATCCCAATTTCTTCTTATATGTAAGAGAAGCAAGATAGTGGACTCGATGTTTCACTTTAACATTTTTCGTTTCTAGAAGAAATATGTGGGCTGCATGATGCTTCCACGCAGAGCTGAATCTGGCCCGCACACTAGTACTGGTAAACCGCTTAGAGGATCTAAGCCTGTCCAGGAACCGCGGTGCGAGGCGGACCGTCCATGCTAATAAACCTTAATGGTTTCATTGGGCGACAGGGCTTGAGATGTCATTTCAACTCAATGTCGGGTAAAAGTCCCACAAAATTGGAAGCAACGTCTCCAAAATGACCTTTACAGTGTTGACGGGGACGTTAAACCTCAAATCAATCAATCAAATCAATCGTGACTCGGACTAATAGAACTACCCTTAGTAAGAAATATGACCATATTATAGAGGCAAATGATTATTTAATAACTACTTTTTGTATATTTTATTATTCAAAATTACCTTTATGACAATCTTTCATAATCTTGCATTATCCCTGTCAGTCGTGAATTAGTTGGTGGTGGTGAGTGGCAAGGCGGGGGTAAAGATATCCTGGCTGGGATATCTTTACCCCCGGGGGTAAAGCTAAACTGGCCAGGATATCTTTACCCCCACCCCAACTTTTGGGTATAAACTCTTTTCTAAATGCCCAATTTCTTCTAATATGTAAGAGAAGCAAGATAGGGGACTCGATGTTTCACTTAAACATTTTTCGTTTCAATGGTGACTCAGACTATTAAAACTACCCTTAGTAAGAAATATGACCATATTATAGAGGCAAATGATTGTTTAATAACTTTTTTTGTATATTTTCTTATTCAAAATGTCCTTTATGACAATCTTTCATAATCTTGCATTATCCCTGTCAGTTGTGAAATGGGTGGTGGTAGTGAGTGCAAAGGCGGGGTTAAAGATATCACGGCTGGGATATCTTTACCCCGCGGGTAAAGCTAAACTGGCCAGGATATCTTTACCCCCACCCCAACTTTTGGGTATAAACTATTTTCTAAATGCCCAATTTCTTCTTATATGTAAGAGAAGCAAGATAGTGGACTGGATGTTTCACTTTAACATTTTTCGTTTCAATTATGACTGGGACTAATAGAACAACCCTTAGTAAGAAATATGAACATATTATAGAGGCAAATGATTATTTAATAACTTCTTTTTGTATATTTTCTTATTCAAAATGTCCTTTTATGACAAACTTTCATAATCTTGCATTATCCCTGTCAGTTGTGAAATTGGTGGTGGTGATGAGTGCAAAGGCGGGGGGTAAAGATATCCTGGCTGGGATATCTTTACCCCCGGGGGGTAAAGCTAAACTGGCCAGGATATCTTTACCCCCACCCCAACTTTTGGGTATAAACTATTTTCTAAATGCCCAATTTCTTCTTATATGTAAGAGAAGCAAGATAGGGGACTCAATGTTTCACTTTAACATTTTTCGTTTCAATCGTGACTCGGACTATTAGAACTACACTTAGTAAGAAATATTACCATATTATAGCGGCAAATGATTATTTAATAACTTCTTTTTGTATATTTTCTTATTCAAAATGTCCTTTATGACAATCTTTCATAATCTTGATTATCCCTGTCAGTTGTGAAATGGGTGGTGGTGGTGAGTGGAAAGGGGGGGGTAAAGATATCCCGGCTGGGATAGCTTTACCCCCGGGGGTAAAGCTAAACTGGCCAGGATATCTTTACCCCCACCCCAACTTTTGGGTATAAACTATTTTCTAAATGCCCAATTTCTTCTTATATGTAAGAGAAGCAAGATAGTGGACCGGATGTTTCACTTTAACATTTTTCGTTTCAATCGTGACGCGGACTAATAGAACTACCCGTAGTAAGAAATATGACCATATTATAGAGGCAAATGATTATTTAATAACTTCTTTTTGTATATTTTATTATTCAAAATTACCTTTATGACAATCTTTCATAATCTTGCATTATCCCTGTCAGTTGTATAATGGGTGGTGGTGGTGAGTGGAAAGGCGGGGGTAAAGATATCCCGGCTGGGATATCTTTACCCCCGGGGGTAAAGCTAAACTGGCCAGGATATCTTTACCCCCACCCCAACTTTTGGGTGTAAACTATTTTCTTAATGCCCAATTTCTTCTTATATGTAAGAGAAGCAAGATAGTGGACTCGATGTTTCACTTCAACATTTTTCGTTTCAATTGTGACTCGGACTTATAGAACTACCCTTAGAAAGAAATAGACCATATTATAGAGGCAAATGATTATTTAACTTCTTTTTGTATATTTTCTTATTCAAAATGTCCCTTATGACAATCTTTCATAATCTTGCATTATCCCTGTCCTTTGTGAAATGGGTGGTGGTGGTGAGTGGAAAGGCGGGGGTAAAGATATCCCGGCCGGGATATCTTTACCCCCGGGGGTAAAGCTAAACTGGCCAGGATATCTTTACCCCCACCCCAACTTTGGGGTATAAACTATTTCTTAATGCCCTATTTCTTCTAATATGTAAGTGAAGCAAAAAAAAAAAACAAAACAAGCATAATTAAACCATACAGCTTGCAAGAAATTTTTTTTCACATCTTATATCATTGCTCATGGGTGGGGGTGAAGATTTCATGGCTGGGATAGAGTGACCACCCCCCCCCCACCACACACACACACACACACACCACCCCAAAAAAATCAAGACAAGCACACTTCTCAACAATGGAAGGTACTACTGATGTCCACCACTCACAACTGACAGAGTTAATGCAAGATTAAGAAAGATTGTCATAAGCAAGGTGTTGACTAAGAAAATAAACAAAATGAAGTTATTAAATGGTCATATGCCTCTATAATATGGTCATATTTCTTACTTAGGGTAGTTCTATCAGTGTTATGACTGAAACAAAAAATGTTCAAGTGAATCATCTAGTCCACTATCTTGCTTCAGTTACATATAAGAAGAAATTGGGCATTGAGAAAATAGTTTATATCCAAAAGTGGGGATGGGGGTAAAGATATCCTGGCCAGTTTAGCTTTACTCCACTTATCTTACATATAAGAAGAAATTGGGCATTAAGAAAATAGTTTATACCCAAAAGTTGGGGTGGGGGTAAACATATCCTGGCCAGTTTAGCTTTACCCCCGGGGGTAAAGATATCCCAGCCGGGATATCTTTACCCCCGCCTTTCCACTCACCACCACCACCCATTTCACAACTGACGGAGATAATGCAAGATTATGAAAGATTGTCATAAGGGACATTTTGAATAAGAAAATATACAAAAAGAAGTTATTAAATAATCATTTGCCTCTATATAATATGGTCATATTTCTTTCTAAGGGTGGTACTATAAGTCTGAGTCACGATTGAAACGAAAAATGTTAAAGTGAAACGTCGAGTCCACTATCTTGCTTCTTTTACATATAAGAAGAAATTGGGCATTTATAAAATAGTTTACACCCAAAAGTTGGGGTGGGGGTAAAGATATCCTGGCCAGTTTAGCTTTACCCCCGGGGGTAAAGATATCCCAGCTGGGATATCTTTACCCCCGCCTTTGCACTCACCACCACCACCCATTTCAAGACTGACAGGTATAATGCAAGATTATGAAAGATTATCATAAGCAACATTTTGAATAAGAAAATATACAAAAAAGAAGTTATTAAATAATCATTTGCCTCTATAATATGGTCATATTTCTTACTAAGGTAGTTCTATTAGTCCAAGTCATGATTGAAACGAAAAAATGTTAAAGTGAAACATCGAGTCCACTATCTTGCTTCACTTACATATAAGAAGAAATCGGGCATTAAGAAAATAGTTTATAACCATAAGTTGGGGTGGGGGTAAAGATATCCCGGCTAGGATAGCTTTACCCCCGGGGGTAAAGATATCCCAGCCGGGATATCTTTACCCCCGGGGGTGAAGATATCCAGGGTGGGGGTAAAGATATCCCGGGATATCTTTACCCCCAGGGGTAAAGCTACCCAGGGGGTAAAGATAAACTGTTACACCGGTAACATAATGCATTTGAACATTGAATAGTAGTGGTCAGATATTTTTTTTCAAACCATTTGTAGATATATGGTAGAACATTTTCAATCGGGAAATTGCTCACCAACATATTTATACACATGAATATATGTATGTTTAAACCTTGATTGTGCAGTATGAGCTCATTTAATCAGCATTTGTATCAGTTATGGTACCCTGGGGAACACCAAAAACACAATTCATTTTGAGCGCTCATTAACAATTCAATCAGATTTTATTGAAAATATATTTCATTTCTTAACAGGCGTTTTTGCATTTAATGTAATCCTAAAGCCTGCTGAAGCTTATTATGACAAAGATTATTGAAACGGCACGTAAAATGGGTGGTTCTATCGCTTGACCCTCTGAACTGATGCAGTCTACTTAAAAAATCTGATTGTCATACCTGAATGGCACAGCTTGCTTGAATGGCCAAGAGTAATGATGTTTTATTATGGTTGTGCCAGGTATGTCATAATACCACAGACAATATTTTCTGATCTTTTGGCTCACTGTATACACAGATTATTGTAGACAAAATGGTAACACAATTGTGTTGGCTCTTTTGTAACTTTAACAATGCCCCCTGCAAAATCTGGACTAAAGCACAAACAAATGTCGCCTGCTGTGCCAATCAGTGTCAGAAAGTTATATTCTTAAATATGATCTATTTATATTCTTAAATATGATCCAGAAAGCAACTAGTTATTTTTTGAGTAACATGAATTAATATTGTAGAGAAAACCAATCAGTTCAGCTTTCGAACTATTCAGATGAATAAAAGAGCAAAGGGTATATTTGCTATCAGTATTATGGAAAAATATAAAGCCAACTGCAGATTTTGGTTCAGAAATATGCTAATAGTACAACTAACAGCTGATTTACGCCATTTGCAAAAACAGTTGACTACAGAGCTAGAAAACTTAACACAGATGACAAATACTACTGCATACAGATGACTAAAAATGCGAATGGTATTACATCTAAATATAATATCAGCTATCAAATGCATTAGTTACAGCAACTTGCCTTCCATCTATTTCATTTAGGGAAGTGTATACCAAATGCCAATTTTACAACTAGTTACAGTGTGACTAGCTCTGCATTTATTTTGAAGACTAAGACATTGTAGCTTACACTTTTGCAGATGTTAAAATGAACCTAGAAACAATGCAGAAAATAGTTTTCATGATCTCACAAAACCTTTGGTGGGGGAGCGGAGTGTGAGTTTCTTTGACCAAGTGATGTTTACAAGCAATAATTACCAACACATGGACCGATCAATCATTAGAACAAATGGAAAAAATCAGTCTGTCCCTTCACAGTTAGCAATTTATTGGCTGCTGTTTTACTTTAAAGAAGAGAATGACAACAGCAAACATAATTAAAGAAAAAAAAAATAGGACTATGCAAGTAATTTATTAAGCAGATTCAATACGTCATTGCATATTACTGACATCAAGTGTCTTTTTATTGCGGGGTTTAAAAATATACAGAAAGACCAAATAAAACAGGGTAAAAAGATCCACCTTGTCTTATTTCTATTCTGCCATAATGTAATTTTTGCAGGATTATGATTTTTGCAAAATTGTCAAAACTAACATTCATCATGAACAGTGCATGAATGCATTTTATTTTTTTTTTCTTTCAAATGTTTGGATTGAACTGGTATACTTTGCTAATGTATGTTCTTATTTACTTTTGAAAAGTCAAACTAAAACACCTGACTGTAAACAGGATCTTTTTGTGTGTGTGTGTTGGTGTTGGTGGGGGGGGGGGGGGGGGGGGGGGGGGGTTGGGGTGTTGGGGTGGGGGGAGGGGGGAGAGAGTTTTTATTACATAAATGCCTATGCTAATCTTTGTATGATAACGTGGCACCATATGGTCATTAAAAACACAATAAAAATACACTTTAAGGAAATCTTTAACCCTTATATTGCAACTGATTTTAGCACAAAAATAGACCTGAACCCATATCTAGCAATCAAAAACAATGTTACCGGTTTCTGACTTTTCTGAAATTTGTTTTCTATATAGAGGATATAATGTGGCCTATTTTATATGCAATATCTTGGGGTGACAAGATCAGTAACAAATCTAACACTTATGATGAAAATCTCATTGTTTATAAATTTTCATGAAAAGTAGAAGAAATTTTGAAAATAAATTTATCAGAAAAATTAAAAGACACAGACACATTTACATTTTTTGTATTAGATTAATCCTTATAGAGTTCTGTTGCCAATCAAAGCAACAAAATTTGAAAATAATCATACCTATTGATTTAAGACTGAAAAGTTCACAGGTGTGTATGACCTCTACAGGGGACTACCCGAGGGAGCTCTCCTGAGGCCTATAGTAATTTATCAAATGAAACAAAGTTATATATATAGTTGATAGTCCTCAAGTAAACAGCAATTGAAGTTTCAAGAAAATCTGTGCGTGGGCAGATTTGGAACTCCCCCTTTTCAATGGTCAAGATCACAGACTTAGAAATTTTCAATGCTAAATTTTCCAAACTGTCTGATGGATTTGGTTGGTATTTGATACTCAGTTTTACCTCTGCCCTTGACAATGACCTAAAGATCAAGGTCACAGACTTAGAAACTTCATGTTAATTTTTTTCTAAGAGCTAATATTTTCCAAATTTCATGATGCATTTTGTTCATATTTAGTATGACGATAGATATAGACCCATGTTTTATTCAGCAATACCCTTGTGCATACCTCATGGTCAAGGCCACAGACTTCAGATATTTTCAATGTTAAAGTTTGTTTAAAAGCTCATAATTTTCCAAGCGATTCAATGGATATTTATATTTGATATGATGATAGATAAAGGTTCAAAGGTTTATTCAGCATTACCTCCACCTATGACCAGGACCTTAAGGACACCTTTCCAGGCAGCCTTGGCTGTTTAATGACAACTGTTGTCCTTATCTGGTAGCTAATTCAAGATTTAATGTAACCTATGATGTCTGCTTCTTTATTAAGTAAAAATCCATCAACATACAAGAATGTTTTAGTGAAATTTCATCTTCCCATCTGTTGTATTAAATCCTTTGTATAATAAGGGAATTTATTTTGCAGCGCAAGGATGGTTATTCACTATTAATTTTGTCAGGCTGTTGTTGATGGTGTGTACCAAGAAATCATTTCCCCGCTCTTCAAAGATCAATCCCATTTCTTGAAAGATTGCTGTCTCATGAATACTTAATGGTGACATTAGAGTAAGAAGAATGACCGTATTTACCGTATGTATTCGGACAGACGGGCCTGAGCAAACAGTGTAGATCCAGATGAGACGCTGCAGAATGTGGCATCTCAGGGTCTGCACTGTTTGTCATTCATCTGGCTATCTTTAGACACAAAATCGTGCAGTGTATTGTACTTGTTAAAGTTTTAGAACAAGTGAGCCCTGCCAAGCGAATTTGTGTCTTCGAGCATTCCGTCATGACAAATTTTAACTGCCCATGCCCAGCCATTCAGAGGGACCAGGGATATGGCTTTCTGTCTGAAGGTTCCTCTTGATTCACTGCTTGTATGAGCCAGCAGCGAAGGTTCTGGCGAGACTGCGCGGATGCGCAGGCTCGCCTGAACCTTTGCTGCTCGCATAGGCGATAAGTACCAAAATCGCTTGACGGGGCCCAAGTATGGTAAGGAGTTAAGGTGACGGATACTTAGGGTAAACATGTTAGCTTTTCGATTAACCCTTTCACTCCAAATTTTTAAGACATCATGAAAACACGCCTATATAATTTTGACCCCCTTGAACCCCACTTTTATATAATAAAACTGGAGTTTACAGGCCTGGGGTAAACCTTATTTTTCTTATTTCTGCTCAAAAACATAGATTGTGGGTACTCGTTAGAACCGCCTCGATGAGGCAGTTCTAACGAGTGACCACAAACATAGATTGTGGGTACATAGATTGTACGAGTGCCCACAATCTACATTTTGAGCAGAAATAAGAAAAATAATGCAATTTTTCATCCTTATTGTTTTGATTTTTCGGCGCTAAGATTTACACTGTATTTGAATAGGCGTGTTTTCGTAATGGGACTCTTTCATCTTTGAAATTGCACACCTCCATTCTTTTTATAGTGGTTTACCGTAAAAATCCTAAAAATTCGGACACCTTGAGAACTTGCTGTAAGTCTCCTAAAATTTTAACAAATTTGTTTCATGACTCAGTAAGGAGGCCAAAAACTGCAAATGGAATGGCAAACAGTGTAGATTCTGATCAGACTGCTTCTGAAGTGATTGATCAACAGTGTAGATCCAGATGAAATTTTCAGCCATCTCATCAGTGTGTGTGTGTGAATTCGGGTTTAACGTCCCTTTCAACAGTCTTTCAGTCATGTCACTACTGTGTCTGGTTGCGACAGGGAGCTCAATGGTCACTTTTAAAGTGCTGCCTCACTGAAGTATCATGTCCCAGACACATTACATGATACCACACCCAGTCACACTATCCTGACACTGGGTCGAGCAGTCCTAGCTCTACCCCGTAAATCTGAGTGCTAAGCGAGGAGCAGCTAGTACCATTCTTAACAACTTTGGTATGTCGCTGCCCGGGATCGAACCCGTGACCTCCAGTTCCCCGGAGCGGACACTCTACCAACTGAGCCATCTCATCAGGATCTACACTGGTTGCATAGGAATATCTGTACTGGATTACAAGGTTGTAGGTGGTGAACTGGATAAGTTTGTTGGTGTTGAGAATTTACGTCCCTGTCAACGGGTACTTGTTAGAACCCCCTCAATGAGGCAGTTCTAACAAGCACCAACAACCTTTTCACCTTATTTGCATTATCTGCTGGTTCCTAGACTGAAGGTTATCAGTGTTGGAAAAACAGGTAACCAGACCCCCCTGAGGGGGGTCTGGTTACCTTTTTTTTTTTCCAATATTGACAATGTGCAAGCTGGGAGCCAGCAAATAATGCAAATATGGGGAATTTTTGCAGTATAAATAAGACAAATGTTATGGATTTTCAACATTTTTAACTGCTTAGGTTATTCTGGAGATGTTGCGTCGGATGTAGTGGAACTTTTACCCGACATTGAGATACCCAAACCTGGATAAGAGGAGTATTTGAGGGAATATCTTTCTTAATTATTCTCAGAAACATATGAACTTATTCGGAGTACTCATTAGAATTGTCTCTTTGATGCAATGTTAAGAGAGAAAAATATCAAAATGCTGTACCGTATTTACTGCAGATAGGCTTGAGCAAATACTTTGTCATCGGGATGGACAATCTTAAATGCCACTCATCAAGCTATTTTTAGACACAACATTGGGTAGTAAATTGTAGTTGTTCAAATTTTGCAGCAAGTACGGTAAGGAGTTGAGTGGTCTGAATACTTAGCATTACGAAAAAACGCCTATACAAATACATTGTAACCTTTAACACCGAAAAAATGAAAATATTAAGATGAAAACTAGTGATATTTTTCTTATTTCTGCTCAAAATATAGATTGAGGCTACAGGTTAGAACCGCCTTGATACCGCCTCTTCGAGGCGGTTCTAACGAGTACCCACACTCTATATTTTAGAGCAGAAATAAGAAAAATAAGGTTAACCCCTGTAAACCCCAGTTTTACTACACACAAGTCGGATTCAAGGGGGTCAAAATTATGGGGTAAATATGGTAAATAGAAATTAAAATCACCGTATCAGGGTCCTGTTTCTTAGGTTTACAGTAAACAAACCTTGTCCCTGCCATATATTTCTTGAATATTGGCTTTTTTCTTTCTTTATTATTCTGAACAAGCTTCGGTAGCTTTGTCAAATGTCTGTCTGCCTGCTGACTAGGAGGCCATGGGGTTCAGTAGCTGATCATAAAATGTTTTTTTATGGTCACTCTGTCTCTTTGGCTGATTCAAAAAGCCAGGGCAGTCGTCAGTTTTCTGGCAAACTGTACTGGTTAACCACTTTCATATAAGCCTGCCCCAGGAAAAACTGACTGGCTCGACATGACCTTAATAGTGTTGACTGGGCTTCAATCAAACAAACCAAAACAAACAAACTTCCTTTATTTTACAGAATTATTGGTCAAATGGCACACATTTTAGACTTTTGATCAAACTGCTCCATTTGAAGTAGTTGTATTAATTTTGGGTCTGCACTGTATGCCTTTGTCACTTTGACAGACATGTTGGTCTAAGAAGTTTTCTAATTGATTTTCAAGCAAGGAGTGATAGCCTAATATTTATCAGAACATTGGACAGAGTGTTTAGATGCTTTAGTCACATCATCTTTATCATCATAATCATCATCATCATCATCATCATCATCATCATCAATGTGCAGGTAAAGGGTAACATTCACATAAGTGGGTCCCCTCCCAGGTAGCTGGCTTTCTGCACGTATGGCAGATCTCACACCAGGGAGCTTCCACTCTCTGCGTTCTCTCTGTTAGCTGCTTCCAGGTCATCTTGGGCCTCTGAGGCCCAAGCTTTCCATCCATTTGTATGTCACAGGCTGTCTTGACTGCACCGTTGGAGCGTTCCACATGTCCATACTAGTGCAGTATTGGTGAATGACAGCCATATTAAAATACATAGAGTAAAATTTAAGCCTTGCGACTAATGTGTTTTTGAGTTGATTGTTTATCAATCAACACAAAGTTATAAAGTGCAGTAAGCTTTGCAATGCTTAACTCTTATCATGCTGTTCACGACAACCCCTATCTTTGGAAACAGTGTAGATCCAGATCAGATGGCTTCTAAAGAAGCCATCTGATCAGGATCTACACTGTTTGACATTCAGTTTATGAATTTGTAGGAATAAATAACATCAAGTAATCTGATTGGTTCAAAGTCAGAATGGGTATGGCTAAACTGAATATGCAGCAAGAGAAGGGTTAAGTCCACGTGACTATTACTGACTTCTTGGAAAATCAGGTAACAGTTATTTATAGAAAATGGCTGTGCTGTTTTTGTCAATGCATAAGAGGGTTATCTATAGAATCTGGACTGGAATCTTGGGATGACGGGCCTCCGCGGCCTAGTGGTTAAGAGCGCTCACTCTTGGTCATTAGGTCTCTCACCGCTGTGGTTAGAGCCTCGCTCGGGTCACATGTGAGAGCCAAGTTCTGCAACGGAAGGTCAGGTGGTTTTTCTCTGGGTACTCCGGTTTTCACCCACCTCTGATATGAGTGAAATAATCTTGAAAGGGCCGTAAAACCAAAAAAAAAATCTTGCCATGATCTGGATCTAAACTTTTTGCTTCAAAAAATGGAATTTAGGGGTTAAAGGAAACTGTTTAAGTCTCCAGGGGCCAGTTGTTCAAAACTAACGACATCGTTAGTTAGCATATGGCTAAAACTTTGATCATTTATTATGGCAAATATGCTAATATTTTTGCTGAAAAAATGTGAGCAGCTTTTGCGAATGCAAAAGCTGCACACATTTATTCAACAAAAATACCAAAATTATAAATATTAAACTTGCTAGAACAGTTAACAATATGACCACTAACGAGCTCGTTGAGCTAACGATGCTTTGAACAACTGGCCCTAGGACTAGTTTCCCTGCCTACACTCAAGAGACAGTTGCTTTGATTTTAGGTTGGTTGTTGAGGTAAATCTGAATCATCAATTTTTAGCTCGGCTGTTTTCGAAGAAAAGGACGAGATATTGTCATAGGTCTTGGGTTGTCGTTGTCTGCGCTGTCGTGCAAAAACTTGGACATTTTGTAATATCTCTGTCATTACTGAACATATTTACTTGAAACTTGGACTAGTTGTTCATTATGAAAAGGGGAACTCATACAAATAGGTGAGGTAACCCTTAAAATATTTTTGACACAGTTATGCCCCTTTTTCGACTTAGATTTTTTGGAGCCGAGCGTTGGCACCCGCATGGGATGCTCTTGTTTCATTCATCACGAAAACACACCTATATTATTTTGACCCCCTTGAACCCCTGGAAGCAATTCAGCCAAGTCAAGTGTGAGAGGGTAATATATTTTTGCTCATGGGGTACAGTAAAATTCTGCTATTAAGACCACCTAAAATTAAGACTAAATCTGATTTTAAAAGGTTATTGAGAAGGTTTCCGTTATTCTTTCTTGGTGTTTTCTACACACAATGTCTCCTTATAAGAGACTACCTTTGGGACTGTTCAAAAGTGGTCTTAAAGACCACTTTCGAACAGTCCCAAAGGGTGTTAAGACCACTTTTGAACAGTCCCAAAGGTTGTCTTAAAATAGTGAATTGTTTGAGATTTATGTCCCACCAACAGCTAAGGTCATATAGAGACAGGACCTCGGTTTAAAGACTCATCCGAAAGTCTGGAGATGCCCGGGATAGATCCTGCGATCCCTGGTTTACAAGGCGAGTAGCGTAACCACTCCACCACGGAGGCTTCTGTCTTAAATTACGAATTTTACTGTATATGCAAAATAATTGCCCTTGCGCTGTCCAATCGAAAGCTGCCAAATTTTTTTTGCAATATAACAATGACAATTTTACCACCAGAAAAAGAAAAATTTCAGAAAACAAATTTTGATATTTTTCATATTTCTGCTCAAAACATGGATTGTGGGTATTCACTAGAACCACCCCAAAGAGGTGATTCTAAAAAGTACTCACAATCTCTGTTTTTGAGCAGAAATAAGAAATATTGGCCTTGAGGCAAGAAAACGTCCCGTCGGACAAAATTGCATAGGTATGCTATATTTAGATTTCCAGAAAGACCAGTTTTTTGAAGCAGAAAACATTTTATTTTACTATTTAAAGATACTCTGTGTTTTAAGCAAGTTATTCAATATTTTATGAAAAATACCCTTATTGACATCAATTTCGAGAATTATGACTTTTAAAGTATAGTATTTTTAGGCTTACAAAGTGTTGAAAAATACTAAAAACTGGCTTTAAAACCAGTGCTTCAGCTGAAGTGCACGACCCGCCAGATGCTTTTAGCTTTATGAGTGTTACCATATATGGGTATGGTGGCCATTTTGGTCATGTGACCTGGACCTAAAACGGTTCCCCATATAAATGCGCCTTATCGTAAATATATCTTATACTTTAGTACTGTATTCTGAATCGTTTGCAGGATAAAATGCATTCTCACTTTTCCAATACAAAAGCATATGTGTCAAAGTTTGACCTAGGCACAAAGAAGGTCAAGGTCAACCCAGGGTCACCATTTTAGCAATTTATGATGGGCCTACGTCCCAGATGCTATTTATCAAGTTTCGTGGAAATCTGCCCAGTGGTTCTGGAGAAGACTATTTTTGAAGGGTTTTTACCATATATGGCTTGGCGGCCATTTTGGTCATGTGACCTGGACCCCATGAGCAAATTTTGGTTTCCCCCACCCCATAGAGGCTCCATATGAAATTTGACTTCAAACGGCCCAACGGTTTCCGAGGAGAAGCGGTTCGAAAATTTTCACATTTTCGTCTCGGGGAAGTTATACTAAATGGAATGTAATATTTCGCAAGTTCATTTGTAAGATCTCATTGATATCTTTCAGTATGCCAAAAATTGTTTAAATATTCCAAGCGGTTAAGTCACTATCACCAATTTTCACAAACGGGTTACGGACGGACAGACAGACAGACCATATATGGCTTGGCGGCCATTTTGGTCATGTGACCTGGACCCCATGAGCAAATTTTGGTTTCCCCCGGCCCATAGAGGCTTCATATGAAATTTGATTTCAATCGGCCCAACGGTTTCCGAGGAGAAGCAGTTAAAAAATTTTCACATTTTTTGCCTCGGCGAGGCTATACTAAATGGAATGTAATATTTCGCAAGTTCATTGGTTAGATCTCATTGATATCTATCAGTATGCCAAAATGTTAAAATATTCCAAGCGGTTAAGTAACTATCACCAATTTTCACAAACTGGTTACGGACGGACCCAAAGAAGGTCAAGGTCAACCCAGGGTCACCATTTTAGCAATTTATGATGGGCCTATGCAGGATAAAATGCATTCTCACTTTTCCAATACAAAAGCATATGTGTCAAAGTTTGACCTAGGCACAAAGAAGGTCAAGGTCAACCCAGGGTCACCATTTTAGCAATTTATGATGGACCTACGTCCCAGATGCTATTTATCAAGTTTCGTGGAAATCTGCCCAGCGGTTCTGGAGAAGACTATTTATGAAGGGTTTTTACCATATATGGCTTGCCGGCCATTTTGGTCATGTGACCTGGACCCCATGAGCAAATTTTGGTTTCCCTATCCCATAGAGGCTCCATATGAAATTTGACTTAAATCGGCCCAACGGTTTCCGAGGAGAAGCAGTTCAACAATTTTCACATTTTTTGCCTCGGCGAGGCTATACTAAATGGAATGTAATATTTCGCAAGCTCATTGGTAAGATCTCATTGATATCTATCAGTATGCCAAAAAATGTTTAAATATTCCAAGCAGTTAAGCCACTATCACCAGTTTTCACAAACAGGTTACGGACGGACAGACAGACAGACCATATATGGCTTGGCGGCCATTTTGGTAATGTGACCTGGACCCCATGAGCGAATTCTGGTTTTCCCAATCCCATAGAGGCTCCATATGAAATTTGACTTCAATCGGCCCAACGGTTTCCGAGGAGAAGCAGTTCAAAAATTTTCACATTTTTTGCCTCGGCGAGGCTATACTAAATGGAATGTAATATTTCACAAGTTCATTGGTAAGATCTCATTGATATCTATCAGTATGCCAAAAATTGTTTAAATATTCCAAGCGGTTAAGTCACTATCACCAATTTTCACAAACGGGTTACGGACGGACAGACAGACAGACCATATATGGCTTGGCGGCCATTTTGGTCATGTGACCTGGACCCCATGAGCAAATTTTGGTTTCCCCCATCCCATAGAGGCTTCATATGAAATTTGATTTCAATCGGCCCAACGGTTTCCAAGGAGAAGCAGTTCGAAAATTTTCACATTTTTCGCCTCGGCGGGGCTCTACTAAATGGAATGTAATATTTCGCAAGTTCATTGGTTAGATCTCATTGATATCTATCAGTATGCCAAAAATTGTTTAAATATTCCAAGCGGTTAAGTCACTATCACCAATTTTCACAAACGGGTTATGAACGGACCCAAAGAAGGTCAAGGTCAACCCAGGGTCACCATTTTAGCAATTTATGATGGGCCTATGTCCCAGATGCTATTTATCAAGTTTCGTGGAAATCTGCCCAGCGGTTCTGGAGAAGACTATTTATGAAGGGTTTTTACCATATATGGCTTGGCGGCCATTTTGGTCATGTGACCTGGACCCCATGAGCAAATTTTGGTTTCCCTATCCCATAGAGGCTCCATATGAAATTTGACTTAAATCGGCCCAACGGTTTCGAGGAGAAGCAGTTAAAAAATTTTCACATTTTTTGCCTCGGCGAGGCTATACTAAATGGAATGTAATATTTCGCAGCTCATTGGTTAGATCTCATTGATATCTATCAGTATGCCAAAAATTGTTTAAAAATTCCAAGCGGTTAAGTCACTATCACCAGTTTTCACAAACGGGTTACGGACGGACAGACAGACAGACCATATATGGCTTGGCGGCCATTTTGGTCATTTGACCTGGACCCCATGAGCAAATTTTGGTTTCCCCCATCCCATAGAGGCTCCATATGAAATTTGACTTCAATCGGTCCAACGGTTTCCGAGGAGAAGCAGTTCAAAAATTTTCACAATTTTTGCCTCGGCGAGGCTATACTAAATGGAATGTAATATTTCGCAAGCTCATTGGTTAGATCTCATTGATATCTATCAGTATGCCAAAAATTGTTTAAATATTCCAAGCGGTTAAGTCACTATCACCAATTTTCACAAACGGTTTACGGACGGACAGACAGACTGACAGAATGACAGAATGACACGGTGATTTTAGGGCACTCTTAGAAATCAACCGACTTCAGTCGGTTTCTTTTTCTGCGGGTCGTGCAATATAGTATTGTGTGAAAAGAAAATATGGTAAAGGCACATTTTTGTTTTTGCATATGATTTGCAGTTGCTTTGGTGGCTGCAAAATGATAGCAATGTGGGAAAAAACTAGAGGGTAGTGTCACGTGACTGGCAATTAAGCATTTGCAAAGCATGTCTTCATGGTTTTAAAAATTTTTTGGCAAAGGCTAAAACCAAACTTGACTAGAATTGCGCAGTCGATGGCACGCCATCGCATATCCCCACGCTTTTTTTAAAGATATGCCACTATATAAGTTCTCAATTGCTACTCCCACCCAATCTTAAGATCAAAATTCCGAAAGTGTCATGCACTCCTCAGACCAAAGACCTATCAGTTCCCAAAGTTTCATGTTTCTATCTAAAACAGCATAGGAGGAGTTATCCGGTTATCGTTAAAAAGGGGGTTATGGGGGTGAAAATCCAAGTTTTTGACCTCTGGTGACCTCAAACCTGACCCTAGGGCTCAAATTTTGATTGTTATGTATTCTACCCAATATGCCGTTTGATTTGATATGTCACACGACCAGGTTCTGAAAACTTTGATTTTTTACCCCCGGGGCACCCCACCCCCTGGCCTTGCCCCTAGGGGTAGGATCAAAATTCCGAAAGTGTCATGCACTTCTTAGACCAAAGACCTATCAGTTCCCAAAGTTTCATGTTTCTATCTGAAACGGCGTAGGAGGAGTTATCCGGTAATCATTAAAAAGGGGTTATGGGGGTGAAAATCCAAGTTTTTGACTTCTGGTGACCTCAAACCTGACCCTAGGGTTCAAATTTTGATTGTTATGTATTCTACTCATTATGCCGTTCAATTTGATATGTCACACGACCAGGTTCTGAAGAAAACTTTGATTTTTTACCCCCTCGGGGCACCCCACCCCCTGGCCTGGCCACTGGGGGTAGGATCAAAATTCCGAAAGTGTCATGCACTCCTCAGACCAAAGACCTATCAGTTCCTAAAGTTTCATGTTCCTATCTGAAACGGCGTAGGAGGAGTTATCCTGTAATCGTTAAAAAGGGGGTTATGGGGGTGAAAATCAAAGTTTTTGACCTCTGGTGACCTGAAACCTGACCTTAGGGGCCAAATTTTGATTGTTATGTATTCTACTCATTATGCCGTTCGATTTGATATGTCACACGACCAGGTTCTGAAAACTTTGATTTTTTACCCCCCGGGCACCCCACCCCCTGGCCTGGCCCCTAGGGGTAGGATCAAAATTCCGAAAGTGTCATGCACTCCTCAGACCAAAGACCTATCAGTTCCCAAAGTTTTAAGTTTCTAGCTGTAAAAGTGTGGGAGGAGTTGTCGGGTAAGACGGACGGACGGACGTACGGACGTACGGACGAGGGAGACAATTACAATATCCCCACTTTTTCTTTGAAAAGCGTGGGGATAAAAATGCAAGACTATTTGTACAAGAGCTCCGCAAGTGGGGCATTATACGCCCGTGGCAATTAGTAAGATTGAGCATATATATACTGACTGTTGTACAAGTTAGGGTTTGTGGAATGTAACCAAGGATAATATGTACTCCATATATCCTTACCTGGCACTATTAATAACCCTCAATGGCTCAAACTACCTACACCCGTGGACACAAAAGCGTTCAAACTCTTATGAAATAACTTTCAATGAATCTATTTGCATCAAGTTAGTTTGACAAGCAAAGGTCATTCATCAAAGAATTCTAAAACTAGATCAAGCAATTGATTGGTCTCATTTTGGAAAACACTTTCTGATTGACATTTGAGATGTATTTTGATTGGACAGTGCAGGAGTCAGCAATGAAATGTACACCACCTTGTGTTTTGAATTTATTTCTGTTAGGCAGTTGACCGATATGATGTGAGGATATATGGAATGATGTTTCAAGTCAGAATGACATGAAGCTCATCAAAGTTTGAACGCTTTTGTGTCCACAGGTGTATCTCCAACAAATTGTCATGGTCGGTAACATTTGGTGGACCATAACCTCAAAATAATATAGGCATAACTCTGGCAATAAGGGTGGATTGTAACCTTGAAATAATATGTGCTGCTCCACATCATAGTCTAACTATACGCAAAGTTTCAGCTTCATCAGATGTAAAATGTGGGAAGCATTATCCAGAAACAAAATATGTTTAGAAAAATGTGTGAAAGGGGAATAACTCTGGTAATATTTGGCAGACTTTAACCTCAAAATAATATGCACTGTTCCATATCATGGTCTTACTATATGTAAAGTTTCAGCTTCATCAGATGTAAAATGTAAGATGAGTTATCCGGAAATGGAATGTTTGAAAAAAAAATCTGTGAAAGGGGTATAACTCTGGTAATATTTGGCAGACCGTAACCTCAAAATAATATGCACTGTTCCATATCATGGTCATACTGTATGTAAAGTTTCAACATCATTGGATCTAAAATGTAGGAGTTATCCAGAAACAAAATGTTTACAGAAATTTTTAAAGGGGCATAACTCTATTATTATTTGTTGAACCATAACCTCGAAACAATATGTGCTGCCCCATATCATGGTCTAATTATATATGAAGTTTCAGCTAAATTGGATGTAAAATGTAGGAGGAGTCATCCGGAAACGAACAGTTTACAAAATATTCCAAAGGGGCATATCTCTATTATTATTTGGTGGACAGTAACCTTGAAACTATATGCGCTGCCCCACATCATGGTCTAACTATGTACAAAGTTTCAGCTTGATCGGATGTAAACTGTAGGAGGAGCTATCCGAAAACGAAAAGTTTACAAAAAATTTCAAAGAGGCATAACTCTCTTAATATTTGGTGGCCCGTAACCTCGAAATAATATGCGCTGCCCCACATCATGGTCTAACTATGTATGGAGTTTCAGCTTGATGGAATGTAAACTGTAGGAGGAGTTAGCAGGAAACAAAAAGTTTACAGACAGACAGACGTATGGATGTTCTGACTGACGGCAGATGGACAGACACCAGAGGGGCATAACATAATACGACTGTTTTTCAAATGGGCACATAAAAATGCTCAAGTAATCACTTATCACTATTACACCATCTCCTGCCATTGACCTATGAATGTCCGAATGGCCCTTTTCCTATGTCATGGCTCATAAATATCCCTGTAAACCTCAGTTTTGCTGTACAAAAGCGGTGTTTCAGGGGGGTCAAAATATATAGGCGTGTTTTCATGATATAAATACGGGATGATTTCTCTTTTGTTTTGTACAGAGATTAGGATTATAAAGGAACACTTTTCTTTAGTTTCTTTTTTGTTTGAGTTAAGGTTTTACATCCCCTTCAATATATTAAGGTCATTTTGGAGATGTTGCTTACGATTTTGTGGGACTTTTACCCGACATTGAGATGAAACAACTTCTCAAGCCCTACCGCCCATAGAAACAGCTAGGGTTTAAGGAGCGGTCCGACTTGCATCACCGTTCCTGGGCAGGCTTAGACTTTAGCTATTTACCAGTACTCAAGTTTGGTCGGTTTCAGCTCTGCCCGGAAGCTTTGTTTTGTTTGTTTGATTTGAGGTTTTACGTCCCCGTCAACACTGTAAAGGTCATTTTGGAGACGTTGCTTCCAATTTTGTGGGACTTTTACCCGACACTGAGATGAAATGACATCTCAAGCCCTGTCGCCACATGAAACCAATAGGGTTTATTAGCATGGACGGTCCGCCTCGCACCGCGGTTCCTGGACAGGCTTAGATCCTCTAAGCGGTTTACCAGTACTAGTGTGCGGGCCGGATTCAGCTCTGCGTGGAAGCATCATGCAGCCCATATATTTCTTCAAGCCCCTATGAGCGGGGGCGCCTCTGCCCGGAAGCACCATGCAGCCCAATCTATTTCTCCAGGCCCCGATGGGCAGGGCTCCTTAGTTTCTTTTTTAAAGTCTATTTATGTCATGATGATGAGTACTTGTTAGAATCACCAAACAAGCAGGCACATTACAATTTTTAACCCATGTCTGCTTAACCAGTACACTCCCGGGATATGCTCTACCTTTGTCAAGAGGCCACCGTGGTGTAGGGTTTAAGCTACTCGCCTCATAAATCAGGGATTGTGGGTTTGATTCTGGGCTTCTCCAGACTTTCAGATGAGTCTTTAAACCGAGGTCCCATCTCTGTATGACCTTAGCTGTTGGTGGGATGTAAAACTCAAACACACACGCTCCACCTATATTGCAATATAAACAAAACACACCAGCTTTTCCTGAAGTACATTACTGCAAAGTATGGGCAAGACATCTGCAAGATATTGTATAAATAAAATGGTGTTTAGTGTTTTCCTGAACAAGTGGTCGTTTCATTTGAAATTTATAAAACCAACCTTAGGCAGGTACCAACAGCATATGTTTTCATGCAGAAATAAGATTTCAAATGTAAAAATAAAGTGCCTTATCTGGAGCTATGCCGATTTCTTAGATTACTTAAGTGATGTAATTCATTCCTACAAATTCATAAACTGAATGTCAAACACTGTAGATCCAGATCAGATGGCTTAGAAGCCATCTGATCTGGATCTACAGTGTTTGCAAAGGTAGTGGTTGTTGTGTTCAGCAGGATAATGAGTTCCAACAGTCTATGTTTTAAGTGGCGGTTCTAACCAGTTCCACCAATCTATGTTTTGAGCAGAAATATGAAAAATATCAAAATTTTGTACCTGAGAATTTTCATTTATTTTATTTATTTATTTATTTTTATTTTTTAGTGCTAAAACTTTCAATTTATCTGAATAGGCGTGTTTTTGTTACGGATACGATTGATCCTCTGCACTTTGAGGCTGTCTGACCCCATTGCTAGCCTCTGACACTTTATTCTAACCTTTTTCAGCACAAATCATTGGAGTCATCTGTCTTCTACAGATATCTCTGTTACTACAATCACTGGAATTGTCTGTCTTCATGCTCTACTACAATTAGATACTAAAGACACCAGTCTGGTACTGCACAAGCGATTTTTTTCCCCTCTATTCTATCTTTCCTTTATTGGTAATGTCATCAAGTGAGGTCCTGCTCTGTTATATGTTTTTGTCAGTTTGTCCACCCGTTCATAAGTCTGCCATTTTAAAACATCAATGAAAGCTTTGGAAGCTATATTTCAGATGTGACACCCAGTCGTTGGGGGGAAGGCAAGTTTGTTCCGTACTCTAGGTCACATAAACAAGATGGCCGCCATGCTCATATATGGCAAAAGATTTTGAAACCCTTATTCTCTGGAACCAAACTGCCAACAACATTGCCAGTAGTTGGTATACAGCAATAGACATTGTGTCCCTGCAAAGATTTGTCATCAAACGAAGATCCTAGACTGACTCTAAGCTTGTTTATACAGAGGTTATGTGGAATGTTGGGTCGGTGTGACAGTGTTGTGTAGCTTTCAATTCCGGGTTGTTCTACTGCTTTGTGTTCAAAAGGGCAATGGCATGTTGTGCTTGTGTCACCAGTCAAAATTTTAGGGCATTTACATTTCAGAAAAATAAGTGAATAAATAAGTGAGAAAGGGTATCTCGATGTGGGATGAAAGTTGAATGAATGGTTTTATTTTTTTAGGTCAAAGTAAGAGAGAATGGGTGAATGAGAAAATCATAATTTCAAAAAAAAGTTAATTTTTCATTTTAGTTTAAATTGCATAATTTCATATTTTCCCAGGATTTTGTTCATCAAACTTAATCTTTGTAAAATGGGTCTAGAGGCATTGTTTTGACAAACAAACAAGTTAAGCACCATGGCTTGAGAAGTGTTTTAGCACCTATGAGCCAACAAAGGTAGTTTGAAACGCTTGAGCTGGGAGGTCATCAAGCAAAACAATAAGATTAATCAACTAAGGAAACACAAGTCACTCTTTGGGTTTCAAACTGGAACTTGGTAGACAACTTAATTGAAAATTGATCAAATTATTGAAACAGTTGTCACTTTGAAATAAGTAACTTTTATTGTTCACAGGAAATTGCAATCTTTAGATAATTGGTTTGTTTTCTCAGGTGAAATTGTCTATCTTCAGAAAAATCTTTTAACACCCTTTTGGGTCTGACTTTTGATTGGTCAAACTGACACTTCAAAAATGTGCAACTATTGGTTGGATGATAGAAGCCTGTTCATTGGCTCATTTGAGATGGGGCTGATAAGCCCACACAAGCAGTTATAAGAGACAAGTTTTGGAAACTGACAGAGAGATACAATACACAGATACAATACAGAGAATACATAGTGAACGAAATTGAACTGTTAACTTGGTTTTGCATCGTAGACCCTGCACAGACTGTTTGACTCAAAGTTCTGTGTAGAGACTTACAAATCTTTGTTAAAACTTAGTAACGGACTTGTGTAAGAAGTGATTTGCAATATAAGGAAAATAGGAAAATTAAATAGCTAAGTAAGGGAGATAACTTTAGGAAATTTGCAAGACATTTGATTTGAGTGAATTGATGAACATTAAATTTTGGGAAAATTATATGCTGGTCGACATTACAGCTGTAACAAATTGTGTTAGGAACTTGACATTTCAGGACTCGTTTAGGACTTGACATTTCATGTGAATTCAAAGGAAAATTGTGCTAAAGTGAATAAAGACAGTAATAGGACATTCTAAGGAAAAATAGGACATTAAAATAAGAAAAATAGTCTGCATCAATCGCGTTTTATTAAGTTTTGGAACTTTAACTAAATTTTGATAGTAAAATATTTAAATATACAAATTTGGGAAAAGTGAACTGTGTTGTGTTGAACTCTCTAATCTACATCACATCAGACTTTGTGTCTGGTGTGATCATATGTCACCCAGGGTATTTGGGCTCGGAAACCCCTGGTCTTGTATGCTACCGTCTTGAGCTTAATTCCCCACTTTGCCAAGCGAGTGCGCACATACAAGGCCTGGGGCTAAAGAGAGGCAGGGACCGCAATTGTCACCCTGTCCATCTAGAACCAACCAACACCAAAACCCTTGTTTGTGACAGTGTGGTGTGAGAATTTAAGTGGTACGACAACCTCTCAACCCTTCAAGACAACAACCAGCAAGCAACTAGATCTACAGATGTTCACCAGCCAGCGCAACTGATGACCAGCTAGAAGTACAGCTGCAACAAACATAGCTAAGTAAAACTGTCAGTATTTTCCTTGTTGTTTTGTTACTTTGTTTCTTTTGGTTTTGCGCTAAAAGTAGGAAAAAAATGGCTCAATACAAAAATAAATTAAACTGGAGGTGTTCAAAGAAATCTTGTAGTGTAAATTCTGTAGGCATTGATAGAAGTACATGCAATGTAGCATTATCAGCTCCCTTAGAGGGAAATTTTGTGCAAATTAATATAGGGAAGCAAACAAGCAAAGCACTGATAGACACTGGAGCTCAAATTTCTTGTATAGGCGAGCATATTTACAGGCGCTCATTCAAAAATGTTGAAATTGTACGGAGCTCATTAGCTCATATTGTGGGAGTATGTGGCGAGGTCCATCGAGTTTTAGGCCAAGTTACTTTACCATTTAGGCTTGATGGAATTGTTTTGGAACACACATTCCACTTGTTTGAAAAACTGCACCAACCCGTCATTCTGGGTATGGACTTTTTAAGGCAGCATAAGGCTAAAATTGACCTTGAACAAGGTACAGTAAGTTTCAAAAGTAGCTCTAGCTCAGAAAATAGAGCATATAAAAATGAAGAACCATCTGTTTGTAATATTTCTTTGGGTCAGGAAGTGAAAACTTGTGTAGGGCTTGTGCGTACAGTTTCTTCTGTTGTGGTTGAACCACAGGCTGAATGCACTTTGCCAGTCAGGATTTCATTTTCTTCAAATTCTTCAACTTTAATTGATAGTGCAGTTCTTTTGGAACCTTCTGGTGGTCTTAACCAATCAGGCTTAGTGGGTGGAAAGTGTTTAACTAGTGCTGATAGCAATTCTTGTGCATACAGGGTGCTAAATCCATCAAATTATCCCGTCTTTTGAAAGAAAATTTTGTTATTGCTACATCTCATTTGGTTGATGAGCACAGTATTACACAGGTCACAGACCATGACCTTCCTTCTGTAAATGTGCTGAATATGACTGATGAAAATGAATCTGAAACTCACTACCAAAACATTGCCAAAGATTTAGGCCTAAATTTAGATGATACTAATTTGTCTTGTGAACAAAAACAAAAACTTTATGCATTTTTAGGCCGAAACAGGGATATTTTTGCGAAGGACATGTCTGAATTAGGAAAAACAAATTTGCATAGTCATGTCATTCATACAGGCAATGCACGTCCGGTTAGTAAACCCCCTTATAGGCAAACCCCGAAAATGCGTGCTGAAACTGAACGTTTGACCAATGAAATGCTACAAAATGGCTTGATTGAAGAATCAGATAGCCCATGGCATTCCCCTGTAGTGCTTGTTAAGAAACCAAATGGTGAATATAGGTTTGCCATTGATTATAGGGAGCTTAATAAGGTAACAGAACCTATATCATTCCCAATCCCAAATATTAATGATGTTTTTGACACCCTGGCAGATGCTCAGGCGGAAATATTTAGTGTTTGCGACCTTCGTTCTGGGTTCAATCAAGTGCCACTCTGCCCCTCGACTGCAGAGAAGGCAAGTTTTATCACCCATCAAGGCATATTTACCCCAAATCGCCTCAGTTTTGGAATAATGAATGGGCCTGCATGCTTTCAAAATCTCATGTCTAAGGTCCTTAAGGACCTAAATTGGAAGATTGCTTTGGTGTATATTGATGACATTTTAATTTTCAGCAAAAACTTTGATCAGCACTTGCATCATTTGGACCAAGTCTTTCAAAATTTGAGAGCTGCCAATCTAACAATGCATCCTGGAAAATGTAAATTTGCAGTAAAAGAAATCAAATATTTAGGCCATATTATAAGTAAAGAAGGCATAAAGGTAGACCCTGGAAAGTTTAGTGCAATAGAAACTTACCCAGTTCCAAAAACAGTCAAAAATGTTAGAGCTTTTGTCGGTATGGCACAATATTACAGGAGATACATTAAGGGATTTGCTACAATAGCTTTGCCGCTTAATAAACTGTTAATGAAAGATGTAAAATTTCAGTGGACACAAGAATGTCAAGAAGCTTTTGACACTTTGAAAAGGGCATTAGTAACCGCTCCAGTGCTAGCTTTCGCTCAATTTGATAAGCCCTTCATTTTAGCAGTAGATGCTTCTGATGAATCAATTGGATATGTTTTAAGTCAGTTAGACTCAAATGATAGGGAACATCCTATTGCCTATGGAGGTAGAGCATTACACAATGAAGAATTAAGGTGGCATATAACAGATAAAGAAGGACTGGCTTTAGTAGAAGCTGTAAGGCAGTTTAGGCCATATCTTGCTAATATGCCATTCACTGTATATACTGATAATGTTTCTGTAAAGTTCTTACAGCAGATCAAAGATTGTCAAGGTAGGCTAGGTAGATGGTCACTTTTATTACAAGGGTATAACTTTAAGATTATTCAGAAATCAACGAAAAATAACTCCAATGCAGACGGTCTCTCTAGACGTACTTATCCTCCTATGGATGGGGCAGAGACACCTGAACCAGATGAAAGTGCTTTTGGCTGTGCAGTGACATTTTGTTGTCCAAATGACTCGAGCGATATAAAAGTGCAAAATGTAAATGCTGAGCCACAAAACAACAGCACAAACAGGGAAAAGCAGTTTCCAAATCTGCAACGTCTGCAGCAGAATTGTCCAGACTTTAAGGCCATTTATAGGTATAAGACCACAGGTGAGGTCCCTGATGATGAAAAGAAAGCAAAAACTTTGGTCGCAGAGGCCTCACAGTTTGAAATAGAGGACGGTCTTTTATACCACTTTTATACTCCAAGGACACGGGGTATTCCAAGGGAGGAACGGCTTGTAAAACAGCTAGCTATCCCAACGATCATGCGCAATGACATTCTGAAGTCATACCATGATTCTTTAGCTGGTGGCGGGCACCAGGGTCATGAAAGGACCTTTGCTGCCATAAGACTCAAATACTATTGGCCTAAGATGTATGATGAAATACGGCAATACATCAGGTCATGTGAGCCTTGTCAGCAGGTCAAAAGACCAGTGCATGCTAAACCACCACCATTACAACCACTCCCAGTGGCTGACCTATTTGGAAGATGGCACATAGATATACTCAGTGGCTTACCCACAACCAAAGATAAGTTTAAGCACATACTTGTAGTAGTAGATTCATATTCAAAATGGATGGAAGCTCACCCACTTAGGACCCAGGAGGCAACAGAAGTTGCAGCAGTTCTGTATAAAGAGGTAATTACTCGGTACGGAGCACCTAGGACACTGGTATCTGATAGGGGCCAAACTTTTATGTCAAATCTTACAAAAGCTTTATGTGAACTGTTTCAAATTACAAGGCATTACAGTTCTTCCTACCATGCTCAAACGAATAGCTGTGTCGAAAGAGCAAATTCTGTAATATTACAAGGTTTTAGGCTTTACTGTAAAGGTAAACAAGATGATTGGCCAGAAATTCTGCCGTCCATAATGATGGCTTACAGGATGACACCTTCAACTCAGTCAACTCAGGTGTCACCCTTCTTCCTACTGTTTGGCAGGGAAATGCATGTCCCAATTGATACAGCTCTCCTTCCTAAGGACAACCTTGCCCAGGATCACAAGTTCCACCTTGCCAATGTTCTAAAACAGCTTGAAGTGACCCGTAAAATTGCTACTGAAAACATTAAGGCAGCCCAAGCAAAATACAGGCATCAGTATGATAAAAGGTCCCAGGAGCCAAAATTTCAGCCAGCGGAGCGCGTATGGCTCTATTGCACTAAAGTAGCCCCAGGTAAAGCTCCTAAACTCCATAGAAAATGGACGGGTCCATACTACATTACACAGTTAGGCCCAAACTTTACATATAAGATAAGGAACTGTGCAACAAACAAGGAGGTAAAGTCAATGATAAATGCAGTAAGGCTCAAGCCATACTTTGACCCTACTGATAGGCCCACAAACCCCCCAGCAGGTCTCGAAAATGGTGAGGAAGAGTTAGATGCAGAAGAAATAGATAGTGATAATGATAATGTAGACAGAAATACAGGTACTGAGCAGTTAGTGCAGAATCAAGCCCAAGTAGAGGCAAACAGAGATAGAAATAGAGTACAAAATCATAGGCAGTCACATGATACAAGAGGTAGTACAAATAAAATACAGCAGAATACAAAAGCAGTAGAGAAAAATAGAAATGTTACAAAGAAACAGACAAAGTTAGTGCAAAATAAGTCAAATACAGTGCAGAATAGTACAAATAAACAAAGTAAGCAGAAGTCAAATGTACATATTGAGAATGATGGTAGACAGACTCTAGAGAAGTCACAAAGAGAAGAACCTACAAAGGGTAAGAAAATACATGGTAAGAAAACACTGCATGAAAAGCAGTCAGTTCAGCCTGAAATTACACCTAAGCAGCTCAGACAGTCTGACTCGCAGCCTGCAGGAAAGCCTGTACCTCTTCCTGGTACGTCTCAAGAACCAGATGAGTCTGTGTCGAGACGTGAAAGAATGGAAGGTCAGGAAAGACAGGAGCCAGTCAATGGAAGAAAATTATTTCCTGTGGAAGATATTGACAAGCTCCTTTCCTCCAGGCGAAGCAATGGAACTCTGTACTACAGGGTAAAATGGAAGCAGCCAGGTTCAGGATCCACCTGGGAGTTTGCTTCTTCCATTCCCGAAGTACTGATAAGAGAATTCCATGCTTCTCGGACAATGTCTGGTAAGAAAAGAAGGCGTCCCTTGAAGGGTAAACATAAGTTCTTTGATAAGGCTGAAAGTCAGATTGAACCCTCAGGTAAAAAGGCAGAAAACAATGGTAAGTTGGATGGTAATACACAGGATGCTGAGAAACAGCAAAACAATGAAAACAAACAGCAGGTAAACAGTGTATCGTCTGCATCACCTTGCAATGTAAAGGAAGAAACAGGGAAAGAAAATATATGTAATAATCCAAAACTTGTAGGAGTTAAACTCATTAAAGGCAGGTCATACTACATGTTACAATATGGGAATCAGGAACCTGAATTACAACCTGTCAATATGGCCCATATACATGCTCGAGATTTCATTAGCAACCTGATTGAAATGTATAGAAAAGACATTATTGAGTGTAAAATCGAGTCTCTTAAAGAGAGAAATCAACCATGCCCATTTGACCCACTCAAATCCGTTTTGTGTGATATTATTCATGAGGTACGAGCAGCTCCGGATGGAGCTTGGCAATTTCTTTTGACATACAGAAGTCTTGATTTGGCACCTGAGTGGTCTCCCTTTGATTATGTGCCCCCTGGAAGTATGTTTAGATTAATAGAATCACTTAAGGAAGATTATTACAGAGCACTTGGAAAAAGAATAAGGTACTAAGGCTATACAATGGTGCAAACTGAAATTCCAGAACTTAAAAAGTCACAGTATATACAGAATTAAAATTTCAATGCAGTTGCCATCTTTCAGTACCGGTAAATTTCAGTCTCAAATCATGTTAAGGCACAGAATTTTGTCTTTATACATTTACAGACCTGTTAATGTGTAAAGATGTTTATAGTGCTAGAGCATAATTGTGAGGTACCACACATTATGTCACCCCTGCCTTAACATTATTTGACATGATGCAAGTTAAAATGATCATGATACTAATCTTGTTGTTCAAGTTGCAGACCTGATGATTCAATGGAGTGGAGCCATAGACCACTTCAGCCCTGCAATGTATGACTCTACCCACAACCCACAGTCCACTACCAAGGACCAGTCAATGAGGACAGCTGAACAGATCCATCTTCAATCCACAATGTTATAAGGACAATGTTACATGCTTCGCGAATTAATAAAGTGATAATCATACAGAAATACAATGAACTGAGATGCAGACGACTCATTCATATCATTTTTTTTTTTTCAGTAAGCTCGAGCTTGTAAATAGTGAATTGCATGGTTAACGATCTTGTACATATTCTGGTGTTGTAAATATGAAAGAGGAGGAAGAAGAAGAATAAAAATTTACAGCAAAGAAAGCAATAAAAATACATGCTTATTAGTTTGGGGACAAACTAAATTGACCGTGGGGGAAAATGTCACCAGTCAAAATTTTAGGGCATTTACATTTCAGAAAAATAAGTGAATAAATAAGTGAGAAAGGGTATCTCGATGTGGGATGAAAGTTGAATGAATGGTTTTATTTTTTTAGGTCAAAGTAAGAGAGAATGGGTGAATGAGAAAATCATAATTTCAAAAAAAAGTTAATTTTTCATTTTAGTTTAAATTGCATAATTTCATATTTTCCCAGGATTTTGTTCATCAAACTTAATCTTTGTAAAATGGGTCTAGAGGCATTGTTTTGACAAACAAACAAGTTAAGCACCATGGCTTGAGAAGTGTTTTAGCACCTATGAGCCAACAAAGGTAGTTTGAAACGCTTGAGCTGGGAGGTCATCAAGCAAAACAATAAGATTAATCAACTAAGGAAACACAAGTCACTCTTTGGGTTTCAAACTGGAACTTGGTAGACAACTTAATTGAAAATTGATCAAATTATTGAAACAGTTGTCACTTTGAGATAAGTAACTTTTATTGTTCACAGGAAATTGCAATCTTTAGATAATTGGTTTGTTTTCTCAGGTGAAATTGTCTATCTTCAGAAAAATCTTTTAACACCCTTTTGGGTCTGACTTTTGATTGGTCAAACTGACACTTCAAAAATGTGCAACTATTGGTTGGATGATAGAAGCCTGTTCATTGGCTCATTTGAGATGGGGCTGATAAGCCCACACAAGCAGTTATAAGAGACAAGTTTTGGAAACTGACAGAGAGATACAATACACAGATACAATACAGAGAATACATAGTGAACGAAATTGAACTGTTAACTTGGTTTTGCATCGTAGACCCTGCACAGACTGTTTGACTCAAAGTTCTGTGTAGAGACTTACAAATCTTTGTTAAAACTTAGTAACGGACTTGTGTAAGAAGTGATTTGCAATATAAGGAAAATAGGAAAATTAAATAGCTAAGTAAGGGAGATAACTTTAGGAAATTTGCAAGACATTTGATTTGAGTGAATTGATGAACATTAAATTTTGGGAAAATTATATGCTGGTCGACATTACAGCTGTAACAAATTGTGTTAGGAACTTGACATTTCAGGACTCGTTTAGGACTTGACATTTCATGTGAATTCAAAGGAAAATTGTGCTAAAGTGAATAAAGACAGTAATAGGACATTCTAAGGAAAAATAGGACATTAAAATAAGAAAAATAGTCTGCATCAATCGCGTTTTATTAAGTTTTGGAACTTTAACTAAATTTTGATAGTAAAATATTTAAATATACAAATTTGGGAAAAGTGAACTGTGTTGTGTTGAACTCTCTAATCTACATCACATCAGACTTTGTGTTTGGTGTGATCCTTATGTCACGCATGAGGCTGGGGTAGGGGACTCAATATAAACCCAGGTATTGTACGCTACCTTCTTGAGCTTAATTCCCCAACTTTGCCAAGCGAGTGCGTTCATACAAGGCCTGGGCAAATAAGAGGCAGGGACCCCATTTAGCACCCCTGCCACCAGAGACCATCCCCGCCCCAAAATCCGTGTTTGTGACACTTGCATCAGGTGTGGAATACGGGCTGTAATTCATAGTTTTTTTCCCCTCTTTTCTATCTTTCTTTTTTTTTAATGTCCCATCTCTTTTGACTTGATGTGTATGGTACTTGAGGACTTGGTCGTCAAAACAAGATGTGTTTGTGAGGTCAATTTTTATAAAGTAGGTCACAGGTCAAGGTCATAGGTCAAAATTTTGTGAGTCGGAAGCCCTTGTCACAAGGAACCTACATGCCAAATTTGAAGGCTCTAAAACAGTTAAAAAATAATGAAAATATTTTTTTTTCTTGAAAGTAGGTCACATGTCAAAGTCAAGGTCATAGGTCAAAATTTTTATTCAGTCAGAAGCCCTTGTCGCAAGGAGTCTACATGCTAAATAAGAAGGCTCTATCTCAAAAGATTAAAAAATTATCGGATGTGGTGTCACAGGTAGTGATTTTCCAGGGTCTTATCGTGCGTTTTTAACCCTTTTTGTACCAAATGGAATCTTCCTCCTTATATATAGCAGGAGTTCATTCCAAATCTTAGGGGTGTCAGGTTGTGTTTCCTCCTTAATTTATTTGGAAAATGACTGAACTTTTAGCAAACAGTGGAAGCCCTGCGTTCTGCGGCGGCTGATCTGGGCCTGCACTGTTTGCCAGGGTACCCGTTTTGGGGTTTCTGGTACTAAATGGGTTAATATGGACGCCGTAGTTACAACTACGCAAGCAGTAACAACTTCTATATATGGTATAAAGGGGTGTGCCGAGCCTGTCAGAATTCTTAGTCTGTGAATGAAAATTTAGATTTTGCAATTTTCTCCAAATAATCACAGCCATTCCTGACTATCGCAGAAACCTGTGACTTGCTGGAGAAGCTGGAGGAGTTGACAGAGGGTCAGGTCTAAAATTTTCCCAGTTTGATGTATGGGCTAAAATGAGTAACAAAAGCAAGCATTAAGAAAACACGCCTATACAAATACATTGTAAACTTTATCGCAGAAAAAATGTAAATTTTAGGAGGCGGTTCTAACGAGTACCCACAATCTATATTTTAGAGCAGAAATAAGAAAAATCAGGTTTACCCATGCAAACCCCAGTTTTACTATATAAAAGTGATCAAGGTAGTGTGTGCAATATGGCGCGTTTATTGATGTCACAATGTAAACATGTAATCATCAGGATGTCCGATACAAAAGAAGTCTTTTGAAAATGTTGCAGCAAGGTATAGAAGCTCATCAAGCTTTCCAGTATAACAAATTTGTTATTTTCACTACGAAAACACGCCCATACAAATACATTGTAACCTTTGTCGCCAAAAAAATGAAAATTTTAAGATGAAAAATTGTGATAGTTTTCTTATTTCTGCTCAAAATATAGATTGTGGGTACTCGTTAGAACCGCCTCATCGAGGCGATTCTAACAATTACCCACACTCTATATTCTAAAGCAGAAATATGAAAAATAAGGTTGGCCCCCACTCATCAGGGCTTGAAGAAATAAATGGGCTGCATGATGCTTCCACGCAGAGCTGAATCTGACCGCAGACGAGTACTGGTAAAAGGCTTAGAGGATTTAAGCCTGCCCAGGCAAAGCGGTGTGAGTCGGACCGTCCATGATTATAAACCCTATTGGTTTTGGGCTTGAGATGTCATTTCATCTCAATGTCGGGTAAAAGTCACACTAAATTGGAAGCAATGTCTCCAAAATGACCTATACAGTGTTGATGGGGATGTTAAACATCAAATCAAACAAACAAACAAAGAAAAAAAGTTGAGTTCAAGCGGGTCAAAGATATATAGGCGTGTTTTCGTGATGTATTCTTGACAGGGAACATGGGACCCTCATCTAACGGCTTGGGGCAAATATCCCTCTCAGGTAGGGAATGTGATCCTATTGTCCCCCTTAAGATTCGAAACTCTAAGATTTGAAATAACTGGAAAACTTTTTGACAACATTCTGTACCTTGCAACAACGTTTTCCAAAGACTTCTTTTGTAGTGGATGTCGTGAGAATTACATGGTTAGATGTGATGTATCTGGAGCATTATCTGGAGCAATGAAATTCTGTCGGTTTGCAACGCTGGAATCATTAAATCAGAATAAGAAAGCAATATTGAATGGCTCCTCTTCAATACCCCAGGGGAGTGCAACTGATTATTGAATATGGCTGACACAGCAAAAATAACTTGGTCTTGCAAGAATAGCTAGAAGCATGAGACACATATCTAAATTAAAGCCTGTAAGGACATCGACAGCTTGCACTAAATCATATGATTTTATTGAGAAATGACTGTTTGTTTGAGAGCTTTGCTTTAATTGTCATTTAGTCACACAATGTTAATTTTTAAGGCCACAGAAATTCAATAGAGTGTTATCTGAAATCACACACCTCACCAAACCCCTTTAATTTTAGCTGGTCTTAATAGTGGAATTCTACTGTATTAAAAGCCATCTGAAAATCTTCTTCTCATGAACTGAATAGCCAATGACCTTGGAACTTAGTATGTAGCATTGGTGGCTCTGGTCCTATAAAGTTTGCTCAAATGATGATCCTTAATTGACCTTGACATAACTCTAACTAAATGATTTTTTATGAATACCAAAGGGCAAGGTCATGCCTTTTAGACCTTTGTCCTGGCTGGCTCAGGTTCAGTATTTTTCACTTCTCCTCTGAAACTGCTAATTGAAAGCAAACTACATATGAAGCCACTATTGGTTGAAGGAATGAAAGTTGGTATGTGGGCTCTAAGTCACATGACCAAGATGGCAACCATGCCCATATGTGGTATAACCTCTTTGAAAATCCTATTTTCAGGAAGCTAAAAGGCTAATGACCTTAAAACTTGGTATGCAGCATTGGGGACTCTGGCCTTTCCAGGTTTGCTGTTGGTTCTACGTCACAGAAAAAAAGAAGTCGGTTCAATTAGCACATGCAGTTTTTGTTGCAGTAAAATGTCACTTTGAGTCTATAGATTAATTTCATAACTACCGAAAACCCCTAAATGGATAATTGGCAAACAGTGCAGGCCCAGATATCAGATGCCACAGAACATGACTTCTGATCAGGGCCTACACAGTTTGCAAAAATCTTCAGAAACTTTCTTAAATAAATTTTGAAGGAAACAACCTGACACCCCTAAATATTGAAATGGACTTGTGCTGTATACAAAGTGGAAGATTCCATTTGGTACAGGATGAGTTAAGGTGCCAATGCTTACCAGTTCATCCTGTTTCTGTGCAGGAGGGTCCATTTTCTGTGTAACTTATGCTCATGAATGTCCCAAATATTCTCCAGGGGTGGGGGAGGGCGTGAGGGAAAGGTGCATGAGGTGTGATTCAAATCCAGGCTTTAGCTGGCCAAGGCAATGTCTCAGTTGTGGGGAAAGGTGCATGAGGTGTGATTCAAATCCAGACTTTAGCTGGCTCAGTTGTGGGGAAAGGTGCATAGGGTGTGATTCAAATCCAGTCTTCTTGCTTGCAGTTGTGTTAAATGACCATGTTATATCAAAACAAAAATTGTTGTTTGTTTGATTTGAAGTTTAACATCCCTGTCAACACTGTATAGGTCATTTTGAAACATTGCTTCCAATTTTATGGGACTCTTACCTGACGGGGAGGTGGGGCGGTGGTATGGAATAATCTATGTAAAAAATGTATAGATAGTAAAGGAAAATGTGTATGATCTATACATTTTTGGGGTCCTGATGATAATGTTTAGACTGTTATACAGAAAATGAACAGTGTTGTAAAAGAGGTTTATATGTATTTTGCCAGGATGAAGAAGATATGTTCATGGTGGTAGATCTTCTACTTGGTGGTGATCTACGTTACCATATGCAACAGGAAAACCAGTTCAATGAAGACAGGGTTAGATTGTATGTTTGTGAGATAGCCTTAGCCCTCGACTATCTTCAAACCAAACATATCATACACAGGTTAGTAGATAAGCTCGGAGTTAAAAGGGCATGATTTGTACAAAAGGTATAGCATTTATGATCGGGACATCATTGTTGGTGGCATCAGAGTCTGCAAAATTTATGCACATATTTTGTTGGGTTCTTTTTAAGGACTAGCAGGAGAATTTGCAAACTGTTTTTTTCCTTCTTATTGTTCAGAGAAAATAAGGCTTGACATTACATGTGAATCATCTGCCCAGCAGACGATTCACATGTAATGTCAAGCCTTATTTAGTATTAAAAATATTAAAAAAAATCAGATTGTTGTCTGCTCTAGGAATTTATGTGGCAGTTGATGTTTGTTTTGTAGTTTAATGGCCCAGTCAACACTATTTAGCTCATTTTTGAGCCGGTCAGTTTACCTATCCACACTTTCCTGGTGAGGCTTATACCTAAGTGGTTAACTAGTACAGTGCACATTCTTTTGCCAGAAACTGACAACTGCCCTTCTTGAATCAGCAGACGGGAGAGAATGACCATAGAAAAGATTTCATGATCAATCTCCATGAAAGAATATTGCCGACCCCAGCAGATATCGAACCCGCGTCCTCCTGATCAACAGTCAGACGTGCACCAGACTGAGCTACCGAGGCCGGCTGTATCAGTTGAAGGGTGCAAATAAGATCTCATTATATCCAAACATTTCGATGATGTTCGTTTGTTTGATTTGTGGTTTAACGTCCCCGTCAACACTGTAAAGGTCATTTTGGAGACGTTGCTTCCAATTTTGTGGGACTTTTACTTGACATTGAGATGAAATGACATCTCAAGCCCTGCCGCCCAATGAAACCAATAGGGTTTATGAGCATGGACTTGCAGACTCGCACCGCTTTGCCTGGGCAGGCTTAGATCCTCAAAGCGGTGTCCAGTACTTGTGTGCGGGTCGGTTTCAGCTCTGCATGGAAGCATCATGCAGCCCAAATATTTCTTCAAGCTCGGATGGGCGGGGGCCGTAAACTCTTTGATGAACTGAGGTCATATATGTACTTTGCATGATAATATGCATTGGTGGCAAGTTTTATTTTCAACTGCTATGACTTTAAGGTCAAGGTCACAGACTTTGAAATGCTTTGTATATTTAAAGACCAAGGCACAATTGTTCAAAGCATGTTTAGCTTAACCCTTTTTGTACCAAATGGAATCTTCCTCCTTATATAGCAGGAGTCCAATTCAAAATTTAGGTTGTGTGCAGTATATTTCATGAACTACTGGGTGGATTTTAATCAAATTTGCATGGATATAATAACATTGGGACAGGATGAACTGATTAGGTTTTGGTGACCTTTATCTCATTTTCAAGGTCACAACCATGCTAAATAGGTCAAATTTAGGCCAAATTTAGTTTGTGTGCAGTACATCTCATGAACTACTAGTTGGATTTTAATCAAATTTGCAAAGATATAACATTTTGTCAGGATGAAGAACTGATTAGGTTTTGGTAACCTTGACCTCATTTTCAAGGTCACAGCGGTGCTGTCAGATTAAGCTTGTTTTGAAAGGGGTATGTTGTGGGGTACATCTATTTTCTCAGAAAACAAGTCACATTTACCTTAGATCAAGCTGAAACATGGTAAACAATTTGACCATGATGTGGAGAAGCACATACCACTGGCCAAATATTAACAGAATTATTCCCCTGTCACTTTTCATTTCCAGCAAATTCCTCGTATAGTTTACACCCCATCAAGGTGAAAGGTGATTTTTAGTTAGACCGTGATATGAAGCAGTGCATTTTGTTTAGACGTTACAGTCCATCAATTATTAGCAGAATTATGTTCATATGGCTAACCCCACCTTCTATGTATATGTACAGACGATTACTTGCCAAGGGCATATAATGTCCTGCTTGTGGAGCTCTTGTTTGTCTTTTTCATAGTCAATTAGGTTTAAGAATCACAATGTAACTCCATTAACCCTTTTTGTACCTAATGGAATCTTCCTCCTTATATATAGCAGGAGGCCATTTCAAAATTCAGGGGTTTCAGGTTGTGTTTTCTTCAAAATTTATTTGGAAAATGACTGAACTTTTAGCAAACAGTGGAGGCCCTGATCAGACGCCGCATTCTGCGGCGTCTGATCTGGGCCTGCACTGTTTGCCCGGGTACCCGTTTTGGGTTTTGCGGTACAAAATGGGTTAATTAGGTAAATGGTGCTTAGCTATGCAAATGTTTGAACTGTTTGCATAATTTTATTGTCCAAATTAACACATTTCATATGGGGAAAACCCCAAAATGGGTCATTCGAGACAGTGCAGGTCCAGATCAGTCACCGCATCATCTATTCAGCATCTGATCAGGGTCCACACTGCTTGCTGTCAAAACAGAATGAAAAAGAAAACTAGGCCTGAAACTCCTTAAATATCAAATGGACTTGTCCAGCATATGACAGTGGAAGCGTCCACCAGTATAAAATGGGTAAGTGTAGGGAAGCAATAGCTACAAAAATGCCTTTGTATAAATAAGAAAGTTTGGGACCAGTTGGGGGCTGACCTGACCCGGTCTATAGTGGCTTGCCAGTTTATCAACTTATTCATTACGAAAACATGCCTATACTAATACATTGTAAATTTTACCGCTGAATACCGCTGAAAAAAGGAAAATTTTCAGATGAAAAATTGTGATAGTTTTCTTGTTTCTGTTCACAATATAGATTGTGGGTACTCGTTAGAACCGCCTCATCGAGGCGGTTCTAACGAGTACCCAAATCTATATTTTAGAGCAGAAAAAAGAAAAATAAGGTTAACCCCTGTAAACCCCAGTTCTGCTATATAAAAGTGGGGTTCAAGGGGGTCAAATGTATATAGTTGTGTTTTCGTGATGGAGCACACTCCCTTCTCCTGATTCAAGAAAGGCAGTTGTGAGTTTTTGGCAAAAATATATGCACTGTACTGGTTAACCACTTATGTATGAACCTGGCCACTTAAAGTGTGGTTAGTTAAACTGACTGGCTTGATGTGATCTAAATAGTGTTGACTAGGCCATAAAACTCCAAACCCAACTAAAAACTCATTTTAGGCAAATAATTACTAAGGTTCAACCACAAAACCAGAAAACATGCAGCGTAATTATATTAGTGCATTGTATAATGTTGTTGTTTCCTTTCTATTTTCAGAGACTTAAAGCCAGACAATATACTCTTGGATGAAGAAGGTAGGACACTTCACAGGATTTTATTTCCATAAATTCCATATTAGTTCTTAATATTCAGATAGTTTGGGCTGATTGTCATCTTGCCTTTACCATGCAAAACTAAAAAAAAAAAAAAAAAACTAACACTGCAGCCTGTACTGACAAGAGTTCATACCATACTGATCCTAAGAATTGGGACAGATAGGCCTAAGCAAACAGTTCAGACCCAGATTAGACTGCTCCTTCAGGAGCAGTCTGATCTGGGTCTACACTGTTTGCCATTCTGTCTGCACTTTTTGGACTCCTTGCTGGGTCATGAAACAAATTGTTAAAAATTTTAGGAGAATTACAGCAAGTCCTCAAGGTGTCTGAATTTTTAGGCTTTTTACACTCCTTGGTAGTGATTATTACTCCCGGCTCTGATCTAAATTCGGGTTTTTGTTTGAAAAATAAAAACTGGACCAAACCCAGCCATCACAGACAGAGCCCTTTTCGCACACTTAAGCTCTCGTGAGCCTAGTGACCAATCACCGTTTTGTTTGTTCTTTAACCCTTAAGATGCCAGGAAAACCTAGATCTGAAGATGTCATCTGTTTATGTTGTCTGCTGCATTTTCTTACAAACTTTTCAAACATATTTATTTTATTAAGGCAAATGGTGTGGACCCTGATCAGACTGCTCCTTGAGGAATAGTCTGATCTGGGTCACCCAAGATGACAGTTATTGTGACTGGCATCTTAACCCTTACCACGCTTTGGCTAAAGTAGCAGATGACAAATTGTTGATATTTTCTTGGGGAAATAAGAAAAGTATTTCAAAATGTGGTCAACTGAAATGCAGAGCGTTAAGGATTTAATGCACAGTCAACAAATGGGGCTACATGATCTCATGTATGTAGCTACCTCAATGTTTACCTCTGCATTGTATGGTAGCAGCAAGGCTCCAGCAAGACCGGGTTTATGTGCAGGCCTGCCAAAGCCTTTGATGGTGACATGTACATATTATGATGTCACTGTTATCTAGTTCCATTAAAATCCTAAAAATTCGAACACCTTGAGGACCCACTGTACTTCTGATATTTTAACATATTTGTTTCACAATCCTGCTAAGAGTGCAAAAGGTGCAAACGAAATGGCAAACAGTGTAGACCCTGATCAGACTGCTCCTTTAGGAGCAGTCTGATCAGGGTCTGCATTGTTTGCTGAGACCTAACTGTCTCAATACTTAGGATTATTACGCTAAGTACCCTTATATTATGATGGCACTGTTATTTTGTAGATTAAATTGTGCCATAGTGACATGGCCGCACATGTAATTACATGGTTTTTGGCGCTCACTTCATGACACTTTCTGTGACCATGCTATATTTTCTGTTGAAATTCCTTCGAACTTCTTCAGCAGTAAAATCTGATTTAAAATACTTACATGTGTAATGGTTATTGATATACAGTGGACCCTTGTTATAACGACAGTACATGTATTTGTTCCCTATGATTGTGACGTTATAAAAAATTTGCCATTATAAAGAATCCCAATTACGAGTATGATAGGTAATAAAAGGCATTTTCCCCATTATATATTAATCCAAGAAACAAATGTTATAGACATTTGTTAGAATTGCTCGCGATTCTTTAACAGATGTCTATAACAATTGTTTCTTGGAAAGTAGAAGTAAAACAAAGATCAGGAATCGATACAATTAACTTACTCCACCCATCAAAGACACCAAAGGGAAAGAAACACAAACATGAAGCGACCAGACCATAATGGAAACCTAAACAAAGGAAGGCCATAAGGACAGTTACTTTCCCACAAAATGGCCAAATGGCCATCCAAAATAAAAAGACACAAGTGATACACACAGTAAGTAACAAACAACAACAAATAAACCACAACAGAAGAACCGCCTTGGAACGGTCAGTGGAAAGAATTCCACTGGGGGGCTTAAATCGATTTTACATGGCCATAATCCTCGCCCTTACCTCTGTCACGGTATACACTGATTTTGTTTAGTTCACATGAAGGCTTCCTAACTCATCAGTGTAACATCCCTGAGAACATACAAATCAAAAATCTACAGAGATGAAACAAGGTTGAGGACTCGACAGCATACAACAACAGAAATGCTGGAGCAAAAGAAAATCAACAGTTAGACTCCGAGGGGCCCGACCAAAGACTTTCATTACAAGAATCTTTCATGACTATGCATTGGATTTGGGCGTTTCCAACCCGAGGGAAGCCTATGCTCCTGGAACCGAGGCTAAGCCTTGAGCTAAGAATTCATTCCATTAAAATTGTCGTTATAACCAGGTTTGTCGTTATAACGAATGTCGATATAAAGAGGGTTGACTGTATACCACATCTACAGCCTTGCTGTAGGAGCCAGCTCTTTAAGCAACCCAGGTGGAGTCAGGTTGGCTTATTCACAAAGTTAAGCAACAGATATCCGTCTACATTTATGTAAAAGTCTTTAACAGCTCACATTTTCCAAACCATATGATGGGTTTGGTTCACATTTGGTATCACAATGGCTACATTTAGCAATATATTCGGCTATATTTTATTCAGCAATACCCATGCCAAAACATAATACCAAGATCATAGACTTGGAAATTTTATGTAATTTATGTACAAACTTTTCATTAAAGGTTTTCAAGACCTCATATTTTCCAAACAATATGAAGGTTTGGTCCACAGTTGGTATGCTGATACTTGTATAGATCCACAGTATTATTCAACAATACCCATGTCCATGACGTGAATATCAAAGTCACAGACTCAGACATTTATTTTATCTTGAACTTGAATGTTAAAGTTCCTTTAGTCCTCAATTTTTCCAAACATTATGATGGATTTGATTCATATTTGGAATGATGATAAGTAGGTCTAAAGTTTTATTCAGCAATGCCCCACTGAGGAGAATTACAACAAGTTGTCAAGGTGTCCCAATTAGGATTTTTACGGTACATTAATTCTTGTTCCAGGACATGTACATATAACAGACTTTAACATAGCTACAGTGTTAGAAGAGGACCAACTAGCTACTTCTATGTCTGGAACTAAACCTTATATGGGTAAGTACACTAGAATTCCTCTATTAACCCTTGTCCTGCTGAATATTTTAATCTGCCACACCCACTACTGATTTTCAGCCAATCAGATCACTTGATTCAAATTATTGCAACAAATTCACAATCCGAATGACAAACAATGTATATCCTGATCAGATGGCTTCTTCAGAAGCCATCTGATCTGGATCTACATTGTTTTAGAGATAAGGCATATCCGGGCTCAGCATGGCAAGGGTAAAGACCAGGTAAAATTAATACTACTGTAATGATCCTAAGAATTGGGACAGATAGGCCTAAGCAAACAGTGCAGACCCAGATCAGACTGCTCCTGAAGGAGCAGTCTGATCAGGGTCTACACTGTTTGCCATTCCATTTGCACCTTTTGGACTCCTTGCTGGATCATTAAACAAATTCGTAAAAATTTTCGGAGAATTACAGCAAGTCCCGGTGTATGTACACCTAACCACTGGTTTTCTGGGCAGGCTCATACTTCCCTTCTGCTGATTCAAGAAGGACAGTTGTCAGTTCCTGGTGATTTGTTTGATTTGAGGTTTAATGTCCCCGTCAACACTGTAAAGGTCATTTTGGAGACGTTGCTTCCAATTTTGTGGGACTTTTACCCAACATTGAGATGAAATGACATCTCAAGCCCTGTCGTCCAATGAAACCAATAGAGTTTATAAGCATGGACGGTCCGACGCTCACACCACTTTGCCTGGGCAGGCTTAGATCCTCTAAGCGGTTTACCAGTAATCGTGTATGGGTCAGATTCAGCTCTGCATGGAAGCATCATGCAGCCTATATATTTCTTAAAACCCCGATGGGCGAGGGCCGAAGTTCCTGGTGAAAGAATGTGCAATGTACTCAATAACCACATATGTAAGCCTGCCCAGGAAAAGTGTGGTGAGGTAAAGTGACCAGCTTGTCATGACCTAAATGTTGTTGACTAGGCCTGTCAAATCCCTTGAACAGTCTCTACTTTCTGTTACGACTCAAAGTAAATGAAGTGAAATGAACTGCAAATGATGATGGTGTCATTAAACCACAACAACAACAACAATAACATCATCAACATTAACAACAACAACAGCAACAATATTGATCCTTGAAACACCAAGCAAAAATAGCGTACAACAAAAAATAATTTATTGTTCTTTTTAAGAGAAAATTAGGCTTGACTAAGCAGACATTTCACATAATTTTCTCTGAAAACTGGAAAGAAAAGATGAAATTTCTGTATACTGTAGTCATGATTGGTGTTTTCCTGTCACATGACGAAAACAAGCGCATTAAAATATATTGAAAATTTAACCACCAAAAATATGATTTTGCAGATAAAAAATTTCTGATATTTTCATTAGTTCTGCTCAAAAACATAGATTATAGATACGTTTTTGAGTAGAAATAAGAAAATTAAACATATACCCCTGTAAACCCCAGTTTTACTATATATTAAAGTGGGGTTTAAGGGGGTCAAATCAAAATTATATAAGCGTGTTTTTGTGATGAACACTAACATACACACAAGAGCTGCTGACCTTAACTAGCTGGGGATATGGAAAGTTTTGGAGTAACTGGAATATTCATAGAGTTTGGTGCAATGAATGTTCTAATCCATTTATAGCCTCAGCTAATACTGATTTAATGACTTTATCTTACTGTAATATGTCTGGCTATAAATAACAGGAAAATTATGAACATAGAACGGCATAGTCTCTGTAAACACATAAACCTTCAGCAGACGACATCTTCAAAATAATTTTTCTGTGTTTTTCAGAGAAAATCAGGGCACTCCGTCCATCTGTCACGCAATCTCCTCCTTAACCAAATTTGGTTTATGGCTTCCATATATGATCAGGGCATGCGAGAGGAGCATATTTTTTTGACATTTCAAATGATTCACATGGAACTGTCAAGTTTGATTTTACAGAGAAAATCAGGGTTGACATTCCATTTGATTTATATGTAAATGTTAGATGATTCACATGGAAATGTGTACTCTGATTTTCTCTGAAAAAAAAATTTAATTCTGTCTGCTTTGCAATGTTCTTAGGTGCTCTAAGGCTTAACCCTTAACCCCCTGAATAATTAATTAAGCCACACCCATTTCTGACTTTGAACCAATCAGATTACTTCATGCAATTTATTCCTGCAAATTCACAAACTGAAGGCGAAACAGTATAGATCATGATCAGATGGCTTCTTCAGAAGCCATCTGATCTGGATCTACACTGTTTGCAAAGGTTGGGTTGTTGTGAACAGCAGGATAAAGGTTACATGCTCTAAGGAATGGGATCACCTTCAGGGGAGGTAACTCCTGCAAAAGTAGTTTTGTCTCCCATGTCAATAGGGTCAACTCTTAAAGGAAAAAATTTGCTCCCGAGGAGCAAATTTTTTCCTTTAAGAGTAGACCCCTTTTTCAGTGGGTCTGGTTTTAATGAAAAGCAAACAGGAAGTCCAGAAAGTTGTTTCCCTTTGAAAATTGGCGGAAAAAATCTACCAGGTGTTCCCATTCCCCTTAAAGTGTTCCATTTCTCAGCATATGAATTAATTATTGATATGCAAAACACCCTCTTTATAGCACTGTTCATTACAACTGGTTGTGGCTAAAACACGGTTTAAAGATGGGTTTCAAAAATGTATAAATTATATAGAAAAATGACCAGTTACATTTTGTTTTGAGGTTGCAGTCCACCAAACATAAGCAGTAATGGCCCTATGAAAATTACGTTAGCTGACTTTTTCTATAGTTTACATTATTTTAAGCTGAAACATTATTAAATGTTATACCATGATGTGGAGCAGCACATACCATTTGGAGGTTACATTCCACCAAATATTAGCAGAGTTATTCCCCTGTCACTTCTCATTTCCAGCTAATTCCTCCTATAGTTTACATCCCATCAAGCTAATAGGTGATTTATATTAAGACAATGATACGAAGCAGTGCATTTTGTTTAGATGTTACAGTCCATCAATTATCATCAGAATTATGACAATCTGTCCATCCATAAACTTTTCTTTTAAGGCTAACCCCTCCTACTATTTGTCAGTATATGTATTACAGTTTATTACTTGCCATGGGCACATAATGCCCCTCTTGCAGAGCTCTTGTAATACCCTGTGAGACAATCATTACATTTTTGTTTGGCTATAATATGGTTGTTTAACAAACATGGTTTCTGCTTTGGACCCCAACTGTACTTATTATCCCCATGCTTTAGCATTTGGGGCTTCCATCTATCTGTTCATCTGTTCATCCATTTATCCATCATCATGCTATCTACTCCTTAAACACTGGCAACCAAATTTGGTACATGGCTTATTTACATGATGAGGGCATGCAAGAGCAGCATATATTTTTGCTCCGCCCAATGCCTCAAGTATTGACAAGCCCAGAATCAAGCTCAAATTCCCTTTCTAGTAGCAGAATGATTGTTTTGCTGCTTTCCCCTGACAGCTCTTGTTTTTCCCATAAAAAGGACATAGGCAAACAGTGCAGACCCAGATCATATTCTGCATAATGCAGCATATGATCTTGGTCTACACTGATAACAGGGTTTTCCATAGAAAGTAGAACACAAACAAAAAATTAGACCTGAGTCACTTAATTAAAAATGGCCTAGTCCGACGTATAAAAATATAGAAGTCCAATAGCTTGCAAGTGTTAAGAAAAGAGCTGCTTTGCATAATGATACCAATAACGTGAAATATGTGCTAAAATAACAACAAAAGAAACCAAACCAATTAATCTGACAAACCTAGGAGATCCTAGCATGAAACTAAAGTAAACAATAGAAAGAAAGAAACATTGTTGTTGTCAGTAGAGAGTTTAGATTATTTATTCTTGCACACCAGACAAGGAAATCCGTGATTTTACCCTGGGATAGAAATTATGTTCTTACCCTGGTGTTCTTACCCAGGGACAGGGTAAAAATCGAATATTCTAACGTGTTTAATATGCACTGGTTGAATATGACCTCGAATGCGCTGTCGTTAAGTTTAACGCCACAGCACATTACTTGACCTCACTAAAAATCACACCATTGTCATCACAATATAGTGCACAGGGACAGCCCAAGAGACTGCATAATATCAAGAATCCATGCTCATTATCAAGAATCCATGCTCAGAAATGAAAGGTATGCAAGAAAAAGAATCTTACATGATGTGAGGGGTGGATAGAAAATCTGTCCCTTGAGATCACAGTCAAGCATCACTTGGCAAGCCTCTTGATACCGGACTATGACCCTTGGAATGGATTTTTCTATCCACCCCTCACACCCATGTAAGATTCCTATAACATAACAGCTAATAGAGATCAAAGCACTGACAGCACTGATGGGTCAATTGTATCTAAGTGTAGGTTTGAAAAATGGTCCTGACCAGAGACTTTAACTGTTTCATTTAACCCTTAACCATTTTTATACCAAATGGAATTTTCCTCCTTATATATAGCAGGAGTCCATTTCTAAATTTAGGGGTGACAGGTTGTGGTATCTTCAAAATTGATTTGGAAAATGCCTGAACTTACTGTAAATAGTGTAGGCCCTGATGAGACTCCACATTCTGCGGCGTTTCATCTGGGCCTGCACTGTTTGCCAAGGTACCCCCTTTTAGGGTTTCCGGTACAAAATGGGTTAAGTAGTTCTTCTAGAGACTTATTAAACTCTGTAGTCAATCTAGTATCTCTGGTAACAGAGGTTGAACTAGTTTATAAAACTGGTCTTATTGAACCGGTCCATAAAAGTTCTGTCGGCCCGATAAGGCCTAATTGACCAAAACTAGCTACATGTAGTCTGGCCTGTGTGTGTGTTGGTGGGTGGGGGTGAGGTCTGTGTCTCTGAAAACATTTACACTAGTTTATTCTGTGAATAATCCAAGAACCGGTGTTATACTGAATTATCCATGCCCCAAATAACATCTTTTGTAACTTCTGTTTGTTGTCCCACCAGTAATGCAGTATTGATTTGATTCTGGATAGTTATTAACTAATGCACAATATGCCACAGTTTTCCCTCTCAATAAATCATTTTACCATAGTAGGTTGTCATTTTCAGGAAAGAAATTAGCTTAAATCAGGAGACAGATTGGCTGCTAAATCTTGTTAACTCCACCACAGAGAATATTTTTTTATAAATAAGACAAATTAATTCAATAAACTGAAATCAAGAAGCATTTTCAGACTTCAGGCCAAGACTGACTTGGTTGTTGCCCTGTATTAATATCCCATATGTTATTTGTCGTTTTACCACAACTTAGCACAGTTTACCAAAATTGTGATGTCTGATGGACTTATTATGCTGATAAATTTGGTGTGCTATGGAAAAGCATTCTTACCTAAATACTTTTATAATGTACGGTCACTGTTAGTAGCTCACCTGAGCACAAAGTGCTCATGAGGAACTATTGTGATAGGTCATTGTCGGTCATGTGCCGTCCGTCATGTGTCATCCATCATCAGCAATTTGTTTTTAACCCTTCTCTTGCTGAATATTCATTTAAGCCACACCTATTTCTGTCTATTAACCAATCAAATTACTTGATGTAATTTATTGCTACAAATTCATTTACTAAATGCCAAACAGTGTAGATCCTGATCAAGCCATCTGATCTGGATTTACACTGTTTCCAAAGAAAAGGGTTGTCTTGAACAGCATGATAAGAGTTAAAGCCAATTCCTCATAAACCCTTGGGCCAATATCATTCAGACTTTACAGGAATGTTACCTAGGTGGTTCTGGACCAAAATAGCTAAAATTGTTTCGCTCCAATGAACCAGTTGGCAGCTAGAACTTAAAACAGAAAAATGTTCAAGCGACTCCTGGTCCAGTTTGATTCAAACTTCAGCAAGATGTTGCTTTTGTTCAACCAAAACAGCTAAAACCGTTCTGCTTTAATGTGGAAATAGCCGCCAGTGTTAAAAATAGAAAAATATTTAAATGGCAACTTCTCCTATGCCTTTGGTCCAAATCATCAAGTGAATGAGTCTGTGAAATGAAGACCCCCCCTAAACCCCACTTTATATAGAGAAAACTAGGGTTTACGAGGGTATACATTATTTTTAGCTCACCAGAGCAGAAGTCTCCGGGGGAGCTTATAGGATAGGCAGTTGTCTGTCGTCGTCTTCGTCGTCGTCATCTTATATTTCTGGTGTCAACACTTTTAAACATCTCCTCTGAAGCCACTGGGCCGATTGGGTCCAAATTTTACCTGTAGCATCCTTGGGTTGGGGGATTGAAAGTTTATGTTTTTAATGAAAATTGGCTCATTAGTTTTGTTGCTATGGCAACTTAGAGTTTCCATAGACTTATCTATCTATCTATCTATCTATCTTCTGATACTGCGTCGGTCACATTTGACCATTACCGCAGGTGTATATTACATACACTCCAGTTTTGCAGGATGAAAGCCTACACAGTAATCATGTAATTACGGTAGGGATCTTTAACCTGCACAGGGGATGGTTCTCCCTGCACAGGGGGCCTCCAGTTAACGTCCCGATCCGAAGGACGGTGCACTTAATGACATTCATCCCTGCAAATGATGCCAATGGAGCGTGTTTGGACACCGAAATTTTATCGCCGCTGCCGGGGATCGAACCCGGGACCTCTAGCATCAGAGGCAAGTGCACTAACCACTGAGCTATCACGCTCCACTGAGCTATCACGCTCCACTTACAATGGGGAAAGTTGAAAAATGGCATTTACTGCCAAGTCATTGCAGATATTTTGACAAAACTTTTATAGAAATGTTTCTTGAGTTAACTTCTCTCAACTATATGCTTTTATGCCAACCTGAGGGTCCCCCAGGTTGTGCCAGGGCCATGCCCCACCCCCTCCACTTCATAAAAGGCCATATATCACAAAAACCATTCAGATCCCAACCCCTAAACCATATATATTCTTGTTCCTATTGATAAGACGCATTCAGTGACATGAACCTGGGGGTCCTAAGGGATGCGCCAAGGCCATGCCTCACCCCCTCCATTTAATAAAAGGCCCAATATCTTGGAAACCATTCAGATCCCCACCCCTAAACCATATATATTCTTGTTCCTTATGATAAGACCCATTCAGTGACATCAACCTGGGGGTCCCTGGGATGCGCCGGGGCCATGCCCCACCCCCTCCATTTCATAAAAGGCCCAATATCTCGGAAACCTTACAGATCCCCGCCTCTAAACCATATATATTCTTGATCCTTATGATCAGACACATTCATTGACACCAACCTGGGGGTTCTCAGGGATGCGCCGGGGCCTTGCCCCACCCCTTTACTTCACAAAAGGCCATATATCTCAGAAACTGTTCAGCTCCTCACCCCTAAACCATATATATTCTTGTTCATTATGATAAGACGCATTCAGTGACACCAACCTGGGGGTCCCCAGGGATGTGCTGGGGCCATGCCCGACCCCCTCCATTTCTTAATCTCACAATATCTCGGAAACCCTACAGATGGCTACCCCTAAACCATATATATTCTTGTTCCTTATGATAAGACACATTCATTGACACCAACCTGGGAGTCTCCCAGGGCCTTGCCCCACCCCTCCACTTTACAAAAGGCCTTATATCTCAGAAACTGTTCTTAGCCCCACCCTAAACCATATATATTCATCTTCCTTATGATAAGACGCATTCAGTGACACCAGCTTGGGAGTCCCCGGGGCATGCCCAGGCCATGCCCCATCGCTTTACTTCATTAAAAGCCATATATCTCAGAAATATTTCAGATCCCCACCCCTAAATTATATACTTGTTCCTTATGATAAGACTCGTTAAATCACACCAACCTGGGGGTCTCTTTGTGCTGAGGCAATGTGCCCCGCCCTTCCACTTCATAAAAGGCTTTATATTTCAGAAACCATTCAAATCCCCACCCCATAATCATATATGTTCTTGTTCCTTATTATTAGCACACCTACTGTAGGGGGGTCTGCAGGGGCCATTCCTATCCTTTCCACTTCATAAAAGGGGCCTCAAATCTCAGAAACAGTTCAGATTCCCACCCCTAAACCATATATATACTTGGTCCTTATGATAAGACACATTTAGGGACAACAATCTTGGGCCTTTTCTGGGATCAACAGGGCATGCACCAACCCCTCTACTACTTAAGAGGCCTTACAGATCCCCACTGCTGAACCATATATATTCTTGTTCCTTATGATAAGACGCATTTAGTGATATCAACCAGGGCTCCATTGGGTCCATGCCCCATCCCCCTACTTGATAAAAGGCCTAATGTTTCAGATACTGAGTCCACATGGGTGCTCATTTGGACACGGGGGTTCATTTGGTAGATTAAAATGATATCATGTTAAAATACATGGCTGCCATTGGGCAGTGCCCACCTGAGCTCTGGTGAGCATAGTGGCCCATGGGCCTCTTGTTCTTATTTCTGCTCCAAGACAATGAGGGGGTTCTAACGAGCACCCACAACCTATGTTTTGAGCATTTATAAGAAAAATGTCACAGATTTTCATCAGAAAAGTAGCCATTTTGGAGATGTGAAAAATGCACTATGTCACACGGGTGGGTTATCATAATGTGCATTCAAACTTCACAGGAATGTTGCATAGGTGACATCTACCAAAGTACATGTAGCTGATCATTCCACTCCAATGAACAAGATGGCCATCAAACAAAAGAAAAAAAAAAAAAAAAAATAGAAAAAGCTTTAAATCTTTTTCTACTATACCTTTTGTTCAGTTCCATTCAAACTTCACAGCTGAAATGGTTCTGCTCCAATGAACAAGATGGCTGGCAGAGCTCAAAATAGAAGAAGAAAAAAAGAACAAAGGCAAAAATGTTTATTGCCCAGTTTTGATATCATCATGTATGCAGAGAAAATTTACATTAGGAAAACATGTCCGCAGGAAATAATGGTGTCCGACATGGTGTCAGAAAATGATAAATATTAGTTAAAAATGATAACATCTTTATTATTTCTGCTTTCAACATAGATTGTGGGTGCTTGTTAGAACTGCCTCAATGAGGTGGTTCTAACGTGTACCCACAGTCTATTTTTTTAGCAAAAGTAAGGCAGATAATGAATACCCCCGTAAACCCCATTTTTCTCTATATAAAGTGGGGTTTAGAGGGGTCTTCGTCTCACGGACTTGTTATCGTAATGACCTGTAAAAATTAATCAGTTAAGGTAAAGGTATGATAAAATATAAAAAACAACAAAAATACCTGTCGTAGTTAGGTTTTTTTTCCTTCCAAGTCCTGGTATCTTTGTTGAAATATAAATACTGTCTTTTCTATTTGCTAAACAACATCACACTCAAAGAGTTACTCAGGTAAGAATCTTTGGTCAAATATCAAAGGAGCATCAAAGGAAATATACACAGATGTGTACATCTAAGTCTTGAAACTGGCTGTTTTTCACTGTATGAGCCAGCAGACCTTCCCTTTGGATTCTTTTTAAAGAAGCCAACTTGTTTTTTCACATTTATGGACTCAGTCGGCAACACTGGGGTAATCTGGCAGCCCAGTAGCCTTGGTAACACCAGGCAAACCTGATAATTCCAACTGTGATGGTTGGGCATCTCCCCTGGCCCAGTTCTTCATATCGAAGGAGTCTTCATCCTTCTCTGTCCCTATTTATTTTGACAGATTAACCCTTGACCTGCTGAATATTTATATATGCCACACCCACTACTGATTATCAAACAATCAGATTACTCGATGCAAATTATTGCAACAATTTCATGAGCTGAATGACAAACAATGAAGATCCTGATCAGATGGCTTCTTCAGAAACCATCTGATCTGGATCTTCATTGTTTGAAAGATAAGGCATATCTGGGCTCAGCAGGACAAGGGTTAAAAGCCTTCAATTGTAACCAGCAGATAGATTTCACATTTAAATTGTTGAAGTCAGTGGCCATATTTAATTCAGGCACGCTTCTGAATTCTAATTGTACGTGACTTACTGTAACAACCAGTAGTATTGTCTGACATGCGGAAACGTTATTTCTGATGTTTAAAGCAACCACAGAAGCATCAATAGTAGGCCGCATTGCACTGGTTAAAGGATATTTGAGGGTAAAACCCAATCCTGATTATTCTGTCTCATCTGAGTCTGCACTGTTTGCTCAAGCCTGTCTGTCTGTTTGTTTGTATTTGAGTTTACCAACCCAGTCAACACTATTTAGATCATTTTTGAGCTGGTCAGTTTACCTATCCACACTTTTCTTGGGCAGGCTTATACTTAAGCGGTTAATTAGTACAGTGCACTTTCTTTTGCCAGAAATTGACAACTGCCCTTCTTGAATCAGCAGAAGGGAGAGAATGACCATAGAAAAGATTTCATGATCAATCTCCACAAAAGAACGTTTCCGACCCTGGCATGTGTCGAACCCACGTTCTCCTGATCACCAGTCACCTGTGTGTCTGAATACATATTGTAAATACTGTAGGCTAACAAGATTTTTTTTTATATTACAGATATAACCCATAAATATTCATACAGTTTTAGACAGAAGTGACATATTTTGACTTGACTCTTCAAGTGTTAATTTATACTAGCAGATGGCATTTTCAAATTTTTTTTTCAGAGAAATAGGCTTGAAATTAGGTGTGACATCTCGGGAACAAGTCAGTGAAATGAAGACCCTCCTAAACCCCACTTTATATAGAGAAAACTGGGGTTTACGGGGGTAAACAATATTTTTTTTATTTCTGCTCCAAGACATAGGTTGTGGTTACTCGTTAGAACCGCCTCAATGAGGCGGTTTTAACAAGCACACACAACCTATGTTTGAAGTATAAATAAGAAATATATCAAGGATTTTCCTCAGAAAAGTTGCCATTTTGGAGATGGTAAAAAATGCACAAAGTCGCACGGGTGTGTTATCGTAATGAAGTCTCTGCTGGGCAGATGATTCTCATGAAATGTTAACCCTTAAGACACTAAGAATCAAAGCACTGATAGTGCTGATGGGGCGATAGCTAATATGATCAATGGATAGGGTTAGGCAATTTTAGCGTCTGGTTGGTATTTTAGATCAGACTCATAAAGAATATATTTTTGAATAAAATCCAATGGACATAGCTTTTTGAAGCTATTCTGGGCCTGAAGTCCTGTTAACGCAGCAAAACCCATGTTGCAATTCTGTTGAAACATGAGTTTGATCTTTGGATATCAAAACTGGACCAGAGCGATGTAATGTTGTCCCAGTGAACGTAGCATTCTTAACCCTTGTCCTGCTGAATATTCATATATGCCACACCCACTACCAATTATCAACCAATCAGATCACTTGATGCAAATTATTACAACAAATTCACAACCTGTGTGACAAACAATGGAGATCCTGATCAGATGGCTTCTTCAGAAGCCATCTGATCTGGATCTACATTGTTTCAAAGAAAAGGTATATCCGGGTTCAGCAGGACAAGGGTTAAGTGTTGCAGAACAGACGTTATCGTTTTAACAATGTTTTGAACTAGCCAGTGATATGGCTTTGTGGGGTGTTTTCATCACAATTTGCCATAGGAAATGCAAGAATGATGACAATGTACAATGTATGTTTATTTCATTGCAATAACATTTGTCTGATCCCTCAAAGATATTCAGACAGCTTTGGAATCCTGCAAATGTAAATTATGAAAAACTATGGGTGATCCCTTTAATTGTTCAAATGGGATTTGAATATATTGGGAGGTGGCTTATGAGGCTTGCTTTGGCGAAACTAGCTAATCTGGTCTAGAAAATTAGACCACTTGATGTTTTAATTCCTTTGAGGAATTTCATTTTTTTCCAGAGCATAAACCTTTACAGAAGACATATACATGTACTACGCCTAATATAAAGGAACTGCTTGTTCACCAATTGCTTTTTTCACTGTTGTTCTTGTTTCTTTTAATTATTTTAAATTTTCGGAAAAAGATGTTTATATTTCTTAATCGTTACTAGCAAGTATTCAAGCTGAATCAATTTATATTGGTGTGTAATGACCAAGTCAACACTTTTTAGGTCATTTTTGAGCTGGTCTGTTTACCTAGCCACACTTCTCCTACGTGAACGGTAAACCAGTACATTGCACATTCTTTCACCCGAAACTTCCAGCCAGCTTCGGTAGCTCAGTCGGATGCGCGTCTGACTGGTGATCAGGAAGAGGCGGGTTCGATACCTGCCGGGGTCGGCAACATTCTTTGGTGGAGATTGATCATGAAATATTTTCTACAATCATTCTATCCCTTCCGCTGATTCAAGAAGGGCAGCTGTCTGTCTCTGGCGAAAGAATGTGCACTGTACTGGTTAACTGCTTTCGTATAAGCCTGTCCAGGGAAAGTGTTGATAGGTAAACTGAGCGGCTCAAAAATGACCTAAATAGTGTTGACTAGGTCTTTAACTCCAATACAAACAACCAAACAAGAAACTTCCAACTACCCTTCGTGAATCAGCAAAAGGGAGATAATCACCGTGGAAAAGATTTCATGATCAATCTCCAAGAAACATGTTGCCAACCCCTGCTGGTATCGAACCCGCATCCTCCTGATCATTAGTCAGTCGCGCATCCGACTGAGTTACTGAGGCTGTTTGGCTAACGCTTAACCATTAGGCCTCTGAAAACAAAATGACTTCCTAGTTATTGATATAACCCCCCCCCCCCATTAACCCATGTATGCCTAGCAGCCTTTTGTGAGGACATTTGCAAACATAACAGACCAAGATCAGACGCCGCAACACCTGGCGTCTCATCTGTGTCTAAACTGTTTGCTGAAAGTACATTCACTTCTTGCAAAATTTACTGCTAACAATACTAACCTGGCTCCCCTACAATTGGAAATGGACTACTCCAAACTTCTTAACTGGGAGATATCATTTGTCTTAAACCGGTTAATGACACAAAGAATTACATAATCGACCCACACTGCGTACTTTTAATCCATTTTGCACTGAATGGAATCATCAACCTTATACCACTATGAAACGAGTCCATTTCAAAATTTAGGGATGTCTGGTTGTGGCTTCTTTAAAATTTATCTGGTAATGCTGAACCTTTCGCAAACATGCAGTTTATGCCCTAATGAGACTCCGCATTCTGCGGTATCTGAACTGGACCTGAGCTGTTTGCCAGTTGCCAGTTTTGGGATTTCCAGTACAAAATGATCTGTAAAATGGGCTAATTGTACTGATCTATAAAAAGACGCTGTATGGCGTTTTAGTTTACATTTTTTTTATTCATGTTTTTTATGCCCCCATAGGAGGGCATATAGTTTTTGCACTGTCTGTTTGTTTGTGTGTTTGTGGGTTTGTAAGTCTGCACTTTTTTTGTGATGCGAACAACTTCCACATTTCTTCAACCATTGAGCTGAAACTTTGCACATGCATTCCTTGTGAGGTGAAGGGATGCCTTACACAATTTTCACGTTGGTCCTATCATTTTAGAAGGAGTTACGGCCCTTTATTTTCTAAAAAATGTGCTAAAAACCTTGTGATGTGAACTACTTCAACGTTTCTTCACTGATTCAGCTGAAACTTTGCACATGCATTCCTTGTGAGGTGAAGGGATGCCTAACACAATTTTCACGTTGGTCCTATCATTTTAGAAGGAGTTACGGCCCTTTATTTTCTAAAAAATGTGCTAAAAACCTTGTGACGCGAACTACTTCCACATTTCTTCACCATTTGAGCTGAAACTTTGCACATGCATTCCTTGTGAGGTAAAGAGGTGCCTAACACAATTTTCACATTGATCCTATCATCTGTGACAGAGTTACGGCCCTTGATTTTCTGAAAAACGCGTGACGAGACCTACTTCCACATTTCTTCACTGTTTGGGCTGAAACTTTGCACAATGTCATGCATTCCTTGTGAGGTAAAAGGGTGCCTAACACAATTTTCACGTTGATCCTATCATCTGTGAAGGAATTACGGCCCTTTATTTTCTGAAAAACGCGTTCTTAAACCTTGTGACGCGAACTACTTCCAAATTTCTTCGACAATTTTGTTAAATTTTTGCATATGCATATGCATTTGCAATGATATTTAGATGTGCCTAACACAAAATTCATTCTGCTCGGATGAAGCGTTTTGGAGTTATGGCCCTTGTGCTAAAAAATCTTGTGACGCAGACTACCTCCACATTTCTTCACCAATTGAGCTGAAACTTTGCACATGCATTCCTTGTGAGGTGAAGGGGTGCCTAACACAATTTTCAAGTTGATCCTATCACCTACAACGAAGTTATGGTCCTTAATTTTCTGAAAAACGCGTTTGAAAACCTTGTGACGCGAGCTACTTCCACATTTCTTCACCGTTTGAGCTGAAAAACGCGTTCTTAAACCTTGTGACACAAACTACTTCCACATTTCTTCAACAATTTTGTTAAATTTTTATGCCCCCGTAGTTTTTGCACTGTCTGTTTGTTTGTGGGTTTGTGGGCTAGTCCGCACTTTTTTTTCCTCAAATTGGCTCCTACGGGGGCATTGCTCACTTATAGTGACAGCTCTTGTTTACACAGAGAATCCCTCAGTGAATCCCTGTCACGGTAAATTTTATGGATAAATTTATAAAACATTCAACTTCTAATAATTATTTCCATCCCCCGTTTCATTTAATGAGGAACTTTTGAAACTGTTTGGAATATTGCGCTATATTTTCTCACGGTGTCTCTTGGTGGTGATTAGGTCGTATGCATTAATGCAAAAAGTGGTACCAAAATCACTCTTCAATACTCTGGTGCTATTGCCCCCAAAACTACATCTGATAATGTTGTCTGTTTATGTCATCTGCTGATTTTTGCAAATGTTTTAAAAAATATTTTTGCTTATAGGCAAACAGTGTGGGCCCAGATACAGTGTGGGCCCAGATCAAACTGCTCCTACAGGAGCAGTCTGATCTGGGTGCACCCTGTTTGCAAAAAAAGACTTTTAAAATAACAGGCAGAGGACATTTGTCGTGATTGGCATGTTATGGGTTAAGAATTTTTCTCTGAAAAATAAAAAGAAAAAAGAAAGAAAAAGAAAAAAGAAAAAAAAGACAGTTTGCTCTTGAATTTTCTGCTGCATTTGAAGAGTTTAACAACAAATCAACTTGATCCGATATTAGACCCCTTAACGCCCTGTAGACCAAACCTATTACCTATGCAAGCATGGCAGATTCAGATGACCTATGCAAGCATGGCACATAACCAGCTGTTGATCGTTTTGACTACACCACTACCTGCACCAGTGATTGCAGAAACAGATCTGATGGGTTTTGGGGATAATTAAGGGGATCAGATACACCAGGGGAGGAAACTCATTCAAAAGTGTTTTTGTCTCCCATGTCACTAAGGGTCAACTCTTAAAGAAAAGAATTTGCTCAGGAGGAGCAAATTCTTTCCTTTAAGAGTTGACCCTTTTTTCCGGGGGATAGAGTTCATAGAAAAGTGACCAGGAAGTCCCGAAAGTTGTCTCCCTTTGAAAAATGGCAGAAAAATCAGCCAAGTGTATCCATTCTACTTAAGGAATGATATTTGTGAATTCTCCTTAATAACCTATTTGGTGGGTATTCATTCGAACTGCCTCATTAAGGCGGTTCAGAATAATACCCACAACATAGGTTTATGTAAAGGAATAAGGAAAATTATCCTTCATTTATTACCAAATACCCACCTTATGGGATGGAATACCCACCTTGTGTTGCTATGGGATGTTTTTGACTTCAAAAATGGGAGAGTCTATTTCAGAAATTCAGGGGTGTAAGGGTTGGGAGGAAGACACAAATTGAACATTTTCTAGAAATGAAACATCAGAAACGGGCCATAGAACCTGGGAACAGATACCCCTTGACTCTTTATCCTGCTGAACACAACAACCTCTACCTTTGCAAACAGTGTAGATCCAGATCAGCTGACTTCTGAAGAAGCCATCTTATCCGGCTGAACACAGCAATCCCTAACTTTGCAAACAGTGTAGATCCAGATCAGCTGGCTTCTGAAGAAGCCATCTTATCCGGCTGAACACAGCAATCCCTAACTTTGCAAACAGTGTAGATCCAGATCAGCTGGATTCAGAAGAATGTTTGACATTCAGTTGCAAATTTGAATGAATACATAATAATTATCAAGTAATTTAAAGGAGCAATCTGATCAGGGTCTACGCTGTTTGCCATTGTGTCTGCACTTTAGGATTGTGAAACAAATTTGTTTTAATTTTTAGCTCACCTGTCACGTAGTGACAAGGTGAGCTTTTGGGATCACTTTTTGTCCGTCGTCCTTCGTGCGTGCGTGAATGTGTGCGTCCATGCGTCCGTCCGTAAACTTTTCTTCAAACGACATCTCCTCCTAAACCACTGATCGGATTTTGACCAAACTTCACAGGAATGATCCTTAGGTGGTCCCCTTTCAAAGTTGTTCAAATGGTTCCGGTCCATTGCACATATAGGTCACAGTAGCCAAAAATAGATTTTTTTCACCGAAAACTTAAAAAATCTTCTTCTCTGAAACCGCAAGGCCCAGGTCTTTGATATTTGGTATGAAGCTTCATCTAGTGGACCCCTAACAAGATTATTCAAATTATAGTGCTGGGGCCAAAAATGCCCCCTCACGGGGGCCCTTTGGTTTTACATGGGCTTATATAGGGAAAATCTTTAAAAATCTTCTCTGAAACCGCAAGGCCCAGATCTTTGATATTTGGTATGAAGCTTCATCTAGTGGACCCCTACCAAGATTGTTCAAATTATAGTGCTGGTGCTAAAAATGCCCCCGCACAGGGGCCCTTTGGTTTTACATGGGCTTATATAGGGAAAATCTTGAAAAATCTTCTTCTCTGAAACCCCAAGGCCCAGGTCTTTGATATCTGGTATGAAGCTTCATCTAGTGGACCCCTACCATAATTGTTCAAATTATTGTGCTGGGGCCAAAAATGCCCCTGCACGGGGGCCCTTTGGTTTTACATGGGCTTATATAGGGAAAATCTTTAAAAATCTTCTTCTCTGAAACCGCAAGGCCCAGGTCTTTGATATTAGGTATGAAGATTTATCTAGTGGACCCCTACCAAGATTGTTCAAATTATAGTGCTGAAGCTAAAAATGCCCCCGCACGGGGGCCCTTTGGTTTTACATGGGCTTATATAGGGAAAATCTTTAAAAATCTTCTTCTCTGAAACCGCTAGGCCCAGGTCTTTGATATTTGGTATGAAGCTTCATCTAGTGGACCCCTACCAAGATTGTTCAAATTATAGTGCTGGGGCCAAAAATGCCCCCGCACCAGGGCCCTTTTGTTTTACATAGGCTTATATAGGGAAAATCTTTAAAAATCTTCTTCTCTGAAACTGCAAGGCCCAGGTCTTTGATATTTGGTATGAAGCTTCATCTAGTGGACCCCTACCAAGATTGTTCAAATTATAGTGCTGGAGCTAAAAATGCCCCCCGCACGGGGGCCCTTTGGTTTTACATGGGCTTATATAGGGAAAGTCTTTAAAAATCTTCTTCTCTGAAACCGAAAGGCCCAGGTCTTTGATATTTGGTATGAAGCTTCATCTAGTAGACCCCTACCAAGATTGTTCAAATTATAGTGCTGGGGCCAAAAATGCCCCCGCACCAGGGCCCTTTTGTTTTACATAGACTTATATAGGGAAAATCTTTAAAAATCATCTTCTCTGAAACACAAGGCTTAGGTCTTTGATATTTGTTATGAATCTTCAGCTAGTGGACCTCTACCAAGATTGTTCAAATTATAGCCCTGGGGCCAAAAATGCCCCCGCTCCGGGGCCCTTTGGTTTAACATAGACTTATATAGGGAAAATCTTGTTTTACATAGACTTCTATATGCAGGGTAAACCTTTAAAATCTTCTTCTCTGAAACCAGAAAACCCAGGTCTTTCATATTCGATATGAAGCTTCATCTTGTGGACCTCTACCAAGATTGTTCAAATTTTAGCCCTGGGGCCAAAATTGACCCTGCCCGGGGCCCACTTGTTATGCTTTGGATCAGGTGAGCGAACCAGGGCCCTCTGGGCCCTCTTGTTGGAGTATTACAGCAAGTCCTCAAGGTGTCTGAATTTTTAGGATTTTTACATTAACCCTTATCTTGCTGTTCATGACAACACCTATCTTTGCAAACAGTGTAGATCCAGATCAGATGGCTTCTGAAGAAGCCATCTGATCAGGATCTGCACTGTTTTACATTCACTTTATGAATTTGTAGCAATAAATTATATCAAGTAATTTGATTGGTTGATAGACAGAAATGGGTGTGGCTTGATGAATATTCAGCAAGAGAAGGGTTAATAGGGCAGCACAATGAAAACAAAGCACCTCCAAGAGTTTCAGTGTTAAACTGGTTAGACAAGACAGTCTCGGTCCACGTTAAGGACCTTTCTCCCTCCCTGCATTCAGAGACAATCAGTTTGATTACGGGCTTCTCAAGACTTTCGGATGAGTCTTTAAACCCAGGTCCCATCTATGTATGACCTTAGCTGTTGGTGGGGCGTAAAACTGAAACACTCACTCACTCAGAGACAATCAATACACAATGTCTGTCACTTCTTTGATTAACTCTTATCATGCTGTTCACGACAACCCCTATCTTTGCAAGCAGTGTAGATCCAGATCAGATGGCTTCTGAAAAAGCCATCTGATCAGAATCTACACTGTTTGACATTAACTTTATGAATTTATTGGAATAAATTACATATGGTAATTTGATTGGTTAAAAGTCAGAGTTGGGTGTGGCTAAAATGTATCAGCAGGATTAGGGTTAATTGGAAAACTTGGTCATCGCATGAACAAGTCTGTGAAATGAACACCCCCTTAAACGCCACATTATAAAAGAAAACTGGGGTTTATAGGGGTATACATTATTTTTCTTATTTCTGTTCCAAGACATAGGTTGTGGATACTCAATGAGGCGGTTCTAACGAGCCCCATCAACCTATGTTTGGAGTAGAAAAAACAAGAACAAATATCACAAATTTGCATCAGACAAATAACTGTGTTGAAGATATGAAAGAATGTGCTCTATGCCACACAGCGGTCCCTCAAAACCTCCTGCAGCCAGCAATTGGTCTGATGAAACTGTTAAAAGCACATTTATGAGCGAAAAGCACATTTATGAGCGACTAAGCACATTTAATTGTACTAGCAATGACATTTTAGCTGAAAAACTGAATGTTTACTAGTTTTAGGACATTTAGGTTAATTTCTTGTGTTAGCTAATCTGAAAATCTAAGAGTTCCTAATGTGGTGCTCTTAAGTACCATTTATACCCTAAGTATCTGTACACCACAACTGCTTATCAAACTTGATCTAAAAACAATCTACAATGTGATATTGTGCTTAAAAATAGTTGGATGAGTGGCAAACAGTTTAGACCCAGATGAGATGCCGCATACCCCGGCATCTCATCTGGGTCTACACTGTTTGCTCAGGCCTGTCTGTCTGTCTGTCTGAATACATATGATAAATATGGTACATTGTTATTATTTCATTGTTGTGGACTGCAAACTCCTTGATGGCATTGGGTTTCTCATAATTTGTCATAAATGTGAAGAATACAAAATAAAGCAATATAATGCAAAAGCATTATCTAAGGTTCTTCCCGCAATGCAATACAGTAAAGTTCATGTATTACTAATCAAGAGGCTAAAGGTGGAGGCGTGGGTGCAACTCTTTCAAAAATATTTATTTTGTCTCTCTAAATGTCTGCCCCTGCAAAATTGTAAGAACAATTCAAGAAAAGGTCTTTCACAGTTCAAAAACAATGTTCAAACTGGACATAAGTTGCTCTTAAAGTGTTCAAGAACAGTTCAAGAACATTTTAAGAAATGTTAAATTGGAAATGCAAAATGTTCTTGAACAGTTCAAGAATGAAGTTCTCATACAGTTCAAGAACAGTTACAGTTCAAGAACAGTTCTTGAACTCTTTAAAGAACTTTTGTTCTTGAACTATTCAGGAACAGTCTTTAAGAACTTTGAAGAATACAGTGTTCTTAAAAATTCAGGAACACATGTTCTTAAAAATTGTCAATTTAACATTTCTTAAAATGTTCTTGCACTGTTCTTGAACTGATCAAGAACTGTTCCAGAACATTATGGTTATTGCATACTTCAAGAACATGTTTCAACCACTTTGAGAACATGTGTTCTTGAACTGTTCTTCATATTTTGAACTGCTCAAGAACTGTTCAAGAACTGCTCTTAACCAATATATGCCATTGCATACTTTTTATGAGAAGTAGGTCTAAACAGTAGACTTAAAAAATGGTAGAGTCTATTTCAGAATTTTCAAATAAAAGGCCTGCAACCACCAAATCTTGCAAAGTGGTTCTAGATGTACTGACTATGCAGGTACCTTGACTTGGTGACCTTGACCTATTTTTGCACTCCTCTGACTTTAACAAATTTTAGGTCAACATTCCATATCTTCTTAACTATAAGCCTACAACCACCAAACCTTGCATAGTGCTTCTCCTACATTTACTGACTCTGCGGGTACCTTGACTTGGTGACCTTAACCTATATTATGCGCTCCAGTGAGTTTAACACATTTTACATCAATGTGCGATATGTCCTAAAGTAAATGGCCTACAGCCACCAAACCTTGCATAGTGCTTCTCCTCAATGTACTGATTTGGCACATACCTTGACCTGGTGACCATGGCCCTTATTTTTTGGTCCAGTGACTTTGACACATTTTACATCAACTATCAGCTGCTAAGAAGGAAATTTACTTAATTAATAACAACATTCTGATTGTGGATCCTATGACTTTTGCCCCCAGCATGTGTGATGCCGCGTTCTGCGGAATTCTTGTTCTCTTATCCTGCTGAATTTCATTAGCCATACCCATTTTATCAGCCAATCAGATTACATAATGTTATTGTTCAAATTCACAAACTGAATGGCAAACAGTGTAGATCCTGATCAGGCAGAACTGAAGAAGCCATCTGATTTGGACCTACACTGTTTGCAAAGGTAGGGAACAGCAGGTTAAGGGTTTCTACCTCATTTGGAGCAGTTTGCATGATATGTGTCTCTGATATTTGCTCATATATTTTTAAGATAATCGTGGCATGTCTCTGAACTTCTGTGTTCAGTAATCTATGGGAGAGTGAGTGATGTCTTTTGTCCAGCACATCTGACAGGTTCTATTGATTTTGGAATAGAGGGGAGATTTAGTTGTCACTGGCTAGAAAACTTGAGCCTTCATGAGCCGGAAACCAGAAAAACTGGCTTTAACCCTAGTCCAGATTAACATGACAATGCCTATATACCTTTGCAAATCATGTAGACTAAGATCAGAATGGCTTCTGAAGAAGCCATCTGATCAGGATCTAAACTGTTTGTCATTCAGTTTGTGGATTTGAACAGATAAATAATATCAAGTTTTTGATTGGTTGATAGACAGATATGGGTATCGCAACATTAATTTATTCAGCAGGACAAGGGTTAGAATGAATGAATACATTTGACATGTTTTTGCCATTTTTGGTTATTATATAATAAATGATCAAAAAGCTTCCCTGCATTTGTCCACATGACTATCACTGACATGTGAGAAATCCAGTTAATGATCATTTATAGCCATGCTATTCCAGAGTAATGAAATTAGCACCTGTAACAGCCCTTTTTTCAGTTTAAGTGAAATAAAATGTTCACCCAAATGTTCAGTTTTCATTGTTATCCCCACGCTTTTCAAAGAAAAAGTGGGGATATTGTAATGGTCTTCGTCGTCCGTACGTCCGTCCGTCCGTCTTACCGGATAACTCCTCCTAGACTGTTATAGATAGAAACTTGAAACTTTGGGAACTGATAGATCTTTGGTCTGGGGAGTGCATGACACTTTCGGAATTTTGATCACACCCCTACAGGTGGGCCCAGGGGGTGGGGCCCGTGGGGGTCAAAAATAAAAATTTCCAGAACATTGTTGTGTAATATATCAAAGCGAACGACACGATGAGTAGAAAACATTACAACCAAAATTTGACCCCTGGGGTCAATTTTGGGGTCACCAGAGGTCACCAGAGGTCAAAAACTGATTTTGACCCCTTTACCGGATAACTCCTCCTAGACGGTTATAGATAGATACTTGAAACTTTGGGAACTGATAGATCTTTGGTCTGGGGAGTGCATGACACTTTCGGAATTTCGATCACACCCCTACAAGTGGGCCTAGGGGGTGGGGCCCGCAGGGTTCAAAAATCAAAATTTCCAGAACATTGTTGTGTAATATATCAAAGCGAACGACATGATGAGTAGAAAACATTACAACCAAAATTTGACCCCTGTGGTCAATTTTGAGGTCACCAGAGGTCAAAAAAATTGTTTGACCCTTTTACCGGATAACTCCTCCTAGACGGTTATAGACAGAAACTTAAAACTTTTGGGAACTGATAGATCTTTGGTCTGGTGAGTGCATGACACTTTCGGAATTTTGATCACACCCCTACTGGTGGGCCCAGGGGGTGGGACCCATGGGGGTCAAAAATAAAAATTTCCAGAACTTGGTTGTGTAATATCTCATAGCGAACGGCATGATGAGTAGAAAACATTACAACCAAAATTTGACCCCTGGGGTCCATTTTGAGGTCACCAGAGGTCAAAAACTGATTTTGACCCCTTTACCCCCATACATTATTGTTACCGGTTAACTCCTCCTAGACCATTATAGATAGAAACTTGAAACTTTGGGAACTGATAAAACCTTGGTCTGGGGAGTGCATAACACTTTCAGAATTTTGATCCTACCCCTCGGAGTGGGGCCAGTGGTGGGGCACCTTGGGGATAAAAAAATCAATGTTTTCAGAACATGGTCGTGTAGCATATTAAATTGAATGGCATGATGAGTAGAATACATCACAATCAAAATTTTTCCCCTCGGGTCAAACACCCCTAGGTGATGGCCTAGGAGGTGGGGCCCGCAGGGAAGCGTGGGGATATGCGATGGCTTGCCATTGACTGCGCGATTCTAGTTTCATTATAGAAAGTACTTAAATATTTATTTTTTATGGATTAGTACACCTGCAGTTGTTGATGTTGGTCAAGAACTCATTACCTGCGACACAGTGCATATTTCTCATCTCCAAAATGGCTACTTTTCTGATGAAAATCCCTGATATTTTTCTTATAAATACTGCAAACATAGGTCGTGGGTGCTCATTGAGGCGGTTCTAACGAGTACCCACAACCTATGTCTCGGAGTAAAAATAAGAAAAATAATGTATACCCCCGTAAACCCCAATTTTCTCTATATAAAGTGGGGTATAGGGGGTCTTCATTTCACAGAGTAGTTCACGTGATGTGGGACCATTTATGATTAGCTATTTTGTGTTCACTAGATCAACTGGTGTATGGCAATCCATTTTGTTTTTTGGTATCTATAAATTGAAAATACACTGATCCCATAAAATACACCATATTGAAGATGCAGAAGAGGTGCAATATATTTTTTTCTTGTTTTTCAAAGAAAATGAGGCTTGACATAAATCATAAATGCATGTGAATCTTCTGCCCCAGGCTTGATATTGCATGAGAATGTCTGCTGTGGTAGATGATTTTGTTTTTGTTTGAGTTGAGGTTTAAAGTTCCCGTAAACACTGTAAAGGTCATTTTTGAGACGTTGCTTCCAATTTTGTGGGACTTTTACCCACCATTGAGATGAAATGACATCTCAAGCCCTGTCGCCCAATGAAACCAATAGGGTTTATTAGCATGGACGGTCTGCCTCGCACCGCAGTTCCTGGACAGGCTTAGATCCTCTAAGCGGTTTACCAGTACTAGTGTGCGGGCTGGATTCAGCTCTGCGTGGAAGCATCATGCAGCCCATATATTTCTTCAAGCCCCTATGGGCGGGGGCGTTCTGTGGTAGATGATTCACATGTAATATGTCAAGCCTTATTTTGTCCAAAATATAAGAAAAAAAAAGGTTTTGAAATGCTGTCTGCTAGTAATGATTAGCATTTGAAGGGTAAGATATTATGAAGCACCAGATACTCTAAAAATCCTAAAAAAATTGGACAACTTGAGGACTTGGTGTAATTCTCCTAAAATTTGGGGGAGTTCTAAATCTGCCCATGCACAGATTTTCTTGAAACTTCAGTTGTTGTTTACTTAAGGTCTATCAACTATATATTTAACTTTGTTTCATTTAATAAATTACTATAGGTCTCAGGAGAGCTCCCTGAGGTAATCCCCTGTAGAGGTCATACACACCTGTGAGCTTTTCGGTCGTAAATCAACAGGTGTGATTATTCTCAAATTTTGTTGCTTTGATTGGCAACAGAACTCTATAAGGATTCATCTAATACAAAAAATGTAAATGAGTCTACGTCTTTTAATCTTCCTGATAAATTTATTTACAAACTTTCTTCTATTTTTCATGAAAATTTGCAAAAAATAAGATTTTCATCATAAGTATTAGATGTGTTACTGATCTTGTCACCCCAAGATGTTGCATATAAAATAGGCCACATATGTCCTCTATATAGCAAACAAATTTAAAAAAAATCAGAAACCGGTAACATTGATTTTGAAAGCTAAATATGGGTTCAGGTCTATTTTTGTGCCAAAATCAGTTTCAGTGCCAGGGGACAAGATTTCCCTAAAGCGCATTTTTTTGTGTTTTCTGACAATTTAGGGCCACCTTATCATACAAAGCTAAGCATAGGCATTTATATAATAAAAACTCACCCTCAAAAAAGACACTGTTTACAGACAGGATTGTTTAGTTTGGCTTTTAAAAAGTAAATGAGAACATACATTATCAATGTATACAAGTTTTATCCAAACATTTTAAAGAGAAAAAATAAAATGCATTCATGCACTGTTCATGATGAATGTTAGTGTTGACATTATTGCAAAAATGATAATGCTGAAAAAAATATTATGACACAATAGGAATAAGACAAGGTGGATCTTTTTACCCTATTTCATAGTTTCTTCTTGTACATTTTTAAACCTTGCAATACAAAGACTCTTGATGTCAGTAATACACAATCACGTTTTGAATTTGCTTAATTAATTACTTTCATCATCCTATTTTTCCTTATTATTTTTGTTGTTGTAATTTTCTTCTTTTAAATAAAACAGCAGTCAATAATTTGCCACCTTGAAGGGACAGATTGATTTTCTGATTTGTTCTTATGATTGATTGGTCCATGTATTGTTGATGTTTTCTTACATCACTTGGTCAAAGAGGCTCACACTCCCGCTCCCCCACCAAAGGTTTTGTAAGATCATTGAAATAATATTTTGATTTTTTTTCTAGGTTCATTATAACATCTGCAAAAGTGTAAGCTTCAATGCTTTAGTCTTCAAAAAATGCACAGCTAGTCACACTGGAACTAGTTCCTATTGTGTCATAATATTTTTTTCAGCATTATCATTTTTGCAATAATGTCAACACTAACATTCATCATGAACAGTGCAAGAATACTTGGAAAATTAAAATGGGAGTCTCTCAAGAAAAGGAGAAAAGACAGTAGGCTAATCCTTTTATACAAAGGTCTAAAGGGTGCTGCCAGCATTCCAACAGATGACCTTGTTCCCCCAGCTAGATACTGTAGAAATCACCATTCGTTGGCGTTTCAGACCCTTAGCGCAAGAACTGACATTTATAAAGAGTCGTTCTTCCCCAGAACCATTAGAGATTGGAATGCCCTTCCTGATTCGACAATTTTGACAGCTGAAGGTGCTGATGATTGTGTAGCTAAATTTACCTCTTTGGTTAGAGCTAGGGACTAACTTCCCACATCACAGGTCCTGGTGTATGAATGTCATTTGACGTGTCACCAGTAACAATTCTGATTCTGATTCTGACTAGTTGTAAAATTGGCATTTGGCATACACTTCCCTAAATGAAATAGATGGGAGGCAAGTTTCTGCAACAAATTCATTTTATAGCTGATATTAAATTTAGATGTTGTTATACCATTCACATATTTAGTCATATGTATGCAGTACTTGCCATCTATGTTAAGCTTTCTAGCTCTGTATTAATCAGTTTTACAAATGGCATGAATCAGCTGTGAGCTATACTACTAGTTTATACCAGGATAAATTAAAGTAACAAAGTAGGTGTCTAGATAATGTTTAATGAACTACTAAACTACATCATACCACTCAACATTTTTGGCATCACAAACCAACCCAGTTATAAATGCCCTAGACTAGCATCGAAGTCTGTACACCCCCAGGCGGGGCAACCCAATACAAGGGCCAGTGTGTCTCAGCTAGTCTGATCTTGAGCCGAACCGTGGATAGAGACACCGCAGAAGCTTGAGCATGCCCGTGGACATGGCTATGTAACAGTCAGTGCATGAGAGAATCCTGCAGCTCAGGTCAAGGTGGTGAACCGGGGTTCAGCCAAGTCCCTTGACTGAGGCAGAAAACTAAGACCAGCAGTTTGGCTCAAATGCATCAGTCTTGTACAGACTGTAGTTACTTGTGGGGAAAACAATTTGTTTAATTTCAGATAGAAATTAATGAAATCCCCAAACCTAAAATAACCAGGTTGATTTAATCTCAGATGCTGAATAGGGTTGGTGACAGGGGTGGAGGAGGGTTTCTTCTAATTGTAAGAGCTGTTGTCAACAGAAACTGGAGCTCAAAACTGATGCAGGCTGTCTGTCCCAGCTAAACCGGAAGGTGCTGCCTAATTTGCATAAAGCATATGAAAATCTGGGAATCCACAGAGGGCAGTGACCCAGTTCTCACGGATATTTTTTGCAAGTCTGCAAATCTACAAACCTGGTATAAACCATATTTATTCTGTTGAATAAATAAAACATTTATACCAGGATAAATTAAAGTAACAAAGTAGGTGTCTAGATAATGTTTAATGAACTACTAAACTACATCATACCACTCAACATTTTTGGCATCACAAACCAACCCAGTTATAAATGCCCTAGACTAGCATCGAAGTCTGTACACCCCCAGGCGGGGCAACCCAATACAAGGGCCAGTGTGTCTCAGCTAGTCTGATCTTGAGCCGAACCGTGGATAGAGACACCGCAGAAGCTTGAGCATGCCCGTGGACATGGCTATGTAACAGTCAGTGCATGAGAGAATCCTGCAGCTCAGGTCAAGGTGGTGAACCGGGGTTCAGCCAAGTCCCTTGACTGAGGCAGAAAACTAAGACCAGCAGTTTGGCTCAAATGCATCCACAAGCAACCAAGTCTTGTACAGACTGTAGTTACTTGTGGGGAAAACAATTTGTTTAATTTCAGATAGAAATTAATGAAATCCCCAAAAGAAACACAATGTGATGTGTTATATTTCACATTGGGTTGGTTTTCCCCAACAAGTTGAGTTGTAAAATGTAATAGGGAATCCCCCATTCAGCACCTGTTAGGGCAGGTAAGCAGGTATACATATTAAAAGCGTATCCAAAGTTTTATAGCTGTGCATGCATTGTATCCGAATGGATGCAGACATAGTCTGGCTGATTCACTCAAATTTAAGCCATCAAAGTCTTATAGCTGAGTATGCATGGTATCCTAAAGGATGCAGACAACAGTCTGGCTGATTCACTCAAATTTAAACCCTATGAAATACAAGGTTATGATAACAAACCAAAATAATTGTGGGTTTTCCCAGATGCTTTACATACCATAGTAAAGCTGTAGTAAAAGTTCACTCAAGGACAAAACACACACACCAAGAAAAAAACAAAAACAAAACAAAACTAATGGAAACACTAGGAAGTCACCAGAAAAAATGTATGTATATCATAAGCAAACAGTGTAGTCCAAGATAAGACATCACATTCTGTGACATCTGATCTGGGTCCACACTTATGCATTGCCAACAAATGGGGCACTAAGTAGATATGAGCTAATTAGACTTCCAGTACTGTCATCTTGTCTCCAAAACACAATTTCAGTCAATAAAATATAATATCTTGCTTCAGCTTATTCAGTTTGCCACCCAGCCATTCAGAAAATGCATACCCCTAGCTACATCAGAATCCCCTCCATATTAAAGTTTCTCTGAGGTATACCGGTACATCACAGAGACCCATCAACAGGAGGCAAATTAAGTTCTTTTAAAAGGGCTTTCTGAGCTGCCTGTATTACTCGACTGGGTGTACGTATATACGTTCTGTAACAATCAGAGGACCATCTACCAAGTGTCTTTATCAAGTGGTCCTCTAATCGAGCAGAACAGCCTGAACTTGCAGCACCAATGCGAAATGAATGGCCTGAGTACTTGGATGTATCCAAACCTAGTTTTGCAAGAATGTTCTTAACATGCTGAATAAACACAGTCCTTGTCAAGGGAAAACCAGCCTCAGTCAAAAACAGAGGTTCTGATGAATGCTGGCGTAATGTGAATTTATCATTTCGTCTTGCAATGTAAGTATGAAGTGCTAGATATGGACAGAGCTTTAAACAATCTGTGTTTTTGAAAAGAGGAATAGTTATTCCTTGTCTAAACGGATCTGTCTTTGAAGACTTCAATGTCAGTTCCACATGGTATTCCTGAAAACATACGTCTCCAAGGCATAAATTATCAGTTTGATCAAAGTCACTAGCTTTATGCACTGTAAATTCACCACAGCGTAAAAATCCAAAAAAAGCTGTGAGACACACAGCTAATAATAAGCAATCCATGTACTTTGTTATATAGCCTGTATTTAAGATCGAACAAATCTTATTCAATAAAGTTGCTGTAATAGGTTGTCTCAGGTTTGCTGTTTGTCCCTGTATACGTTTGATAGCATTTAGTATGGAATTAATCCGCAATAATTTGGAATTGTCTTTGCACACTAATGGGCATGGAATGCCTGCTTTTATATAAGCAAAGCGAATACCACATAAGTATAATTTAATTTTGCTGTACTTCAGTTGCAGATTTTTATAACAATGAGCAATGTACATAAGCAGAATGTCATCAGATACTCTTGGTAGGCAATCCATCTCGTGCACTAAATTGTTCATCAGCAAGAATGTCTTGAATGACTGAATGCCAGTCTCGTAAGTAGTCAGTGTTCTGCTACTCAAAGCATGGCTCCATAATGATGACACTGTCGCATTTAAGTCCTTAAGTCCCAGATGAGCTGTTGTGGCTGGGGACATAAAAGAGGGTTCTTGTCTGCATGTGGAGCCAGCTCTCGAAACTGCTGAAACGACAAACGCGAGATACTGTCAGCTACTGAATTCTCCTTGCTCCGTAAATATTGAGCAGAAAAACAGAAGTTATTGGTTGCAGCTATCCACGTCAATGTACGCATGAGTTTCATTATTGCTATACGCTTTGAACGTCCTTTCCGTAGAATATATACTGTAGACATATTGTCACACATAAACATAATCCGTTTACCAGTCCAGAATTCGCTCCAGAGGACAGCAGCAGCAACTATGGGATATAACTCGCGAAACGCCATAGAGAGATCACTATTGTCGACACAGGGTATATTTTCTGGCCATGCCGAAGAAAACCACTGAGTCTTAAAGATTCCCCCAAAACCAACTAAAGATGCATCAGTGTACAGTTCCATGTCATGCGCAACTGTGAAAGCTTCATCATAGAATACAGACACACCATTCCAGTGTCGAAGAAACATGACCCACATATGTAAATCTTCCTTACAGTTGCTGTCTAAAGTTACTCGACGCCAAAGTTCTTTTACTGTTGTAGACAGATAAATCAAATATGAAACAAAACTTCTGCCAGGTAAAACAACACGTGAGGCAAAGTTAAGATGTCCCAACAGTTGGAGAATGTCAAGCTTGGTACAGAAAGGTTGGGCTAACAATTTTTCAATGAACAACATGATTCTTTGTACTTTATCAAGGGGCAACCTAGCTTCCATGTGTTCACTGTCTAGAATTATACCAAGATACTCCAAGCAAACTGTTGGACCAACGCACTTATGCTCAGACAAAGGTATGCATAGACGACCAAACAACAAGGTGAGCAATGCCATAGTGCGCTGTCCAGTAATGCTATCTGGCTTATCAACAGTAAGAAAGTCATCCAAAAGATGCAAAATTGCTTCAATTCCATAATTGTGAGTAGCAATCCAACACACCGCCTTGGACAAGTTATCAAAAATTTTTGGCGAAGATCTACAACCAAAAACTAACCTTACAAAAACATAATATAAACTATTCCATCGGACGCAGAAGTATGGCCACTGGGAGCTTTTGATGGGCAAATTTTTAAACGCATTTGAAATGTCAACTTTGCACAAGGAAGCCCCTTTTCCATAATGCTGTATAGCTTAAATAGCATCATCAATTTTAACATAGGACAAGCTACATGCATCCTTATCAATTAAGTCATTAATACTAAAGTGATCAGGGTCATCATGGGGTGAGAAAAGATCTACAATCAGTCTCTTCTTTCCTGAATATTTTCCAATTGCTAGACCAAGGGGACTAACTCTGTAATTATCAAAAGGAGGTTTATCAAAAGGACCATATAAGAAACCCTGTTGACATTCTTTCTCGATCAACTCTTGGACATCTGAAGGACACTTTTTAGCCGTTAATAAATTTTTACATTCTTTATTGGGCAAAGATACTGGCTGAATAAATGTATCGAAACCATGTTGTAGCCCTGAACATAAATAAGTTACAAAATCCTTGTCTGGATGCATTCTGAGTTCAAATTCCAGTCTGTCGACATCAATAGGAGTACTTGGGGTCCTAGAGTGAAATAAATCTAGTCAGACAGAGCTCTTTTGCTTGTCTGTATCAGCCTTATACTTGTGCTGATCAGGCATGGTAGCTGACTGAGGTTTACATGAATTTTGCCCATGGCCATAACCTTTACATTTCTTGCAAACATGTTCAAAAGGACAGCTAGCTCTAGTACAACCTTTGTCTCCATTGAAATTATTGCAAATTTCTTTACCTTTAAAGAAGACTCTAGGTCGCCCAAATGAATCTTTAGATGAGTCTGGAGAACCGGTAAGTTTAGCCTTAGATGGGTGCTGTACATTGATCTGGGTAGGGCAAAAAGGAGATTGGTGATCTGGTAATGAACAATGCTCACAGAGTTTTGTCTTGGAACCCCCAACAAGTAACTGAAACAAGTCCTTATGCCTTTTGGACCAGTCAATCTTAATGCCTTTCTCCATATAAGCAGCTGCCTGCTTAGAAAATTGAACATGATAATGGTAGAAAACCTCGCCATAATGCTCATGCATATTGCCAATATCAGCCTCGTAGAGATCTAATTCATCTCTACGCTGTGGAAATGCCTCACACATAACCCTCTTGTATATACCAAATGCTTTAAAAAACTGAGATATGTTTAGGACCCTGTCTAAACGGTGATCTCTCTGGTGGCGCCTCAACACATCTATTCCTGTTATTGTATCTAATGAAGCTTTGGATGCATCATAGTCTGGTATCAAAAGAGATGCTAAATTCACATATTTACCCGACACAATGTTTTTTCTCATTGTTTCTGACACAACATCAATGTGGGGAAGGGAATCTGCTGCTACACCATGTTTCGTGATAGTGGTCTGTTGAGAAGAGCTGGTACTCTGCTCTGTAGTTTGTTTATAAAAATGTTCCAAATTATTTGAACTAGTAGTTGGTGTTTGTTTCTGCAACAGACTTGTCACAGTAGATTGCAGGGATGCCATGGCTCCTTGCATTGCTGTCACCATTCCCATTGTGCTTTGAAGTAAAGCCGCCTGAGAATCCTGAGAAGGAATATTGTCACTGACACTAGTATTTCCAGTGTGTTGAGTTATTGATGGTGTTGCAGCATTGTTATCCTGTACAGTTCCAAGATTACTGTCTGTATTTGATTGTTCCTGTAACTGACTAGTCATTCCAGTTGAAGACAGCTGAGTATATATTTGCACCAATGCCGACTTTGGTATGGTCGTGTTCAGATTAATGCCAAGCTTGGCAATTTCCTGCCTTAGTTGAGCAGCAGTCCAGTTAATTGTGTTATTTAAGTCATACGGCACTGATCTTTTGCGGGAAGAGCGTCTAGCAGCCATGACGACACAATCACTTTCACAATGATTTCCACATATATTTCCCGATTTATATATTCACAAATAATATCCAGTATTTCGACGTACAGGTCATTCTGTAAATAACATTATTATACAACCAGTGGAAAAACTTTATTACGATGCAAATTCTACATCTAGATTCAAAATAATCAAAAGACATGAAGCTGAACTGAAATGGATTAAATTTTTACAGACCCCTTTTTCACTGGGATTTAATGACAACATTTATCATGAGGGTAATATTTCCAGAATGCCGGACTTTGATATTTTCTCACTCCTGGAATGTCGAAAACGCAGAACTAGATCTCACGGCACCAGGAAAAATGGTAACTTTAAACGTAAATCACGTGCGTTTAAACGAAACAATACTAGACTGAAGTGACTGTCAATTATATTATTAAATCATGGACGCCACTCTATGCTTTCATTTTTAAGTTCATTACCCGTTTCTGTTTTACGTCTTCTGGACACCGAGGCGAATAAATTCTACGATAGTTCTCATCAGTTATATGATGCGGCTCTCTTAACTAGAGGCTATACTCAGCATACTCTCCGTCCTTACATTGATTCTGAAATTAATCATAAACGTCATTTCTTCAAAATATCCTTCATTAATAAGGGTATGGATTTTATAGATTTGCCCAGTATCTTCCGTGAGAGATCGGTGCTTTCTTCCATTCCTGCTTATTTTCAAAATACTGAAACACCTATAATTTGCTATAAATATAACAAACCTGTTAGATCTATCATTTTTAATTTCAATAAACTTGTTTCAGATCTTGATATTGATACTAATACTCCTGATTCATGTGATTGTATAAACTCAAGGTATTGCTATCCTGCTGCTGGTCATGTAATTACTGGCAATTTGAAAATTATTCCTGATTCTAGGATAAGGAATATAATTTCTAAAGGACCGAAATATCGGTTTCCTTCTAAAATTGATTTCAGTAAATGTAGAGATGAAATCGCTGCTTCCTTGAATGAATTCGGTAATCGATGGTGTAAGCGAGAGTATGTTGAGTATAAAGCCCTAAAGGACTGGAAACTTAGCATTTTAAGACTAGTGAATAAACGCATTTCTTTCTATTCTCAAAATACTAACTTATTACCTCCTAAGCCCAAGACGTCTTTACGTCATCTTAAACTAGGTATTCAAGAATTTCATAAGAAGTTTGTTTTGGCCCCTGCAGACAAGGCCGCTAACAACGTCGTCATTGTGTGACGGCTCCACTATGTTAACACGCTTAAGCAGGAGCTTGGTGGTACTAAGGCCTATGAACTTCAGCCTTTGGCTGAAGAGAGAGCTATAGTAGATAAACATGTTTGTCTTTCAGCCACCAAGTTTGCTGTGTGTGTTAACGAAGGCCAAGACAAGCTTCCTACGCTATACTGGTTACCAAAACTTCATAAAAAACCTTACAAAGCACGGTTTATTGCAAATTCTAGTTCTTGCACTACCACTGAACTTTCTAAATTATTAACTTCCTGTCTTACTGCTATTAAAACGCATGTAATTAAATATTGTGATAAAGTCTTTGAAAGATCAGGAAGAAATCTGTTTTGGTCTATAAAAAATTCGAATGAGGTTTTAAATAAATTGAAATCTAGACAGTTTCGTGCTTCTAGTCTGTCTACCTACGATTTTTCCACTCTTTACACTACACTTCCTCATAATCTTATAAAAGAAAAGCTTAATGATTTAATTGAATGGGCTTTTCACAGAGAAGATTCTCTCTATCTTGCATGTAATGTCAGAAATGCATTTTTCACTTCTAAAGAGCATAAGAATTATACACTTTGGTCATGTCAGAAAGTGTGTGATGCCCTCACCTTTCTACTTGACAATATTTATATTAGATTCGGTACTAAGTTATTTAGACAAATTGTGGGTATTCCGATGGGTACTAATTGCGCACCTCTTGTGGCTGATCTGTTCTTGTATTGTTATGAAAGAGACTTCATTTTGTCGCTTTCCATTGATAACCAATCTGAAATTATTGAAGCTTTTAGCTCTACTTCTAGATATTTAGATGATTTATTAAATATTGATAATACCTATTTTGATGGTTTGATCAGTCAGATTTACCCCCTAGAACTTCAGTTAAATAAAGCAAATTCTTCTGATACCGAGGCCCCGTTTTTGGATTTACATCTATCTATTGTAGATGGATTTGTTTCGTGCAAAATTTATGATAAACGCGATGACTTTGATTTTGAGATTGTAAATTTTCCTTTTTTGGATGGCGATGTTCCTCGTGCGCCATCCTATGGCGTTTATATTTCGCAATTAATTCGATTTGCTAGAGTGTGTAGTCATGTAACTGACTTCAACACTCGTAATAAATTATTAACGGCTAAACTCCTTAATCAGGGTTATCGGTACCATAAACTACGCAAAGCCTTTTCAAAATTTTATAGACGCCATTCTGATTTAATTTCAAAATTCAATATTGGACTTAAATCTCTTCTGCAACAAGGTCTATCGGAACCCGAATTTTATGGTGACTTAGTATATACATTCAGAAAAATATATAACCGCAATGACTTCAGCACCCAATTTCGTAAAATCATTCTTCGATATAAAAAGATTGGGTACAACATGGATATTATACGACAGACTGCATGCATGGTAGTTAACCCAATCACGGTTGGCAACTTTGCTTCCCTCTTTAATTGCACGCCGGTGGGTCAGGCCTCAGATTCTATGACGGCTCCAACGTAAAGGCTTATTGAAAATTAAAGAGATAATGTTGGTTGGTGCCTGATGCTCTGTCTCTGGTCGGGCTCATCGGAGTCTAACTGTTGGTTTTCTTTTGCTCCAGCATTTCAGTGGTTTCTTGCTGTCGAGTCCTCACCGTTGTCTCACCTCTGTGGTTCTTTGATTTCTGTGTTCACGGAGATGTTGCACTGATGAGTTAGGAGGCCTTCATACGGACTGAACAAATTATTTGTCTAAATCGCGACGGAAGTAAGGGCGAGGATTGTGGCCACGTAAAATCGATTTAAGCCCCCCAGTGGAAATCTTCCACTGACCGTTCCAAGGCGGCACTTCTGTGGCGATTTATTTATGTTGTTGTTTGTTACTTACTGTTTGTATCACTTGTGTCTTTTAATTTTGGATGGCCATATGGCCATTTTGTGGGAAAGTAACTGTCCGTATGGCCTTCCTTTGTTTAGGTTTCCATTATGGTCTGGTCGCTTAATGTTTGTATTTCTTTCCCTTTGGTGTCTTTTATGGATGGAGTAAGTTAATTGTATCAATTCCTGATCTTTGTTTTACTTCTACTTTGTAGTCACATACTTGTAAGTAAAATATAGTTATTTCAAGAAATGAAAACTGTTATGTATGAAAATTAGAAAAGTTTTTTCTTCTAATTGTAAGAGCTGTTGTCAACAGAAACTGGAGCTCAAAACTGATGCAGGCTGTCTGTCCCAGCTAAACGGGAAGGTGCTGCCTAATTTGCATAAAGCATATGAAAATCTGGGAATCCACAGAGGGCAGTGACCCAGTTCTCACGGATATTTTTTGCAAGTCTGCAAATCTACAAACCTGGTATAAACCATATTTATTCTGTTGAATAAATAAAACACATATTTGCTGAACCAAAATCTGCAGTTGGCTATATATTTTTCTATAGCACTGATAGCAAATATACTGTTGGCTCTTTTCTTCCTCTGAAATCGTTTGAAAGTTGAACTGAACAGTCTTCTCTATTATATTAATTCATGTTACTCAAAAATAACTGGCTGTTTACCAGATCATATATAAGAATATAACTAGCTCATATTTGAGAAGACAACTTTCCTTCACTGATTTGCACAGCAGGCGACATTTGTTGCGATTTACGTGGACTGTAATTTAGTTAAGATTTTGAAGGTGCATTGCCAGAGTGACAAAACAGCCAAAACAACTGTGTTTCCATTTTGTCTACAGTAATCTGTGTATACAATGGGCCAAAAGATCGGAAAAATTGTCTGTGGTATTATGACATACCTGGCTCAACATAATAAAATCATCATAACTCTTAACTATTCAAGCAAGCTGTGCCATTCCAGTATGACCGACTATTCAAACATTTTAAGTCGACTGCATCAGTTCAATACATACTTATTAGAGAGTCCAGAAAATTTTCGGGTTAACAGAACCAGCCATTTCACTTGCCATTGCAACTTCCTTTGTCATAATAAGCTTCAGCAGAGTTTAGGATTACATTAAATGCAAAAACTCTTGTTATAAAATGAAATATATTTTTATTGAATTGTTAAACGCTCAAAATAAATTGTTTTTGGTGTTCCCCAGGGTACCATAACTCATACAACTGATTATATGAGCTCATACTATACACAGCAACGTTTTAGCATACATATATTTATGTTTATATACATTATTTGCGAGCAATTTCTCGATTGAAAATGTTATACCATATGTACAAATGGTTTGAAAAAATTGACATTCTGGCCATTACTATTCAATGTTCAAATACTGTATGTTACCGGTCTCAGATTTTCAAGAAAGTTTGATTAAATGTTCTACACATATATGGGCAATTTTCATATTAAGATGATGAGGTGACAAGAACTGCAACAGTATGAAATCAAAAGTCAAACATACTCCAAAAGTTTTTATGGTTGTGAAGTCTAGGGTCTTCTCCATATGAAATTGAGCATGGTCTATGGAATTTTACCTGAACAATAGTAAATGTGATACAAAAATAATCACAAATGACTATGATGATGCCTGAGAACAAAATAACTCCAAAACATAAGAAGCTGTTGTGTCTATACATACTTGTTTTGGGGTACCCCTATTTTCAGATGCCGAAATAAACAAAACACTGTAGATTTATAATGAAAACAGATATGAGAGTGAAATAGCTAAATAATGAACAGTCATTTACCAGGCATTAATTATGCACAATATCATGGAAATCTATGTGTGGGCAGAACCCTATGGAAATTTACTATAGGCTGGAACTGCCCCTTTAAACAAATTTGTTTCATGATCCAGCAAGAAGTCAAAAAGATGCAGAGGGTATAACAAATAGTGTAGACCCTGATCAGACTGATGGAGCAGTCTGATCCAATTCTGCACTGTTTGCTTAGGCCTGTCCATCCCAATGCTTTGTGCTATGGGGGAAGTTGCAAAAGAAACAGTAGGAATTCTGAATAGGCTGCATTGGGAATGAAGTGGACTTGGAATGCCTTGGCTTGTTTGGTAATGATCTTCAGTATTAGGACTGACAGTGCAGACCCAGAAGGAGCAATCTGATCAGGGTCTACACTGTTTGCCATTCTGTTGGCACTTTTGGACTCCTTGCTGGATCATGAAAAGATTTTTGGAGAACCACAGCAAGTTATTGATGTGTCCAAATTTTAAGGATTTTTATGGAACTACTGGTGAGAGAGTTGGTTTTCCTGAAGATGTTTTCCTTCCCCTCAAGTGCAATACTGATTTATTTTTGATGATAAAATTTAAAATGTGGGTGTAACAGGATGAAAATTGAATTATCACACTGAAATCTTTATCATAGAGTTCAGTCTCTAAATTGTAATTAACCCTTTTTGTAATGAATGGAATCTCTTCTACGTACCTTATATATAGCATGAGTCATTTGCAAAATTTAGGGGCTTCATGTTGAGTTGATTTTAGAAATTGATTTGAAAATGTTTGGCTTTTTGTAAACAGTGACGACTCTGATCAGATGCCATGTTCTGTGGCATCTGAGCTTGCCAGTGACCTGTTTTGAAGTTTCCCATATAAGAAACATTGGCAGTGCCTTTAGGTGCATGTACCCTTTTACCTGTCAGGGTAACTGGCAACTGCCCTTCTTAAATCAGTGGAAGGGGAGAATGGCCACAAAAAATATTTCATGATTGGCAGTGAAAGCAGGATAAGAACTTGGATTTGAAATATAGATTCACATAGATTCAAGGAACTTGAATTTGAAACATAGATTCAGATTGGGATTTAACTGTAAACGGTGCTATTGAGCTGTTAGCACTTTTTCTTGTGAAGCCCCATTGAGATTTAATGAAAAGTTGAAGAACAGTTTTGATTATAATTTATATGCATGTAGACTGCAATCTTCTAAAATGGGCTCTAAATTGAAAGCTTGATAGTGGATTTTCAGATCAAGTCCCTGATGCATAAAGGCTTTAAAAGCACCAAACCCAAAATTAGCAGATGGCATTTTTAGCTCAGCTGTTTTCGAAGAAAACAACGAGGTATTGTCATAGCTCTGGCGTCGTCTGCTTCTTAGTGCACAAACTTGGACATTTTGTAATATCTGTCATTACTGAACATATTTACTTGAAACTTGGACTATTGTTCATTTTGAAACGGGGAATCAGCTGAGCTTCGGCTACGCATGCGGTGCTCTTGTTTAAATATTTCTTTTTTTATATATATATTTTTTTCAGATAAAAAAGGCTTGATTCTTCACTTGAATCATTTACTTGGCAGATCATTGACATGAAACATCAATCTAATTTTTTTCTGAAATAAAAAAAAAGATATAGAATCTTGTCTGTTGGGCTAAATTAATGGTTATCCCTTAAGATGCCGAGAAAAAAAAAAAAAAAAAAAAAATCTGAAAATGTCGTCTGCTTATATCCTCTGCTGAATGTTCTTGAGAACTATTTAAATATATTTTTTTCATTTAGAGAAATAGTGTGGACCCAGATCAGACTGCTCCCAGAGGAGCAGTCTGATCTGAGTCCACACTGTTTGCAAAAACTAGTTTTACAGTACTTGGCAGATGACAAAGCAGACGACAATTGTCGTTATTGGCATTTTATGGATTAAAAGCTTTTTCCACTGCATTGAGCAAAGTGATTATTAGAAGCCTTTACAGCATCTAATAGAGTCATTATGTCACATTCAGGTGATTGTTTCCTTTTTTAAGCACTCATAACATTAGATATTATAAAAGTTATTGCCCTGTTACACTGTGTTCCATTTCTACTGTGATGACACGGCGTTGTTTAATTTTTTAAGAACGACGTGAGATCCAAAGAAATGTCTGATATTTTTCCTCAAAATGGACCTGTCATGGCATCCTTACATTGTTATGGCGCTCATATGGTGATCTATTGTGTTCCTTTTGAGTTCTTGATGGCAATGGTATGTGCTTTCATGGCACTTCCAATGCATGCACTGTGCTTTCACGGCACTCACACTGTGCTGACAGTGTGTTGAAGATGTTCATTTACACTACTTAGTGAAGTGTATTTACACATCTTCATCAGTTTTATGTTGGTTCTTGAAGAGTTAAAAAGAGGTAGAAAGTTGAAGAAGGCCTAGACAGAAAATTGCCCATCGGAAGCAGACGCAAGTCTACCACCATCACGGCAAGCAGAAGCAACACCACCCATCTACATGCGATGCCACAATGCTACAATGATGATTGTGATGTTACTGCGCACACCTTGGCAACAACACTTTTTCTTCGAATGTAGACTTTACGAACCACAACGACAAAACCTTGAACGATTTTTGAGCTTCATTCCTGCTCTAACCTTAGACACAATACTGTACGGAAATACAATGTTTGATGTTCAGACTAACAAAAATATAATAACTGAGGTATTAGCGTACATCCGAGATACCCATAGATTTGACTAAGCGATGCTTCATGTAGTTATCTTTTTATTCCATGTGATGGAAATCAAACCTTTGAAAGCCAGAATTGTCATAATTCGCCTTCGTTCATGGCCTACAAGCAAACAAAATGTTACGTTCACATTTATTATAAAATGTTTCATACTAACCACTGTACCATTTGAAATAGTTTGTAAACTATTGGGGAGAGGACTATCTAATGTTGTATAACTTGTGTCCAATCCCATTGTTATAAAATGCAATAAAATATGTTTAATCTAAACCTTGGCATTCTGCAAATCTTTTTTTGATGCCATGGGATGGCCATGAATCCTGGCCTTGGTGTTACAGGGGTTTTAATTACAAAGAAGCATATGCAGTCAAAATATATTTCCTTTTTTTTTTAACTCATTTGTACTGTTTGATACCTACTTTTTTGTGGAGATTGACCATGAAATCTTTTCTGCAGCTATTGTCTGATTCAAGAAGGGTAATTGTTAGTCTCTGGCAAAAGAATGTGCACTTGGGTAAGCCATTTTGGTATAAGCCTCCACAGGAAAAGTGTTGTTGCCTGATATTACCTAACTGGTGTTGACTGGGCTGTTAAAACTCCAAACAAAACAGTTTTATAGTGAATGAAATCTCCTGCTTTAACATTATAGGAGGGGTCTGTTTGGAAATTTAGTTGAGTTATTTTTAGAAATTCATTTAGAGAAAGGCTGAAAGTTTTGGAAATAATGCACTTACAGATAAGACACTGCTGATAGGACATGCCTGAAATGCATACTTGCTGGTGTCCTGTTTTCAGGGTCTACACTGTTTGCATGTTTCTAAAGACACTACATTGGGGAATTAATTGTACTTGTTCAAATTGTAGAACAAGTGTTGTAAGGAATTGAGATGTCTGAATATTTAGGGTAAATATGTAAATTTTAACATGATCTAAAGTGTGGATTTTGCCTATTGTGGCCTTGAAAGGAAACACGTTTAACTTGGAAACCGCAGACCTCAGATGGACCACACTGGCTTTCATTAATTGTCATAAATCCATTATTGATTCAAGGAATCAAAGGGCATGAGAAAACTGTATATATGGTCATTAACCCTTGTCCTGCTGAATATTTATATATGCCACACCCACTACCGATTATCAACCAATCAGATTACTTGATGCAAATTACTACAACAAATTCATAAACTGGATGGCAAACAATGAAGATCCTGATCAGATGGCTTCTTCAGAAGCCATCTGATCTGGATCTACATTGTTTCAAAGGTAAGGCATATCCGGGCTCAGCAGGACAAGGGTTAAAAATTATTTTAAAAAAAGTTTAAAGCCATTATGGCATTATAGTATATTGCATTGTGGGTTAAAGTCAAAGAAAATTCAAGGGATGTTACTCAAATATATATGAGCATAACTTTAAAACGAATGGGTTTTTATACCCGCTTTTTCGAAGAAAAATCGGGTATATTGTTTTCGTACCACAGTTCACTCCGGTGTCAGTCCCTCTGTCTGTCTGTCCCTCTGTCCGTCACGTTTCTTGTAAATGGATCTCCTCAAGTACTGAAGTTACACTTTTGAAACTTTGCATGTGGATAGTATATGGAATGTAGATGGCAGTGGGCAACTTTTTTGTGACCTTGACCTCAACATCTTTAAGACCACTTTTGAACAGTCCCAAAGGTGGTCTCTTGATAGGGGAAACTATGTGTAGAAAACACAAAGAAAGAATAAGTGAAACCTTCTCAATAAGCTTGAAACAGCAGATTTGGTCTTAATTTTAGGTGGTCTGAATAGCGGAATTTTACGGTTTTTAAACAGGTGAGTTTCCGTAATGATCAGTCCCTAGAGACTTCTTCCCATAGCTCAAGATATCCATATATTTAGGATAATTCTTTTTTATTTTTTGATTTACAGTAAATTTTTAATGGCCCTCATCACTATTTCGGTGATTTTGTGGAGATTGCTTCCAATTTTGTGGGACTTTTACCTGACATTGAGATGAAATGACATCTCAATCCCTGCGGCCCAATGAAACCAGTAGGGTTTATTTGCATGGATGGGCCGACTGGCACTACTTTGCCTGGGCAGGCTTAAATCTTCTGAGTGGTTTACCAGTACTCGTGTGCGGTCTGTTTCATATCTGCATGGAAGCATCATGCAGTCCAATCTATTTCTCCAAGCACCGATGGGCAGGGGCAATATATTTAGGATGGTAATTTTTTAGGGATCTTGGATTTTGATTATATCTTAACCCTTGTCCTGCTGAATATTCATATATGCCACACCCACTACCGATTATCAACCAATCAGATTACTTGATGCAAATTATTACTACAAATTCTCAACCTGAATGACAAACAATGTAGATCCTGATCAGATGGCTTCTTCATAAGCCATCTGATCTGGATCTACATTGTTTCAAAGAAAAGGCATATCCCGGCTCAGCAGAACAAGGGTTAAAAGGAACGTTATGTGTACACATTAGAATTGCCTCAAGAGGACGATTATAACGAGTACATACAAAGTTTCGTTATTTTATAGAAGATAAAAAAAGATCCCATTTTCCTCGTCACCTGTCGCTAAGGTTAACCCTTGTTACTCCAAACTACCTTCAGTATGATCTCAAACATTTTTCCATGATTCCAAAGGTATCCCAGGCATTGAAGTTCAACTATATACAGTAAAATTCTGCCATTAAGACCACTTAAAATTAAGGCTTAATTTTTCACAAAAATCTTATTTAAAATGCTTGAGTTATTCCTACACCTGGTGTTGTTTAGTGAGTGACCACTTTTGGGACTGCTCAAAAGTGGTCTTTAAGACCACTTTTGAACAGTCCCGAAGGTGGTCTTAATGTAGGAACCTTATTGTATTGTTCCAGATACAAGGACAAAAATGCTTATGAATTATTCTCATCCAGATATGGTCAGTTTTTGGTGTACTTTTGTCCCATATTTTTCTGTTTATCGATATAGTCCTTTGTTGTTGGTAATAAAATTTGTTGTGATTGTATTCGATATTGCCAGAACCAAATTCGGTGAAAAATCTCATCAATTCTGTCCGCAAAAACACAATAGGATTTAGATTACGGCCAAGTGACATTAGCAATGTCTTAATTACCCTAAAAACTGTGACTTTATAATAATATTTACATGAACTTCTTAGAACATTCACAGGAGGCACGCCACCATGTGATGGAAAAATTAACCAATTGCAGACGGGAAACCCTTAAAGGGGTACCTTGGCAAACAGTGCAGGCCCAGATCAGACGCCGCATAATGCGGCGTCTGATCAGGGCCTGCACTATTTGCTAACAGAATTTTCTGTCAAAAATAGAAGAAAAATGAAAAAAATAGGCCCGACACCCCTTATATGACCCCTTATATGACAAATGGACTTGTCCAACATATAGCAATGGAAGTGTCCACTACAATAGGTTAATGTAGTATCTGTATGTGACATTGCATACAAAATGCAATGTTCCTCGTGTGCTGTTAAACTGCTCTGTATATTGACTGATGCTTGTTTACCCAACTTTATACAGAGAAAAGTGGTGCACTATTCATGTCACTATGGCGACTGCCTTGTTCTGTAGGACAATATTGATTAATTTTGTTGCCTGGAAATCAGCCAGCCAGCTACCTGGAAGGCCCACTCATGTGGATGTTGCCCCTGTAAGCGCAGGTTAATCAAACCTCTGATGATGATGATGATGATGATGATGATGATGATTGCTCTTGTGTGAGGGGAATATTATGATTTGTTAAACTGAACATGTAATATTGCCTGAGGGCCCCTCTCACAAAGACATTGTCATACCGGTAATTCCCCTCACACAAGGGTGAGGGGAATAAAAACAAGGGTGAGGGGAATAAAATAATGAGAGTGGAATATGACGATTTGATCGCCTGAGCATGTAATATTGCCCAAGGGCAAAGCCCAAGATTCAAAAGGCAATACTACCTACTAGAATGAATTAATTAATCTTCATATTCCCCTCACACAAGGGCAATAAACATTTTCTGGGGGTGGTTTGGTGAGGCAAAGGGGCAAAGGTGACATGTATCTTGTGTCAATAGGGCATCCAACTGATATTGGCATACAGTTGGACAAGGCAGCGGGTAAGGGTAGAGGGGGAATGTTGTTATTCCTCTGTTTCTACACTTCCTTTCATTTTCCTCTTTCTCTGCTGTTCCTCACTTTCATCTCCTCTACTATCTCTTTTCTCCCTTTCTCTGGAAGACGACACAAAATGACCCACAAGGTTGACATGACCTTAAACCCAAAATCAATCAATCAGCAAACGTTTTTTTTTATACCGAATTCTACCAGAGTGCATTTGACTACCTGTGCACTTGACTTTTGAGCAGTGACGTCAGAGGGAAGTGCCCCCGCCTATCGGGGCTTGAAGAAATGGCTGGGCTGCATGATGCTTCCACGCAGAGCTGAAACCGACGGCACACGAGTACTGGAAATCCGCTTAGAGGATCTAAGCCTGCCCAGGCAAAAGGGTGCGAGTCAGCCATCCATACTTATAAACCCTTTTGGTTTCACCAGGGGACAGGGCTTTCATCTCAATGTCGGGTAAAAGTCCCATAAATTGGAAGCAATGTCTCCAAAATGACCTACAGTGTTGATGGGGACTTTAAACCTCAAATCAAACAAAACTAGAATCGCGCAGTCGATGGCACGCCATCGCATATCCCCACGCTTTTTTTAAAGATACACCACTATATAAGTTCTCAATTGCAAATCCCAACCAATCTTAAGATAAAAAATCCGAAAGTGTCATGCACTCCTCAGACCAAACAACTATCAGTTCCCAAAGTTTCATGTTTCTATCTGAAATGGCGTAGGAGGAGTTATCCGGTAATCGTTAAAAAGGGGATTATGGGGGTGAAAATCCAAGTTTTTGACCTCTGGTGACCTCAAACCTGTCCCTAGGGGTCAAATTTTGATTGTTATGTATTCTACTCATTATGCCGTTTGATTTGATATGTCACACGACCAGGTTCTGAAAACTTTGATTTTTTACCCCCGGGGCACCCCACCCCCTGGCCTGGCCCCTAGGGTTAGGATCAAAATTCCGAAAGTGTCATGCACTCCTCAGACCAAAGACCTATCAGTTCTCAAAGTTTCATGTTTCTATCTGAAATGGCGTAGGAGGAGTTATCCGGTAATCGTTAAAAAGGGGATTATGGGGGTGAAAATCCAAGTTTTTGACCTCTGGTGACCTCAAACCTGACCCTAGGGGTCAAATTTTGATTGTTACCTATTCTACGCATTATGCCGTTCGATTTGATATGTCACACAACCAGGTTCTGAAAACTTTGATTTTTTACCCCCGGGGCACCCCACCCCCTGGCCTGGCCCCTAGGGGTAGGATCAAAATTCCGAAAGTGTCATGCACTACTCAGACCAAAGACCTATTAGTTCCCAAAGTTTCATGTTTCTATCTGAAACGGCGTAGGAGGAGTTATCCGGTAATCGTTAAAAAGGGGGTTATGGGGGTGAAAATCCAAGTTTTTGACCTCTGGTGACCTCAAACCTGACCCTAGGGGTCAAATTTTGATTGTTATGTATTCTACTCATTATGCTGTTCGATGAGATATGTCACACAACCAGGTTCTGATAACTTTGATTTTTTACCCCCGGGGCACTCCACCCCCTGGCCTGGCCCCTAGGGGTAGGATCAAAATTCCGAAAGTGTCATGCACTCCTCAGACCAAAGACCTATAAGTTCCCAAAGTTTTAAGTTTCTAGCTGTAAAAGTGTGGGAGGAGTTGTCCGGTAAGACGGACGGACGGACGTACGGACGACGAAGACAATTACAATATCCCCACTTTTTCTTCGAAAAGCGTGGGGATAACAAACAAACAAACAAACGTCAGAGGGAAATATTGCAGGGTGACATGATGGTTTGTCACCCTGCGCATGTGTGTAGCAAAAATCTGAACCAATCAGAATTCTTCAATAGCTCATGAATATTAATGAGGTATACTAATGGTGTCTGTCATTCCTGTAGAGGATTAAGCCTTTTATACATGAAACTTTTTAATATTCACCTAAATCATTACATTTGTTTCAAACATAGATTTTGGGTACTGTTATCGGGGTGGTCCTAAGCCACAATATATGTTTTCAAATATTCAGAAAAGTAAAAATCCTGTATGTGTTCCCTTGTAGACCATACTTTGCATTTTTTAAGTGAGTTTACAAGGGTATTCATTACACAGACATAATCAACTTTTTTATGCCCCAGCCATTCGAAGAATGGTGGAAGGGCATATAGCATTGCCCATGTCTCCGTCCGTTCTTCCGTCCGAAACTTAAACACAGTCAATTACTTTCTTATTTCTGGATGGATTTTGAAATTACTTTGTAGAAATGTTAACCATCATGAGACGATGTGTCACATGCAAAACCCAGGTCTGTACCTCCAAGGTCAAGGTCATACTCAGGTCAAATGTCATATAAAAGGGTCGGAAACTTAAACACAGTCAATAACTTTCTTATTTCTGGATAGATTTTTGAAATTACTTTGTAGAAATGGACAAGGCAGCGGACATGAGATGAGATGATTTGTCACAATGCGAAACCCAGGTCAGTACATCCAAGGTCAAGGTCATACTTAGAGGTCAAAGGTAAAAAAAAAAGGGTCCGAAACTTAAACGCAGTCAATAACTGTCTTATTTCCGGATGGATTTTGAAATTACTTTGTAGAAATGACAACCATCATGAGACAATTTGTCACATGCAAAACCCAGGTCCGTACATCCAAGGTCAATGTCATACTTAGAGGTCAAAGGTAAAAAAAAGGGTCTGAAACTTAAATGCAGTCAATAACTTACTTATTTCAGGATGGATTTTGAAATTACTTGGCAGAAATGTTGGCCATCATGAGACAATCTGCCTCACACAAAACCAAGGTCCTTACCTTTAAGGTCAAGGTCATAATTAGAGGTCAAATGTGAAAAAAAGGGTCCAAAACTAAACACCGTCAGTAACATTCTATGGATTAATACGAACATAGACATATTTTCAGGCTGGGGCATCCGTGTCCTATGGATGCATTTCTAGTTTCTAGTAAAAATATTAAAAACTAGAATCGCGCAGTCGATGGCATGCCATCGCATATCCCCATGCTTTTTTTAAAGATACACCACTATATAAGTTCTCAATTGCAAATCCCAACCAATCTTAAGATAAAAAATCCGAAAGTGTCATGCACTCCTCAGACCAAACAACTATCAGTTCCCAAAGTTTCATGTTTCTATCTGAAATGGCGTAGGAGGAGTTATCCGGTAATCGTTAAAAAGGGGATTATGGGGGTGAAAATCCAAGTTTTTGACCTCTGGTGACCTCAAACCTGTCCCTAGGGGTCAAATTTTGATTGTTATGTATTCTACTCATTATGCCGTTTGATTTGATATGTCACACGACCAGGTTCTGAAAACTTTGATTTTTTACCCCCGGGGCACCCCACCCCCTGGCCTGGCCCCTAGGGTTAGGATCAAAATTCCGAAAGTGTCATGCACTCCTCAGACCAAAGACCTATCAGTTCTCAAAGTTTCATGTTTCTATCTGAAATGGCGTAGGAGGAGTTATCCGGTAATCGTTAAAAAGGGGATTATGGGGGTGAAAATCCAAGTTTTTGACCTCTGGTGACCTCATACCTGACCCTAGGGGTCAAATTTTGATTGTTACCTATTCTACGCATTATGCCGTTCGATTTGATATGTCACACAACCAGGTTCTGAAAACTGATTTTTTACCCCCGGGGCACCCCACCCCCTGGCCTGGCCCCTAGGGGTAGGATCAAAATTCCGAAAGTGTCATGCACTACTCAGACCAAAGACCTATTAGTTCCCAAAGTTTCATGTTTCTATCTGAAACGGCGTAGGAGGAGTTATCCGGTAATCGTTAAAAAGGGGGTTATGGGGGTGAAAATCCAAGTTTTTGACCTCTGGTGACCTCAAACCTGACCCTAGGGGTCAAATTTTGATTGTTATGTATTCTACTCATTATGCTGTTCGATGAGATATGTCACACAACCAGGTTCTGATAACTTTGATTTTTTACCCCCGGGGCACTCCACCCCCTGGCCTGGCCCCTAGGGGTAGGATCAAAATTCCGAAAGTGTCATGCACTCCTCAGACCAAAGACCTATAAGTTCCCAAAGTTTTAAGTTTCTAGCTGTAAAAGTGTGGGAGGAGTTGTCCGGTAAGACAGACGGACGGACGTACGGACGTACGGACGACGAAGACAATTACAATATCCCCACTTTTTCTTCGAAAAGCGTGGGGATAAAAAATTCAAACACCTTGATGGCTAGCTGTGAGTCCAAGGAGTCCAAAAGGTGTAAACGGAATGGCAAACAGTGCAGACCTTGGTCAGATTTCTCCTTCAGGAGCAGTCTGATCTGGGTCTGCACTGTATGTCCCAATGCTTATATAGGATCATCATGGTAAAGATTCTGAAAGGTTAGACATTACAGTTCATATTCTTCTACCATCTTGAATCAGCAAAAGTCTAGTCTGATGTTGCCCCACAGAGTTAACCTCACCCCCCGCCTGTTGCCAGAGGTCGCCACTAGAAACATTGGTACTGGATTGATATTTATGGTGTTTTCCGGATGAAAACTGTTATAAATAGGTGTATGTATACCATATTTACACTGAGTATTCAGACACCGTAACTCCTTTTCAGACTTATTCTAAAATTTAAACAAGTACAATTTACTACCTAATGTACCTACTGTTGTGTCTAAAAATAGCTGGATGGTTGGCAAACACAGTACACCCTGATGAGATGTTGCATTTTACACTGTTTGCTCAGAAAAGTTTTCAAACTAGAAAGTTATAAAAAATTGTTGAAGTGTACTATTGTAAAACCGAGTCCAGTTGTTCAAAGCATAAATTGCACTTGATCAAATTTTAGAACAAGTATAGATGAGTTTAGGACGCCATCAGTCGGTAAGGAAATGCTATCCCACGATTCCGTATTTTTGCGCATCCGCAGTTTTGTGTGGCAAAAAAAAACTAGAATCGCGCAGTCGATGGCACGCCATCGCATATCCCCACGCTTTTTTTAAAGATACACCACTATATAAGTTCTCAATTGCAAATCCCAACCAATCTTAAGATAAAAAATCCGAAAGTGTCATGCACTCCTCAGACCAAACAACTATCAGTTCCCAAAGTTTCATGTTTCTATCTGAAATGGCGTAGGAGGAGTTATCCGGTAATCGTTAAAAAGGGGATTATGGGGGTGAAAATCCAAGTTTTTGACCTCTGGTGACCTCAAACCTGTCCCTAGGGGTCAAATTTTGATTGTTATGTATTCTACTCATTATGCCGTTTGATTTGATATGTCACACGACCAGGTTCTGAAAACTTTGATTTTTTACCCCCGGGGCACCCCACCCCCTGGCCTGGCCCCTAGGGTTAGGATCAAAATTCCGAAAGTGTCATGCACTCCTCAGACCAAAGACCTATCAGTTCTCAAAGTTTCATGTTTCTATCTGAAATGGCGTAGGAGGAGTTATCCGGTAATCGTTAAAAAGGGGATTATGGGGGTGAAAATCCAAGTTTTTGACCTCTGGTGACCTCAAACCTGACCCTAGGGGTCAAATTTTGATTGTTACCTATTCTACGCATTATGCCGTTCGATTTGATATGTCACACAACCAGGTTCTGAAAACTTTGATTTTATACCCCCGGGGCACCCCACCCCCTGGCCTGGCCCCTAGGGGTAGGATCAAAATTCCGAAAGTGTCATGCACTACTCAGACCAAAGACCTATTAGTTCCCAAAGTTTCATGTTTCTATCTGAAACGGCGTAGGAGGAGTTATCCGGTAATCGTTAAAAAGGGGGTTATGGGGGTGAAAATCCGAGGTTTTTGACCTCTGGTGACCTCAAACCTGACCCTAGGGGTCAAATTTTGATTGTTATGTATTCTACTCATTATGCTGTTCGATGAGATATGTCACACAACCAGGTTCTGATAACTTTGATTTTTTACCCCCGGGGCACTCCACCCCCTGGCCTGGCCCCTAGGGGTAGGATCAAAATTCCGAAAGTGTCATGCACTCCTCAGACCAAAGACCTATAAGTTCCCAAAGTTTTAAGTTTCTAGCTGTAAAAGTGTGGGAGGAGTTGTCCGGTAAGACGGACGTACGGACGTACGGACGACGAAGACAATTACAATATCCCCACTTTTTCTTCGAAAAGCGTGGGGATAAAAACGTTGTTCAAACTGATCCGATAGCAGTTATTTATTTCTTTGAATTTGACAATTTTAAATAGAGCATAAGGTAAAGGTGACGCGTCACTGTGGCGTCCAACTGACAATTGGGTAAGACCTGCTATCCTTGCAGCAGATGAGGGTAGAGGGGTGTGCTCTTATTTCTTCTGTTTCTACACTTCCATTCATTTTCCTCTTTCTCCTCTGTACTTTAGGCTTTAACCTACGATCTCTTCTATATTTTTTCTCTCTTTCTCTGGCAGGCGAAACAAAGATTACCCACATGGGTTGACGTGTCGATAAACCCAAAACAATTAATAATTGAATAATTAACAGACAATGGTCGCGTCATGTTGCGCTTATCGCAAGACAAACGGTGCGGCAGTGAAGATGATTGGTTGGTTGTTGAATTGTGGTTTAATTTCCCCGTCAACTTTATTTTAGGTCATTTTGGAGACGTTGCTTCCAGTTTTGTGGGAATTTTACCCGACATTGAGATGAAATGACATCTCAAGCCCTGCCGCCTAATGGAACCAAAAGGCTTATAATGCATTTGACGGTCTGACTCACATCACTTTGCCTGAGCAATCTTAGTCCATCTAATCGGTTTACAAGTACTCATGGGTGGTCAGTTTCAGCTCTGCGTGGAAGCACAATGCAGCCCAGTCTATTCCTCCAAGCCCCGATGGGCCGGGGCAAGACAGTGAAGATGAATCGAAGGATTATCAACCCGATAGATTCAACATGTGGGTGATAAAGGTCAATCGTTTACAACCAGTAACAGGGTTGTTTGAATATTGAAATTCACCGTCCCCGCGACCCCCGCCCATCGAGACTTGAAGAAATAAATGGGCTGCATGGTGCTTCCACGCAGAGCTGAAACCAACGCACACGAGTACTGGTAAACCAATTAGAGGATCTAAGCCAGCCCAGGCAAAATGGTGCGAATTGGACCATCCATACTTATAAACCCTATTGGTTTCATTGGGCGACAGGGCTTGAGATGTCATTTCATCTCAATATCGGGTAAAAGTCCTACAGAATTGGATGCAACGTCTCCAAAATGACCTATATAGTGATGAGGGGGACGTTAAACCTCAGAACAAACAAACAAATCATTGTCCCCGTTAACACTATTTGGATCATTTTTAAACGTTGCTTCCTATACCCACATTTAGATTAAATAACATCTCAAGCCCTGCCGCCAAATAAAAAAAAAGATGTGGTTTATAGTGGTTTAAATGTTCTCATGAACGGTCAGTTTTAGCTCTGCGAACCCAGGGTCTCTCGTATGCCGTACAAACACTCTACCCACTGCGATACCGAGCCACACCTTCGACCTTTTACATCCCCGACCCCGACCTGCCTAATGAGATTCGTCCCGAATCTCTAAGTGCTATCCAGTCTGGCTATGGTACTTCATGTTCAGGTTTTCCAAATTGGAAACAACGTCCCCAAAATGACCTTTACAGTGTTGAAGGGGACGTTAAACCTCAAATCAACCAACCCAACAGTATTTAGCAGACACCATTTCCAACAGTCATAGACATTGAGGTGAAATGACATCTCAAGCCCTGCCACCCAATGAAAGCAATAGATTTATAAGCATGGACGGTCCGACTCACACAGTTTTGTCTGGACAGGCTTAGATCCACTAAGCGGGTTTCCAGTACTCGTGTGCTTGTCGGTTTCAGCTCTGCGTGGAAGCATTATGCAGCCCATTTATTTCTTCAAGCCCCGATTGGCGGGGGCCACTGAACTCCAGTATGAAAGTCTATGAATGTTTTGGATGACATGACAAACACTATGCTTTAAAAAAATTAGTTTTCCTTGGTTTACTGTACACAAAATTGGGTTCGATTGATTACTTTTTGCCACACAAGACTGCGCATGCACAGCGTAACCAAGGAAGTTGATCAGCCTAAACTCATCTATAATTAGGGGTCATTGTGTCTGCTCAGGGTATTTGCTCAGGCCTAAAATAAAAATAGCTGTGTTGCCGCTAACCCGACCAACCCTGCTTCAGTACACCCCCCCCCACCCCCAACTCTGCTATTTTTATCAGTAAAAAACAAAATAAAAATTAAAACACTGACCCCACCATTTTCAGTTTCCGATCCTACCTGGTGTCATCTTTGCATTTTCCACTGAGGCCTTTTCACTTGGTTCAGTACAGGGGACCCTTGTTACGGTGGCAGTATTTGTTTCCTAACTCTTTGTCAATATAAGAAGATTTAGCCATTATAAAGAATCTCAAAAAGGAACAGTATAACAGTTAATAATTATAGGACATTTTGCCCATAATTTGCCCACATTATATGCCAAGAAATAAATGTTGTGGATATTTGTTAGAATTGCCTCTGCAAGCTGATTCTTACATAGTTATCAAAAACATTTGTTCTTGAGCTAAGGATTCGTTACATCAGAAACTAGAATCGCGCAGTCGATGGCACGCCATCGCATATCCCCACGCTTTTTTTAAAGATACACCACTATATAAGTTCTCAATTGCAAATCCCAACCAATCTTAAGATAAAAAATCCGAAAGTGTCATGCACTCCTCAGACCAAACAACTATCAGTTCCCAAAGTTTCATGTTTCTATCTGAAATGGCGTAGGAGGAGTTATCCGGTAATCGTTAAAAAGGGGATTATGGGGGTGAAAATCCAAGTTTTTGACCTCTGGTGACCTCAAACCTGTCCCTAGGGGTCAAATTTTGATTGTTATGTATTCTACTCATTATGCCGTTTGATTTGATATGTCACACGACCAGGTTCTGAAAACTTTGATTTTTTACCCCCGGGGCACCCCACCCCCTGGCCTGGCCCCTAGGGTTAGGATCAAAATTCCGAAAGTGTCATGCACTCCTCAGACCAAAGACCTATCAGTTCTCAAAGTTTCATGTTTCTATCTGAAATGGCGTAGGAGGAGTTATCCGGTAATCGTTAAAAAGGGGATTATGGGGGTGAAAATCCAAGTTTTTGACCTCTGGTGACCTCAAACCTGACCCTAGGGGTCAAATTTTGATTGTTACCTATTCTACGCATTATGCCGTTCGATTTGATATGTCACACAACCAGGTTCTGAAAACTTTGATTTTTTACCCCCGGGGCACCCCACCCCCTGGCCTGGCCCCTAGGGTTAGGATCAAAATTCCGAAAGTGTCATGCACTCCTCAGACCAAAGACCTATCAGTTCTCAAAGTTTCATGTTTCTATCTGAAATGGCGTAGGAGGAGTTATCCGGTAATCGTTAAAAAGGGGATTATGGGGGTGAAAATCCAAGTTTTTGACCTCTGGTGACCTCAAACCTGACCCTAGGGGTCAAATTTTGATTGTTACCTATTCTACGCATTATGCCGTTCGATTTGATATGTCACACAACCAGGTTCTGAAAACTTTGATTTTTTACCCCCGGGGCACCCCACCCCCTGGCCTGGCCCCTAGGGGTAGGATCAAAATTCCGAAAGTGTCATGCACTACTCAGACCAAAGACCTATTAGTTCCCAAAGTTTCATGTTTCTATCTGAAACGGCGTAGGAGGAGTTATCCGGTAATCGTTAAAAAGGGGGTTATGGGGGTGAAAATCCAAGTTTTTGACCTCTGGTGACCTCAAACCTGACCCTAGGGGTCAAATTTTGATTGTTATGTATTCTACTCATTATGCTGTTCGATGAGATATGTCACACAACCAGGTTCTGATAACTTTGATTTTTTACCCCCGGGGCACTCCACCCCCTGGCCTGGCCCCTAGGGGTAGGATCAAAATTCCGAAAGTGTCATGCACTCCTCAGACCAAAGACCTATAAGTTCCCAAAGTTTTAAGTTTCTAGCTGTAAAAGTGTGGGAGGAGTTGTCCGGTAAGACGGACGTACGGACGACGAAGACAATTACAATATCCCCACTTTTTCTTCGAAAAGCGTGGGGATAATCATTATTTCATATTTTCAGTAAAAAGAGGGTTGACTGCATTCATTAGAAAAAAAAGGAAAAAAGATCTTCAATAATTGTACTTCTCCAGTTATGGGGAATTGGCACACCTGACATATACCCAGGCCTCCTAGCAAAACCTATAAAACCTATAATAACCTATCATTTTGTGCCAAACCTATAAAACCTTTATTTTATTCATAAAACCTATAAAAAGCCTGTATTTTCATGAAAAAACCTATATTTTTCACTTTTTGAACCTTCTTGCGATTCAACCCTAACTTTTCTTCAAAATGCACTACTATTTTATACTTTTTAGTATTGAAAACTGTCAAGAAATCGTAATTTTTTTCCTCGCTCGCTTAGCTCGCTCGGACTTTGTAAAATTCAGATCAACTTTATCTGAGTAATTGTGGCACAAAAATTCATCAAATAATTTTTCTTCAGTTTTTAAATCTTTATGTGAGTTTGGAAGACTCTTTTTTTTTTAACCTGTATTTTTATTGGAAAACCTGTAAATAACCTATATTTTGAGTAAGAAGAACCTATATAAAAACCTATATTTTCAAAGTGGGCCACTAGGAGGCCTGTATTCCCCATACCCCCAACCCCAATTTTTTTTCAAGGGAATCAATTTTCATGCCTGCATGTTTGTTAATGGTATTCTTTTCTCCAAAATGGGCTACCCTTGCTTCTCATGTGCAAATTTTTTCCTTTAATTAGCTCTTGTCCTGCTAAATATTTTTGCCACATCCATTTCTGCCTATCAACCAATCAAATTAGTTGATATGAAGTATTCATTCAAATTTACAACCAGTGTAGATCCTGATCAGAAGCCATCTGATCAGGATCTACAGTGTTTGCAAATGTAGGGCTAGGTGGATTAGAAGTTGACCCATATTGATAAGGGAGAATAAAACATTGGTGAAAAGAATTGCTGTCCCCTGATGGTACATCCATGCCCCTTTAAGCATTCACTTACTAAATCCCCCAAAGATTTAATTTGTTGAGGAATGTCATTTGTTAGATAGATTTCACTCCTATTTGCAATGCAGGGGCAAAATTGAGCGATTTGTCATGAGAATAAGCGAGCATTTGACGGCTTTAGTCTGGAGTGAATTGAATTCACAGAGTGTATCTGCCAGTTATTAGTCTATCGGACACCCCAGCAGTTTCTGTTATTTACAGGAACTTGGGAATCAATTTTATATGAAGAAAATTGGTTGCACATCATGGTAACACACCAGGGCATTGTTAGCTTAACAAAATCATTAGTGGCCAAAATGACAAGTGGTCTAGCAAGTGCAATAGACATGTACAAGCACAGGGTCATCACTCAGTCGACTTACAGTGCTTGGCAAAACATGTCTTTGGCCGCTTATTGTCATTGTGAGTGAGTGTTTCAGTTTTACGTCCCACCAACAACTAAGGTCATACGAAGATGGGACCTCGGTTTAAAGACTCATCCGAAAGTCTGGAGAAGCCCGGGATCGATCTTGCGATCCCTGGTTTACAAGGCGAGTAGCGTAACCACTACACCACAGAGGCTTCTAATATTGTCATTGTAAATACGATGATATTTTCTGTGAACTTGTCTTTCAATTGGATTTGAAAGTACAAAATTGACCCTTAGTTTTATAAAAGACATATCTGAGCTTGTAATTAATGATTTCTAAAAAAAAAAAAAAAAAATGAGGATGTTTTGATATTTACCTGTCAGAGGTCTCAGTTAACCCTTGTCCTGCTGAGCCTGGATATGTCTTACCTTTCAAACAATGTAGATCCAGATCAGATGGCTTCTGAAGAAGCCATCTGATCAAGATCTTCATTGTTTGACATTCAGTTTATGAATTTGTTGCAATGATTTGCATCAAGAAATCTGATTGGTTGATAATCAGTGGTGGGTGTGACATTCAGCAAGATACGGGTTAGTCTATAATAAAACTGTGGAGCACTGTGGTGGGGTGGTAAAGTGTCAGATTTGGGATCATGAGGTAACTGGTTTGATCCCCGCAAGCATCAAGTGTTCTTTCCTTGAGCAAGAAACTTTATCCACATTGTTTAGTACTGGTTCCTACCCAGAAAGAGGAAGAAGAAGTTTACTGAATAAATAAAGTTGATTATTATTGTACAGGTAATGACCCAAAGCAGAAAATGCATTGATATTATAAGAATCTTATATGGGTGTGAGGGGTGGATGGAAAAATCCGTTCCAAGGGTCACTGTCCGGCATCACGAGGCTTGCCGAGTGATGCCGTACAGTGATCCCGAGGAACTGATTTTTCTATCCACCCCTCACGCCCATATTTGATTCTTTTTCTTGCATACGTTCCATTTCTTAGCGCGGACATTTAATGCTGCAGTCACTTCGGTTACCAACGTCCGCCATATTGTGTTGACACTGCAGGAATGTTTAGTGACGTCACGTAACGAGCTGTGACGTCAACCTTAACGACGGCGCATACGAGGTCGTAATCAGCCAGTGCATTTATCAAACACGCGATTGCATTCTATTTTGGGTCAGAACACCAGGGTCAGAACATAAATTTCTATCCCAGGGTAAAACCACAGATTTCCTTGTCTGGTGTACAAGAAATTTAACTGCATTCCATAGATTTTCTCTGAGCCTTTCCATAACACTCCCATGTGGCATAGTGCATTTCTTGACACCTTCAAAATGGCTACTTTTCTGATGAAAATGCATGATATTTTCTTATATATGCCTCAAACTTAGGTTATGGGTGCTGGTTAGAACCCTCCTATTGAGGTGGTTCTAACGAGGATCCCACTATCTATGTTTTGGAGCAAAAATAAGAAAAAATAATGTAAACCCCAGTTTTCTCTATATAAAGTGAGGTTTAGGGGGCTGTTCATCTCCCAGACTTGTTCACATGATGATAGTCAACTGAAATCAGCTGGAAACAGAACCCCCTATTTGCAGTGTGTTTATCGCATTACGATAACACATCCATGTGATATAGTACATTTTTCAAACCTCTAAAAAGGCAGTGTTTCTGATGAAAATCTGTGATATTTTTCTTATTTATACTCCAAACATAGGTTTTGGGTGCTCGTTAGAACTGCCTCTTTGAGGCGGTTCTAATGAGTACCCACAACCTATGTCTTGGAGCAGAAATAAGGAAAATAATTTTTGCCCCCGTAAACCCCAGTTTTCTCTATATAAAGTGGGGTTTAGGGGGGTCTTTATTTCATGGACTTGTTCACGTGATGTGGAGCCTGCCTGGGTTTTTACCAACAATCCATGTCAGATTTCTAGTTGAAGTAATTTGCTTGTTTAAAATATATGCTCCTTTTGCTGACTAAAAATTGGACATGTTGGAGTCAAATGAAATTTAGGGCAACTTTAGTCTTCTGTATGTTTCTTTGTTTTCAACTCTTTTTATTTCAAACCTTAAAACAAAAACACCAGTCCCCCAGACTTGGACAAAATGAAAGTTGACTGTACTACTACTACTACTACTAATAATAATAATAATAATCAACCTTATTTATAGAGGGTAACACATTTAGTACTAGTACTAATCTTCCATGTGGCCCTCTTTTCCTGGGTAGAAACCAGTACTGAGCAATGTGGATAAAGTCTCTTGCTCAAGGAAACAACACATGGCGCATGTGAGGATCGAACCTGGTACCTCTCGATCTCAAAGCCGATGCTTTACCACTGCACCACTGCGCTCCACATGTTGTCTTGATGTTTAGGTTTGCTTTGGTATGGCAATGGCTAATATATTCAATTTAACAACTGGAGATCACGAAAAGCCAGACAATTCTAGGCTTTAAAAAAATTAAGAGAAATTTATTACATTTGAGGCTTTACTTATCCCTAAGGGGAAGCCCTGCAAAGCGTGAACCAAGTCTGCACGCCCCCTACAGTCTTGACAGAGCCTTAACTAATGAGGTACAATGATAAATTAGCGTAAAACGAGGTATAGATAAGCAGCCACATTTGTGGCTTATTTGAAAGGCTGTTCGGTGCTGTAATGTGTCAGCGCAGTAAAGACAATAAGGCTCTATTTTCCTCTGTGTTTCTTCATTTATCTTTCTTGCATTAGTTTTGTCTCCTTTCTATTGTATTATTGCCGTGAGCAGTGGTCATAATCGGATATAACCCATTTTGTACCGGAAACCCCAAAATGGCCACCAGGGCAAACAGTGAAGGCCCAGATCAGACGCCGCAGAATGGGGCGTCTGATCAGGGCCTACACTGTTTGCAAAAAGTCCATCTATTTTCCGAATAGTTTTCTAAGAAAACACAACCTGACATCCTAAATTTCTGCTACATATGGAGGAAGATTCCATTTGGTACAAAAAGGGATAAAAGACTAAATCTTCTAAAAATGACTGCCGCCTTGTTATTTGTTGCCTGTTGCAATGTTTTTTTCGTCATCTGGGAGATTAAGTTGGCATGGAGTATGGCAATATCTTTAGTCTCATGGTGTGGTACACTTATAATGTGGCAAATACCAATATTTCTGTTAGTAATGGGACTCCAGTGCCTTCCTGAGCAAAGAGTGAAGATCCAGATCAGAGAATTGTTGAAGAAGCAGTCTGATCTGGGTCTTGAGTCAAAGCCCTTACCACTTTGGCCATGTTTTTCCATGTTTTTTTTTTTTATACATTAACATATGCCAGGTTCTGAGGAAGCCGTCTGAAAATGAGCCCACTAGGATTAGTGTTCAAATATCTTTGGAGGGACCTGGGGAATGTTATTGCAATGAATTAACCATGCATAATCGTTATTCTTGCGCACAACTTGTGATTCCAAAGGCCAATTGTGACAAAAATGTCCCAAAACTTCATATTAACTCTTCAAATGCGACCGTAAAACCAACATGGCAGCTAGTTCAGATGACTTCAGTTCTACAAGATCATTCTGATGGGAGGACAGAATATGCACAGAGGTGTAAGCCAGGTCTCTTAACTTTAACCCTGCTGAATGAATTAATTTAGTCTCACTCAGTTTTAACTGTCAGTCAGTCAAATTACTTGATATGATGTAGTGATCCAGTTCACAAACTGCATGAAAAACAGTGTAGATCCTGATCAGATGGCCTCCAGGCAATCCAGAGAGAAAGATTAGGCAAAAACTCTAATCATGGCTTCAGACAATGCAAAACTTTTCAACAGAAACGTCTCACAGTCACTGAGGCACTTCTGATGAATACCCACAACATACGTTTAAGGGGAATGGGAACACCTGACAGATTGCATGTATGGGAGGACAGAATATGCACAGAGGTGTAAGCCAGGTCTCTTAACTTTAACCCTGCTGAATGAATTAATTTAGTCTCACTCAGTTTTAACTGTCAGTCAGTCAAATTTCTTGATATGATGTAGTGATCCAGTTCACAAACTGCATGAAAAACAGTGTAGATCCTGATCAGATGGCCTCCAGGCAATCCAGAGAGAAAGATTAGGCAAAAACTCTAATCATGGCTTCAGACAATGCAAAACTTTTCAACAGAAACGTCTCACAGTCACTGAGGCACTTCTGATGAATACCCACAACATACGTTTAAGGGGAATGGGAACACCTGACAGATTTTTCTGCCATTTTTCAAAGGGAGACAACTTTGTTGACTTCCTGTTCGCTTTTCTATAAGCCCTGTCCCACTGAAAAAGGGGTCTACTCTTAAAGGGAAGAATTTGCTCCTCAGGAGCAAATTCTTTCCTTTATGAGTTGACCCCTATTGACATGGTACACAAAAAAACTTTTGCAAGAGTTGCCTCCCCTGAAGGTGTTCCCATTCCCCTTAAAACAAATGTTATAGGTATTCATTAGAAGCCCTTCAGTGAAGTGCTTCTAATGAATACCCGCAACATGTGTTGTCATGCAGAAATGCGAAAAAAATAATATTTGGATATCCCCTCTTATCGGGGGGCTGTGCTATAATGCCATCCTATGAGCATGTGCGGCCTGATTTGAGTCATTGCCGGTCTTATTGCTGGTCTTATTGCTGGTCTTATTGTAGGTTTTGTCATTTGTTTCCTTTATATTTTTTCCTTGTCCTGTTGTATGAATTAATTTTGCCACACCGATTTCTGACAATCAGCCAATCAAAATACCTGCTGCAATTAATCCTGTACATTCACAAACCAAATGACATACAGTGTAGATCCTGGTCATATTGCTTCTTCAGAAGCCATTCGATACAGGTCTACAATTAAGGCTGACACGATTAATCGTATAATCAATTAATCGATCGATAAATTCCACAGAAATGATTATCATTTCTGATTTGCTTTTACTCGATTACTTGATAGGTACAATTTACTACCCAAAGTTATGCCTAAAATAGCTGGATGAGTGGCAAACAGTGCAGACCCTGATGAGACGCCGCATTCTGCGGCGTCTCATCTGGGTCTACAATGTTTGCTCAGGCTTGTCTGTTCAAAATTACATATGGTAAAATGCAACATATGGTAAGAGCCATGCTAAGACAGAAAGCCAGACAGGTAAAATTATGACAAACACCTTAGCGATCACATACTAATAGATTATCGATCGCAATGACATGACTGATAATTGATTATCTTTATAGCTCTGATTAGCCAGCCCTATCTACAATGTTTGCAACACTAGGATGTCCTGTTTCAGCAGGACAAGTGTTATCTATTAATTGTTACCTGGCACCCATAAAGGGGACATAGGCAAATAGTGCATATCTTGATTAGATGCCCCACTGTTTGCTTACATGATTTTTTGCCAAACATTATAGTATAAAATCGAAAAATAGATCCTATGCCCCTTAGATTACAAATGGACTTGTCCAACATATAACAATGGAAGAGTCCACCAGTATACAATGGGTTAAACCTTGCCATGCAGAATCCAGATATACACCACAACCTCTTTATAACACTAGCTATTAATGGGGTCCTAAGCAGAAACCGTGTTAGTTAAACAACTATGTTATATCCAAACAAAAATGTTTAGATTATAGAGAAAAATGACCATTTATGGTCATTTTAATGGTCATTTTATCTATATAATCTATACATTTTTGGGATCCATCTGGAAACTGCATTATATCCATAAATGTGTTATAGCGAATAGTGTTATTATGAAAATGTGGAGTATACATTTTTAGCTCACCTGTCACGTGGTGACAAGGTGAGCTTTTGGGATCACTATTTGTCCGTCGTCCATCCTGCGTCCGTGCGTGCTTCCGTCCTTGTGTCCATGCGTCCGTCCGTAAGCTTTTTCTTCAAACGACATCTCCTCCTAAACCACTGATTGGATTTTGACCAAACTTCACAGGAATGATCCTTAGGTGGTCCCCTTTCAAAGTTGTTCAAATGGTTCCGGTCCATTGCACATCTAGGTCACAGGAGCCAAAAATAGATTTTTTTCACCGAAAACTTAAAAAATCTTCTTCTCTGAAACCACAAGGCCCAGGTCTTTGATATTTGGTATGAAGCTTCATCTAGTGGACCCCTACCAAGATTGTTCAAATTTTAGTGCTGGGGCGAAAAATGCCCCCGCCCTGGGTTCCTTTGGTTTTACATAGGATTATATAGGGAAAACCTTTAAAAATCTTCTTCTCTGAAACCGCATGTATGAGGCGTCAGCTAGTGGACCCCTACGAAGATTGTTCAAATTATAGTGCTGGGGCGAAAAATGGCCCCACACCGGGGACCTTTGGTTTTACATGGGCTTATATAGGGAAAACCTTTAAAAACCTTCTTCTCTGAAACTGCAAGGCCCTGATCTTTGATATTTGGTATGAAGTTTCATCTAGTGGACCTCTACCAAGATTGTTCAAATTATAGTGCTGCGGTGAAAAATGCCCCCGCTCCACAGCCCTTTGGTTTTACATTGGCTTATATGGGGAAGATTGTTCAAATTATAGTGCTGGGGCGAAAAATGGCCCCACACCGGGGACCTTTGGTTTTACATGGGCTTATATAGGGAAAATCTTTAAAAATCTTCTTCTCTGAAACCGCAAGGCCCAGATCTTTGATATTTGGTATGAAGCTTCATCTAGTGGACCCCTACCAAGATTGTTCAAAATATAGTGCTGGGGCCAAAAATGCCCCCGCTCCGGGGCCCTTTGGTTTTACATAGGCTTATATAGGGAAAATCTTTACAAATCTTCTTCTCTGAAACCGCAAGGCCCAGGTCTTTGCTATTTGGTATGAAGCTTCATCTAGTGGACCCCTACCAACAATGTTCAAATTATAGTGCTGGGGCCAAAAATGTCCCCGCGCCGGGGCCCTTTGGTTTTACACAGGCTTATATAGGCAAAATCTTAAGAAAATCTTCTCTGAAACCGCCAGGCCCAGGTCTTTGATATTTGGTATGAAGCTTCATCTAATGGACCTCTACCAAGATTGTTCAAATTATAGCCTTTGGGCCAAAAATGTCCCTGCGCTGGGACCCACTAGTTTTACATAGGCATATATAGGAAAAAACATTTAAAAATCTTCTTGTTCGAAACCAGAAGGCCCAGGTCTTTGATATCTGGTGTGAAGCTTCAACTAGTGTCAACCTCTGCTGAGATTGGTCAAATTATAGCCCTGGCGCCAAAAATGCCCACGCTCCAGGGCCCGCTGGTTTTACATAGGCTTATATAGGGAAATCCTTTAAAAATCGTCTTTTATGAAACCAGAAGGCCCAGGTCTTTGATATTTAATCTGAAGCCCTATCTAGTGGACCGCCACCAAGTTTATTCAAATTATAGCCCTTGGGCCAAGAATGCACTAGAGACACTGATACTCAGGTGAGCAATTCAGGGCCCTCTCTGGCCCTCTTGTTAAAAAAGTCTGATCAGGATTAGGTACTGCTTTCCATTCTGGTTCTGAATCCATGATAAAAATTGAAATCATCACGAAAACACGCCTATATAATTTTGAGCCATTTGAACCCCACTTTTATATAGTAAAACTGGGGTTTTCCGGGGGTAAACCTTATTTTTCTTACTTCTGCTCTAAAATATAGATTGTGGGTACTCGTTAGAACCGCCTCATCGATCGAGGTGGTTCTAACCAGTACCCACAATCTATATTTTAGAGCAGAAATAAGAAAAATATCACAATATATTATCATAAATTTTTCATTTTAAAGGTAAAGGTGGCAATGTATTTGTATAGGCGTGTTTGCGTAATGCATGCCATACTAATGACTGAAAATCAGTGAGGAGTGTAGTCTAATGAATTATTCAGCGTGGATTTATTTGGAAAATGGCTTAACTTTTTGCAAGCAGTATAGGCCTTGATCAGACGTCGCGTTCTGCAGCGCCTGATCTGGGCCTGCACTGTTTGTCAGTGTAGGCCTTGATCAGACGTTGCGTTCTGGGGCGTCTGATCTGGGCCTGCACTGTTTGTCAACTACCCACTTTAGGGTTCCCAATACAAAATGGGTTAAGAATCCGTTATTCTCATTTCAGCTCCAGAAGTATATGCATGTGCCTTAGAAGAATGCCCAGGTTATTCTTACCCTGTGGACTGGTGGTCATTAGGAGTATGTGCGTACGAGATGCTCAAGGGAAGGGTAAGCATATCTGCCAATGTACAGTAAAATTCTTGGCCCCCGCCCATAGGGACTTGAAGAAATATATGGGCTGCATGATGCTTCCGCGCAGAGCTGAATCCGGCCCGCACACTAGTACTGGTAAACCGCCGAGAGGATCTATGCCTGTCCAGGAATCGCTGTGCGAGGCGGACCGTCCATGCTGATAAACCCTATTGGTTTCATTTGGCGACAGGGCTTGAGATGTCATTTCATCTCATTGTTGGGTAAAAGTCCCACAAAATTGGAAGCAACGTCTCCAAAATGACCTTTACAGTGTTGACGGGGACGTTAAACCTCAAATCAAACAAACAAAAACAGTAAAATTCTGCTTTTAACCCTTGTCCTGCTGAGCCCAGATATGCCATATTTTCCAAACAATGAAGATCCAGATCAGATGGCTTCTGACGAAGCCATCTGATCAGGATCTACATTGTCATTCAGATTGTGAATTTGTTGCAATAATTTGCATCAAGTAATCTGATCGGTTGATAATCGGTAGTGGGTGTGGCATATATGAATATTCAGCAGGACAAGGGTTAAGACCACCTAAATTAAGACTAATTCTCCTCTAAAAAGCTTATTTAGTGGGTTCTTTGCGTTTTCTGCATACAGTGTCATCTGGTCAGAGACTGCATTTGGGACTGTTCAAAATTTGTTTATAAGACCACTTTTGAACAGCCCCAAAGGTGGTCTTAATACAGAAATTTTACTGTATATTTGAAAACAGGGAGGTTTTGCAATTAACAGTCATGCAACCAGAAGTTAACCCTTAAAATGCCGAGGAAAACTACATCTGAAAATGTTGTCTGATTATGTCGTCTGCTGACCGACCCTGATAGCTCAGTTGGTAGAGTGTCCGCTTTGGGAAACAGGAGGTCACGGGTTCGATCCCCAGGCCGCGACATACCAAAGTCGTTAAAAATGGTACTAGCTGCTCCTCGCTTGGCACTCAGATTTACGCGGTAGAGCTAGGACTGGTCGACCCAGTGTCAGGATAATGTGACTGGGTGTGGTGTCTGGGACATGATACTTCAGTGAGGCAGCACTATAAAAGTGAGCATTGAGCTCCCTGTCGCAACCAGACACCATCGTGATATGACTGAAAAATTGTTGAAAGCGACGTTAAACCCTTATTCACACACACACATGTCGTCTGCTGAATCTTCTTCCAATTTTTTAAAACATATTTTTGCATACAGGCAAACAGTGTTGACCCAGATCAGACTGCTCCCAGAGGAGTACAAACATACCATCTGCTCTTGTATTGCTTGATGCTTTATGCCTGCATGTTGGTTAGACTGTCACTAACCTGTGCAGAGTATTAAGAACTAACCAACTTTTGAAACTGTCTCTACAGAATTATTTACTTAATTTGGTGTCTGCAGCAGTAATTCAATACAGAAGTCTACCAATGTTTGGTTTCAGAGGCTGTGCATAGTTAACTTAGATTTATGTATGTTTCATTTCAGAATTTTCACCAAACTAAGTAAAATTATTCCGCTATTAACCCTTCTCTTGCTGAATATTTAGTTAAGCCACACCCATTTCTGACTTAGAACCAATCAAATTACTTGATGTAATTTGTTGCTAGAAGCCTCCGTGGTGCAGTGGTTACGCTACTCGCCTTATAAACCAGGGATCGCAGGATCGATCCCGGGCTTCTCCAGACTTTCGGATGAGTCTTTAAACCGAGGTCCCGTCTCCGTATGACCTTAGCTGTTGGTGGGACGTAAAACTCAAACACTCACTCACTCACTCAATTTGTTGCTACAACTTCATTAACTGAATGCCAAACAGTGCAGATCCTGATCAGATGGCTTCTTCAGAAGCCATCTGATCTGGATCTACACTGTTTCCAAAGATAGGGGTTGTCGTGAACAGCAGGATAAGAGTTAAGACCAGCTAAAATTAAGACTAATTCTGCTTTTAAAAGCATAATTATTTAAAATTTTCAGCTGGTCTTTCTTTGTGTTTTATACACCTAGGGTCCTCTAGAAAGAGACCACCTTTGGGACGCTTCAAAAGTGGTCTTAAAGACCACTTTTGAACAGTCCAAAAGGTGGTATTAATATAGGAATTTTACTGAACAGTTAAACTTCAGTTTCTGGAATGTCACATTTACCACGGCGGTTTCAAACTGACTCTGGAGACCACCTTTGGAACTATTCAAAATTGGTCTTAAAGACCACTTTTGAATAGTCCAAACGGTGGTATTAATATAGGTATTTTACTGTACAGTTAAACTTCAGTGTCTCAAATGATAAATTTACCACGGCGGTTTCAAACTGACTCTGGAGACCACCTTTGAACTGTTCAAAAGTGGTCTTAAAGACTACTTTTGAGTAGTCCAAAAGGTGGTATTAATATAGGAATTTTAGTGTACAGTTACACTTCAGTGTCATGAATGACACATTTACCACGGCGGTTTCAAACTGACTCTGTAGACCACCTTTGGAACTGTTCAAAAGTGGTCTTGAAGACCACTTTTGAATAGTCCTTAAGGCAGTATTAATATAGGAATTTTAGTGTGCAGTTAAACTGCAGTGACTTGAATGACACATTTACCACGGCGTCTCCAAACTGACTTTGGAGACCACCTTTGGAACTGGTCAAAAGTGATCTTAAAGGCCACTTTTGAATAGCCCTAAAGTTGGTATTAATATAGGAATTTTAGTGTGCAGTTAAACTTTAGTGTCTTGAATGGCACATTTACCAAGGCGGTTTCAAACTGACTTTGGAGACCACCTTTGGAACTGTTCAAAAGTGGTCTTAAAGACTACTTTTGAATAGTCCCAAAGGTGGTATTAATATAGGAATTTTAGTGTGCAGTTAAACTTCAGTGTCATTAATGACACATTTACCACAGCGGTTTCAAACTGACTCTGGAGCCCACCTTTGGAACTGTTCTAAATGTGTCCTAAAGTCCACTTTTGAATAGTCCTAAACAGACATGTTAAGTTTTAAAAATAAAAATGAGGGAGACAGCGCGTTCAAGGAGGATTGGCGAGTGCCAAAGGCACGATGTAATGGTGGCAAGCTCTAGGATAGGTTAGAAAATGGTGCATTCTGAGAGCTTTTAAAACATTTTTTTTGTTTATTCTTTACACTCCTGTTCATGGATAAATAACTAATAAATATTTTTAAAATCATTTCCTGTGGAAGATACCTACAAACTAACACCTAGCCATACCAGTGCCCCCATCCCCTCACCCACAAGAGCATATCTTATCATTTATGCCCAGATAGGTCACAAAAAAAGTAGCCCAATTGATTCTATATTCCAAGGGCCATCCAATAACCAAAGTTTCAGAAGTGTAGCTCCAATAGTTTAGAAGATATGACAAAATAATACTTTTTGACCTTTGACCTTGGGGTCATGTTGAGGTCAAAGTCACACCAAAAGTAGCCCAATGTGTTCTATATTCCAAGGGCCATCCAATAAGCAAAGTTTCAGAAGTGTAATTCCAATGGTTTAGGCGATATGGCAAAGTCATACTTTTTGACCTTTGACTTTGGGGTTATGTTGAGGTCAAGGTCATGCCAAAAGTAGCCCAATTGAGTCTATATTCCAAGCGCCATCCAATAACCAAAGTTTCAGAAGTGTAACTCCAATAGTTTAGAAGATATGGCAAAATAATACTTTTTGACCTTTGACCTTGGGGTGATGTTGAGGTCAAGGTCACCCCAAAAGTAGTCCAATTTATTCTATATTCCAAGGGCCATCTAATAAGCAAAGTTTCAGAAGTGTAACTCCAATAGTTTAGGAGATATGTCAAAGTCATACTTTTTGACCTTTGACCTTGGGGTCATGTTGAGGTCAAGGTCATGCCAAAAGTAGCCCAATTCATTCTATATTCCAAGGGCCATCCAATATCCAAAGAAGTTGCGAAGAACATTCTAATTGATAAACAAAGTTTCAGAAGTGTAACTCCTATATTTTGGAAGATATGCCAAAGTCATACTTTTTGACCTTTGACCTTGGGTTTATGTTGAGGTCCACCAATAGTATTCCAATGTTTCTATATTCCAACAGCCATCCAATAACCAAAGTTTCAGAAGTGTAACTCCAATAGTTTAGAAGATATGGCAAAGTCATACTTTTTTACCTTTGACCTTGGGGGTCAGGTTGAGGTCAAGGTCACAACAAAAGTAGCCCAATAAATTATATATTCCAAGGGGCATCCAATAAACAAAGTTTCAGAAGTGTAGCTCCAGTAGTTTAGAATATATGGCAAAATAATATTCTTTGACCTTTGACCTTGGGGCCATGTTGAGGTCGAGGTCACACCAAAAGTAGCCCAATATATTCTATATTCCAAGGGCCATCCAATAAGCAAAGTTTCAGAAGTGTAACTCCAATAGTTTAGGGGATATGGCAAAGTAATACTTTTTGACCTTTGACCTTGGGGTCATGTTGATGTCAAGGTCATGCCAAAAGTGGCCCAATTCATTCTATATTCCAAGGACTACTCAATAACCAAAGTTTGAGAAGTGTAACTCCAATAGTTTAGAAGATATGACAAAATAATAATTTGACCTTGACCTTGGGGTCATGGTGAGGTTAAGGTCACCCCAAAAGTAGCCCAATGTATTCTATATTCCAAGGGCCATCCAGTAACCAAAGTTTCAGAAGTGTAACTCGAATAGTTTAGGAGATATGGCAAAATCATACTTTTTGACCGTTGACCTTGGGGTCATGTTGAGGTCAAGGTCAGCCAAAAGTAGCCTAGTGCCATCTACATCCCATGTACTATCCACAGGCAAAGTTTGAAAAGGGTACCTTATCTGGTTTCAGAGGAGATCCATTCCATAGAAACGTGACGGACGTAGGTACACATACATACAGACCACAGACTCACAGACACTCGACTCTGACACGAAAACAATATACCCGATTATTCTTCACAAAAGCGGGTATGATAATCAAAGGTTTCGATCAAGTTTCAAGCACAACAACTTTATTCACCCCCGACTTTTAAGTGCGAAAATACGGTAGATAATACTGTAGATGTCACGGTCAATAACGGTACTTTTTCAAGTTCAAACTAATTGCAGACAGTTCAATTAGTAATTAAAGATACTGATAGTTATATAAACTTGACACGCATGATTAACACAAGCTGCAGCTGATATACTCAAAATATCAAATGTGTCAGGTTAGCGATTTTTGTTTGTTTGATTTGAGGTTTAACGTCCCCGTCAACACTGTAAAGGTCATTTTGGAGACGTCGCTTCCAATTTTGTGGGACTTTTACCCGACATTGAGATGAAATGACATCTCAAGCCCTGTCGCCCAATGAAACCAATAGGGTTTATTAGCATTGACGGTCCGCCTCGCACCGCGGTTCCTGGACAGGCTTAGATCCTCTAAGCGGTTTACCAGTACTAGTGTGCGGGCCGGATTCAGCTCTGCGTGGAAGCATCGTGCAGCCCATATATTTCTTCAAGCCCCTATGGGCGGGGGCGAGTCAGGTTAGCGAGAAAAGAGAATAAAGAATGCAGATTAGCTTATAATTTAATGATCCAGCAACAAGACGAGGACCCCTCCATCCAAAACTTTCACACCCGCTCAACAAGCAAGTTCAAGGCGAACATCAATGATCTCCACCACCAAAATCGCCATGAAATCAACCGTCCACAAACAGCAGCTACCGTTTTTCTGCACGTTATCGAAAATGACGTCATCCCATCCCAACAACCCCGCACGTGTTTAATAATGTTTGTTTTAATTTAATGGGGCGTAAATGTTTGCAACCGGTAAAAAAATATTTTCTCGATAGCTAAACGGTTGTGGATGGAGCTGGATAGGGAACGGTGCCTTCCACAATTCCCGACTTATCCCGGGAAGCTTCGTGTCAATCACCAACAACAGCATACAGATGTGTTTACACACATTAAAGGGTTCGACTTTTCCCGCCAAGTATCTGCTATTTTGGCGCCAAAACATAACCATGCACGAGACAGTAGAATAGTCTGCTTTTGTTATGCATACATTTACCGTTAGATGAAGCTAAACATCTTATGAGCGATTACATCATTTTCACACTGATTGTGGATTAAATTTTATGACTGGGGGATAAATGCAAATTAGAGCCATAACTTAATCTTATTTTCGCACCTTGTCACGCAGAAGATTGTAGGCTTATCGAGAGCACCGGAGGCTTGTGTATACAGTGCAATAATAGAATAGACTGGTCCGTGACAAATACGGTCGGCGTTTATAACACGACTCGGTTAACTAACATGACCCGTTGGTTGAAGGAAATTAACCGTTATGATTTAATTTCATTTTTGCAATCACTTCAAGAAACGGCTGTTTTCATTTGTTAATGCCCATCTACAGGTGTGGAACCATGTTTTAATCCCCAACAATACTGGACAGTGCATTAATTATTATCAGTATTATTATTATCACGGATTAACTCGGATTTTTCCGCTGGTTTGCACACACGAAAATACAAGCGCAGCTTTTCAAAAATTGGCCCCAAAACGGTATTTTCATTTTTCCGGGAGTTTTATCCTGAATTTCGTGAGGCGTGAGAAAAACTATTTTTTCGGGAGTCTCCCGCGATTTTCGGGAGACTTAACATGTCTGGCCTAAAGGTGGTATTAAATGGCAATTTATTTAATTGTGGTTTATACACAATATATTGTTTCCAGTATCACATTAGTATTATTGTTGTCACTTCTGATTGGTAGAATATATTTTTGAGGTCCAAAAATTAGTTGTGCAGACCATGATCAGAAGATTTCTGTTGCAACACTGGAACACCTGTTAACTGTCTGCTGGGCTTATCAGTAATATTTACAGACATAAGTTATGTTAAATTATGTAACTCCAGCTGCCAAGATACTTTCTGACCAGATCAAAGATAACTGGGAGTAAGAGTTATGTAATAAGAGCTTATGAGAGTGCAATCAATTAGTACCAAGATGATCATAGAAGAGATTTGTCATTTGTGGCCTGGATAGGAATATGAACAGTGGTCTTCAGACTAGCTCAATATTTTCTTCTTTTCTGTGTTGTGATTTAACATTATTCATTGATTGGATACATTACTCTGAAAGGATTAATTATCTTACATGCTTTAGTATCTCAGTGGACTTTTACACAGAAATTGTTTATTTAACATTTTCATTGTCATCTCATTTTAAACAGTATCAGTGTGCTGACTCAATTTCTTATTTGGCATCACAGCATAAATATGTTATCCAGGTCACTATCTTAATCAGACATCTTTCAGTGAGATTTTAGCTAACCTTTAAAAAAAAAAAAAAAAAAAAAAAAAAATTGGTAAGAGCTGACAATACTTCATGAACAGTGCTGGTGCTGTATGCGGCGGAAGAAGTGTGTTGTCTCTACTGGAAAGAAGTTGCCTTGAACCACATCAAATAAGTTACCTTAGACTCATCAGTGTGCCAGGGAAGAAGGCAGACATCAAAGATAAGTATTGTCATTGCTTTCCATTAGTTTTCAAATCAGCTGATTCTAAGAAAATCTTGCCTTAATTCCCAATGTACTGATGCACCAGTTTAGGCTGCAACAGAGCTTATCTTTGTCAACAGCATAAGGAAATCATTTGTCATTATATGTTAGAAAAGATACACTTTACTCACCAGTGTCTGCCCACGGAAGAGTTACTAGCTCAATAGGACTTAAACTTAGGGAGAACTGGGCTGCTAAGCTCCTAATCACCCTTTACAGTATAGCAAGATCATAGGTAGAATATTCAGAGGATAGCTTTGTTACATGCACATGAACAGACTTATTGAGACTCTTTAATTTCAGTATATTCTAAATGCTTTGGTAAATGCTTGTCTTACAAATCAGTTCATGTATAGAATTCCGTGCAATTAAAGTGTGGGACACCAAGTTCTGCAATGGAAGTCAGGTCGTTTTGCTCCGAGTACTCCAGTTTTCACCAGCCTCTGAGTTACAATTGTCTTGTATCCCAGTTCATATGTAGAATTTCATACAATCGATATGCAACTCTAATGTTCTCATACCAGGGTGAAATAAAGCATGGACACCAAGTTCTGCAATGGAAGTTAGGTAGTTTTACTCCGAGTACTCTTGTTTTCACCAGCTTCTGAGTTATAATTGCCTTGTATCCCAGTTCATGTGTAGAATTACTTAAGTCGACATGCAACTCTAATGCTCTCATACCAGGGTGAAATAAAGTGTGGGACACCAAGTTCTGCAATGGAAGTCAGGTAGTTTTACTCCGAGTACTCCAGTTTTCACCAGTCTCTGAGTTACAATTGCCTTGTATCCCAGTTCATGTGTAGAATTCCATACAACATATATGCAAATCTAATACTCTCTTACCAGGGTGAAATAAAGTGGGGGACACCAAGTTCTGCAATGGAAGTCAGGTAATTTTACTCCGAGTACTCCAGTTTTCACCAGTCTCTGAGTTACAATTGCCTTGTATCCCAGTTCGTGTGTAGAATTCCATACAATAGATATGCAAATCTAATACTCTCGTACCAGGGTGAAATAAAGTGTGGGACACCAAGTTCTGCAATGGAAGTCAGGTAGTTTTGCTCTGGGTACTCCAGTTTTCACCAGCCTCTGGGTTACAATTGTCTTGTATCCCATGTCATGTTGTTAGCTGCAACAAGCATCATGCTCATCAGATTCTTTCCTTCATTGGGCCTTGCGCCTGCTATAACATGCCTTCCTTCAGGGCTAGGTTGTGCCTTTATTCATATATGGATACATTCATGGATATTGTCTGAAATTCATCATCTGGGGGTTAGCTTGATTAAGTCTGTGTCTCGTACAGGCCTCTTTGCTTCCGTTTTCATGCCTTACTTCAGGGGTCTTCCCGTAAGATGCATAGCATTCACGCCTGATTCAGGCCTCATAGAGTGCACCGATCACGCCTCCGCTCTGGCCTTCACTCGGTATCGGCCGTAAGATGCATAGCATTCACACCTGAATCGGGTCTCATAATGTGCCCCGGCACTGGCCTTTTCACTCGGGATCATCTATCTATCATCAGTCAAGTCATAATCAGGGGTCTTCCCGTAAGATGCATAGCATTCACGCCTGATTCAGGCCTCATAGAGAGCACCGTTCACGCCTCCACTCTGGCCTTCACTCGGTATACTACCGTAAGATGTATAGCATTCACGCCTCCTCAGCCTAGAGACTGCTGCGTCACGCCTCCCCTCTGGCTTTTTCACTCGGGATCATCCCATCATTCATCATCAGTCAAGTTACCTCATATCAAGCATTCAAGACTGATCATGCTCTCCCAGATTGTGACTTTGTGCATAAGGTAATAATAAAAAAAAAAAAAAAAAAAAGGAGAAGAGTAGAAGATATCAAACATATACTTTTATCATTCTGATTCACATCAGCGAGATGTTAAGCTGCTTCATTCAGACTATTATCAGACTTTGGTCTCCAAAGTGCAGTAATAATCAGCATAAGCCTTGTCATTGTTGCAAACCTTATATTTTCAAATCTTCCAAATTTTACAGTGTATACATGATATGTCTTATTTTCCATTCTCATGAGCAGATTTTGCTAGCCAGTCAAGGTTTGTAAGAGGACAATTGTATCGATTTCTGATCATTGCCTTCACTTCTATTTTGTAAGAGCACACTAGTTTATAGTTATTCTGACAATGTTGAGAGAATCGATAAGCAGCACAATCAGTTCAATTCTAACAGCGTATGACGATCAGTTGCACGGCTATGTCTCTTATTCTAACAGTCCAGAAGATCCAACTGCCTGGTTCAGTCTCAATTACCATATCAAGCAACCAGATTGCATAATTTAACTGTTTCTTCATATTCAACAATGAAATACAATCATGGCTATGATTCTAATGTTTCCTACTATAACAGTGGAATAATATCAGCCGACAAGACTGTGTCTCAAATTCTAACAGTGCAACATGATCAGAATGTAAGGCTTATAAAGTCATCAATTCTAACAGTATATGATACATGTACATGCTTGGCATTGTGGACTGATTAACTCCTTTATGTACCGGATGGAATCTTCCTCCTCATATATATCAGGAGTCCATTTCAACATTTAGGAGTGTCAGGATGTGTTATCAACAAAAATATTTATTTGGAAAATGACTTAACTTTTGGCAAGCAGTGAAGGCCCTGATCAGACGTCCTGGGCCTACACTGTTTGCCAAGTACCCCTTTTGGGGTTTCCAGTACTAAATGGGTTGAATTCCAATCCAGTAATTGTAGTGCTAATTCAACAACTATGTACATGTATGTGTGGACAATGTCAGAAAACAGTCATAGAGCCAAAAAGTTATAGTTGTCCTAGTACCATATTTATGATTATTTGTCAGTTTCAGAATGGAGCAATCCTGGTGGTTCTAGCCTGGTCAGCTATGGCTTATACAGTGGCTTTGGATGTCAAACATGATGAACTAGAGTAAAACTTGAACAGAATCGAAGTACACCTGACAAAGAAGCAGATTTTTCCTTTAATGTGACATGAATATTATTACAAGTACCGGTAGACTAGAAATTGTGGATTTAGAATAACAACTTCCAGAACAAGTAACGATTAATATACATGGAACTGGCTCTATGCCAAGACAGAATTTAGGGTTATGCAGATATTTGACTCAATAAACATTCATATTTTGTAGTAGACCGAGTATGCCCCCGGAGTATGCTCGCATTACCTGGTACCTGGCAGGCAGGCGGCGCTGGATTAGGGTTGAAACAATGTTAGTTAAGGAAAGAATATTCATTATTGTGGTCCTGCTGGGAATCCAGGGAGGAGTATTGGTCTGAAATCATAGCTATAATTGCCGTAATGTTCATGAATATGATACAGAAACGCCTAAGCATGCAGCGCAGTCCCGATCAGACTGCTCCTGAAGGAGAGTCTGGTCGAGTTTGCACTGTTTGTCATTCCCTCTGAAATTTTTGGACTCCTTGCTGGATCATGTAACTGATTTGCTTAATTGCAGCAAGTACTAACTGTTGAATTTTTAAGTTTTTACGGTAATAGTTTTCCTACAGCACATGCTGTTGTGGACAATGTTATCATTGCCGATAGGTGAATTACTAAGGGTAAGACAAGTTTTGTATACACGTGTGATCTGTGTTAAGGTGAGAAGCCTATAGGATTTGTTCAGTTCTAGCAATCAGTCCAACAAACATCATCGTTTTATTTTTTATTTATTTTTTTATTTTTATTTTTTTTTTCTTTCAAAAAATCGATATTCAGAGTACGTGTATATTGAGTAAACACTGCTGTATCAGAAAAAAAAAAATTTGAATATATATATTTATAGGAAGTGTCTGCTGACAGCCGGCTGGCACCAGACTTTTAGGTCTAGTGACAGCCGGCTGTCACCAGACCTAAAAGTCTGCTGACAGCCGGCTATAATATTTACTCAATAATAAGCATATTCTTTTTAACTAAATAACTTATCCTGTTTCATGAGCTACTATACCGCTTACAGAACTTTGTTGAACAGTGAAGGATGCAATAATTTCTAATTGGGACTTGTATTTTTGTTCAAACTTTGTGTAACAATGCTGGTATTAATCCCCCGTATTATTGCAGCTTAGTTCTAAATAATAAATCATAAGGTTATTTCTAGGCATACCATCAGCAGAACTTACATGTACAAACTTGAGAAGAGTGGTGGGCACAAACTTCATCTGGGTTTGAACAGTACTGACAGAACTAGAAATGTGTCAGTACGACACAGATGCCCCCATCTAGGGGCTCACCTCACCCCCAAAAAGTCATGTAACAACAGTTGTCATCAGACTGGAAAAGTGTCTTTGAAGTTATTGGCATAGGTGTTTGTGGTGGTGGTGGGGTGTATTGCTGATTAAACTTTATAAAAGTAACTATTTTCATTCCAAATATGGACCTGCACCCACCCATCGCGGCTTGGAGAAATAAATTGGGCTGCATGGTGCTTCCACGCAGAGCTGAAACTGACCACACATGAATACTGGTAAACCGCTTTGAAGGACTAAGCCTGCCAAGGTAAAGTGGAATGAGTCAGACTCTCTAATGCATATAAGCCTTTTGGTTTCATTAGGCGGCAGGGCTTGAGATGTCATTTCATCTCAATGTCAGGTAAAAAACCCACAAAATTGGAAGCAACGTCTCCAAAATGACCTAAATAAGTGTTGACATGGATGTTAAACCTCAATTCAAACAAACACATTCCAAATATGGACCCAATCCGTCAAATGGTTTGGAAAATATGAGTGCTTAAAAACTAGAGATAGAGTCACGCATACCCCCGGTCAGCGCCACCCTTTGATATATCTTTCAAGCCTTTTGTAATATGAATGAAGAAGTCAAGAAGCTATAAGAATCTACAAATCTGCTTGTAAAGCTAAACCAAACATAAAATTTCTAAATGGACCAATGGAGTGAGGGCATCAAAGTTACTGAATAGTGGGGGCATCCATGTTACTGAAGCAGCAGGGTGGGGTATACATCAATGAAATCTTTGGACTGGTATGCAACATCGATGCAAGTATCAATTGAATTTGTCTTAGAGTTTAGAAAATACAGGCATCTACATGTATAAACTTTGTCATAAAACTTTAACTAAATGTAAAATTTCTAAGTCTGTGACCTTGAGGTCACGGTCACCGTGGGTGGGGGAAGGGACATACATCACAAAATCTTTGGACTGGTATGCAACATTGATGCGAGTATCAACTGAGTTTGTCTTAGAGTTTAGAACATACACGCATCTATAAACTTTGTCTTAAAACTTTAACCAAATTTAAAATTACTGAGTCTGTGACCTTGAGGTCTGTGACCTTGACCTCAAGGTCACTGTAGGGATGGGACATGCATCAATGAAATTTTGAGACCAGTATGTAACTTCAATGTAAGTATCAACTATATCTATCAAAGGGTTCAGAAGATAAAATCTCTTAGAAACTTTGACGCAAAACTTTAACCAAGCCCCCATCGGGGCCTGGAGAAATAGATTGGGCTGCACGGTGCTTCCGCGCAGAGCTGAAACCGACCAAACTTGAATACTAGTAAACAGCTTATGTCTAAGTCTGCCAAGGAAAAGTGATGCGAGTCGGGCGTCTCCTTAAACCCTAACGGTTTTTATGGGTGGTAGGGCTTGAGATGTCATTTCATCTCTGAATGTCGGTAAAAGTCCCACAGAATTGGAAGCAATGTCTCCAAAATTACCTTAATAGTGTTGATGGGGATGTAAAACCACAACTCAAACAAAACAAAAACTTTAACCAAAATGTTACCGGACGGACAGACAGACTGACACATGGATGGATGGACAGACAAATGGTCGAATGACAGGCTAAAACTATATACCCCCATAGCATACTTCATATGCCGGGGGGTAATAATAATAATAATAATAATCAACCTTATTTATAGAGGGTAACACATTTAGTAAACAAGTACTAATCTTCCATGTGGCCCTCTTTTCCTGGGTAGAACCAGTACTAAGCGATGTGGATAAAGTCTCTTGCTCAAGGAAACAACACTTGCCGCTCGTGGGGTTCAAACCCGGTACCTTTCGATCCCGAGGCCGATACTTTACCACTGCACCACAGCGCTCCATAATTAGTCTAGCTTCTCAGACATCCCAGAATATAATGTCAGTGTAGGTAGAATCAATGCTTTGTTATGACTATCAAGTATGACCAGAATTATGTCCCCCAACAAATAGACTTCATGGCCTAGTGGGTAAAAGCACCAACTGTTAATCATTAGGAGGTTCTGCAAGGGACAGTCATGTGGTTTTTATCCGGGAACTCTGGTTTTTGCCCACCTCTGATAAATAAGTGAAAATCTTGAAAGAGCCATGAAACCAAAACAAAAACAAGAGGTCCATAGGCCACTTTGCTCACCAGATCTCAGGTGGGCACTGTCCACTGGCAGCAATATATTTTAACTTACGATTTTAATATACAGATTTTAAAGCCCCCCAAACATACCCCCATACCCCGGAGCACCCATGTCGACACTGTATCTGAAATATTTGTTATTTTATGAAGTGGCGGGGATTGGGCATGGACCCAATGAAGCCATGGTTGGTATCACTGAATGTGCCATATCAAAAGGAACAAGAATATATATGGATTAAGGGTGGGGATCTGTACGATTCTTGAGATACAAGGCCTTTTCGGCATCGGAGGGGTTGGGGCATGGCCCCGTTGGACACCAGAAAAGCTCAAGATTGTGTTGTCTCTGAATGTGTCTTATCATAAGGACCAACAATATATATGGTTTAAGGGTGGGGATTTGAACAGTTTTTGAGATATGAGGCCCTTTTGTGAAATGGAGGGGAGAGGACCCCACAAGTTGGTGTGATTTAATATGTCTGATAATAAGGAATCAGAATGCATATGATTATGGGTCTGGGATCTGAATGGCTTCTATGATATATGGCATTTTATGAAGTGGAGGGGTGGGGCATGCCCCCGGCACATTGCTGCAGCACAAAGAGACCCTCAGGTTGGTGTGACTGAAAGGTTCTTACCATAAGGAATAAGAAAATATATGGTTTAAGGGCGGGGATCTTAATGGTTTCTGAAATATATGGCTTTTTATGGAGTGGAGAAGTGGGCCGACGGACCCAGAACACCCCCTGGGCCCACATGTTGGTATCACTGAATACGTCTTATCATAAGGAAACTAGAAATGTGTCCAGACGACACAGATGCCCCCGCCAAGGGCCCCGCCTCACCCCGAAAATCCATGTTGCAACAAAATTTTCTAAGTGTGTGACCTAGTCATCAGGAACATTTGTGAGAAGTTATATTGGAATTGGTGAAAAAAATGTAAGCACTAGAGCAATGACAAAGTTTTTCTAAAAATAGCCACAGTTACCTTGACCTTGAAAGTAGAACTCACTCGAGGTATTGTCATAAGGAACATTTGTGTGAAGTGATATTGAAATCAGTGAAGAAATGCAGGCGCTAGAGCAATGACAAATTTTTTCTAAAAATAGCCACAGTGACCTTGACCTTGAAAGTCGAAATCGCTCGAGATATTGTCATAAGGAACATTTGTGTGAAGTTATATTGAAATCGGTGAAGAAATGTAAGCGCTAGAGCGATGACAAAGTTTTTCTAAAAATAGCCACAGTGACCTTGACCTTGAAAGTCGAACTCCCTCGAGGTATTGTCATAAGGAACATTTGTGTGAAGTTATATTGAAATCAGTGAAGAAATGTAGTCGCTAGAGCGATGACAAAGTTTTTCTAAAAATAGCCACAGTGACCTTGACCTTGAAAGTCGAAATCGCTCGAGATATTTTTATAAGGAACATTTGTGAGAAGTTATATTGAAATTGGTGAAGAAATGTAGGCGCTAGATCGATGACAAAGTTTTTCTAAAAATAGCCACAGTGACCTTGACCTTGAGGTCATGACCTTGAAAGTCAAACTCGCTCGAGATATTGTCATAAGGAACATTTGTGTGAAGTTATATTGAAATCAGTGGAGAAATATAGACGCTAGAGCTATGTTGTGCGAGGGGATAATTAAAAATTTTTAAGTCTGTGACCTTGACCTTGAGCTCATGGGCATGGGTGGGGGTATCGCTGAATAAAATGGACAGGTATCTAACATCATACCAAATATCAACTCAATCCATCGCACGATTTGGAAAATATCAACTCTTAAAGTATCTAATTAAAAATTTCTAAGTCTGTGACCTTGACCTTGAGGCCATAGGCATGAGTGGGGGTATTGCCAAATAAACATTTGGACCTGTATCTATCATCATAGCATACATAAGCCAAATCCATAATATAGTTTGGAAAATTTGAGCTCTTTAAAATCTTTCACATTAAAATTGTCTAAGTCTGTGACCTTGACCTTGAGGTCATAGGCATGGGTGAGGGTATTGCTGAATAAAACATTGTACCTATATCTATCATCATATGAACCAAAGCTATCATAAAAGTTCAGGTTCTACCAGGTACAAATACCTTAACTGGAGTCTTTAACTTAAACATGGAAAATTTCTAAGTCCTTGACCTTGAGGCCATGGGCATGGGTGGGGGTATCTCTGAATAAAACTTTGGACCTATATCTATAATCATACCAAATATGAACCAATTCCATCAAATGGTTTGGAAAATATGAGTTCTAAAATGTTCAAGTCTACCTGTTACAAAAACCTTAACCTAAGTCTTTAACATTGAAAATTTCTAAGTCTGTGACCTTGACTTTGAGGTCACAGGCATGGGTGGGGGTATTGCTTTATAAAACTTTGGACCTATATCTATCATCATACCAAAGATGAACCAGTTCCATCAAATGGTTAGGAAAATATGAGTTCTAAAAGTTCAGGCTCTACCTGTTACAAAAACTTTAACCTGAGGTTACAGGATCACGTACATACGTACGTATGTACATACACACACACGTACAGACGGACGTACACATGTACACACGTACGGAAAACCGAAAAACTATATGCCCCCGGCATCATATGATGCGGGGGCATAAAAATTTAATGCGGTTTAGGGATAGGGTAACCTGAACAGTTTCTCAGATATTTCGCCTTTTTTGAAGTGGAGGGTCGGGACATGGCACTCAGGCACACCCTGGGAGACCCCTAGGTTGGTATCACTGAATGTGTCTTATAAGGAACAAGAATATATAAGGTTTAGGGGTGCGGATTTGAACGGTTTCTGAGATATTGGATTAACTAAGTGGAGGGGGTGGGGCATGGCCCCAGCACAACCAGGGGATCCCCAGGTTGGTGTCACTGAGTGTGTCATATCACAAAGAACAAGAATATATATGGTTTGGGGGTGGGGATCTGAATGGTTTCCAAGATACATGGCCTTTTATGTAATGGAGGGGATGGTACATGGTCTCGGTACACCCTGGGGGACCCCCAGGTTGGCATAAAAGTATTTGGCTGAAAGAAATTTCCTCAAGGAACATTTCCATAAATTTTTTTGTCAAAGGCTTGGCAGTAAATGCCATTTTTCCCAATGGAAACTTGAAGTTGCCACAGCAACCAAACTAATGAGCCCATTTTCATAAAAAAAAAATGCAAACTTTCGATTCCCCAGACCAAGGATGCTACAGATTAAGTTTGGGCTGAATCTACCCAGTGGCTTCAGAGGAGTTGTCATTTAAAAGTGTTGGCGTCAGACCATGACAGACAACTGCCTATCCCATATGCTTCGGCTCTGGTAAGCTAAAAAAAAAATAACAGGGGGAGAATGATATGTTGTTTTAGGTGCAGATCCTGTTTGCATCAGCGACAGCGGCTCGGCATATCCTGATTTAGGCACTTTATCTCCTGAACCTATGGATGGATTGTGGATTTGTTACCAATCTTACATGGTTCACTGGGAGGGGGAAATCAGTCATGTTTTGGTTTTAAAAGGCACAAGCCCCTAAAAACTGTCAACTTTAGACAAAAAATGGCTTGTCTGCACCCTATCTCATGAACAAATCAATGGATTTTGATCCAACTTTTCAATATACCAGCAACAAAAAATTAAATTGGACTTTGGTGACCTTGTCCTAATTTTTAAGGTCATAGGCTCCAGAAAACTTGATTTTCAGCCAAAAATTGGTTTTCTGCACCAAAGCTCATGCCCAATTGATGAATTTTAATCAAACTTTATACATTTCTAGTTGTATGATTGGATCCAGACATATGGTGAAGATAAGAATATGAAAATGTACTTAGTATTGAAGAAATATTATTGCTGGCTGTCAGCAGACTTTTAGGTCTGGTGACAGCCGGCTGTCACTAGACCTAAAAGTCTGGTGCCAGCCGGCTGTCAGCAGACCTCGCCATATTTATATTTTGGTAAACAGTAGATCGATCATATGACAATGACATCACATTAAAACATTGTGTCAAGTTTTTGTCAGCTTGCAATGAGGCTCAGTTCATTCATATTGAAGGTTCAATTGTAAAAATGCGGCCCGACATTCTGTGGTAAGACACTGACAAACGGGCACAGGTTTCAGAGTTTTTTATAGAATTTTTTATCTCTGTTTTTTCCTGGGCGAGTCGACCACACATTGAATATAGAGCCTTTTAAAGTATACTTTATGACATATATATTAGCTGTATAAACATATTTTTCCAGTATTGTCACATTCCTTCTGGAAACACACACTGTCAGGCTAATAGATTAACCTCGCAATATGCACAAAATCGTTTATTTTTTGTTGTTGTTGTTTTGTATGGAAATGTCCATAACCTACAGTTACCTTATGTATTCCCTCATTTTCAGAGATCATGGCATGTTGAGTACTTTACACTTCAAAGGGGAATGTCTGAAATGTTCAGCCAGCGAGGACCCTGACCAGACATTATGTTTCGTGACATTTTGTCTGGGACTGCACTGTTTGCCAATGTCTGGTTTGAGATGGGCTAGAATGTGCCCTTTCAGCAGTATCAGTGTCAGTACTAGTTGGTTGGCTCATATTTTGGGGGCCTCATTTGATTTTCAATCAAATTCGTTTGGCCTTTTAAACCCCAAAATAATGTTGCTTTTTTATTTGAGATGACACAGAAAGTTCATGTTTATCATTTTATGGCTTGACACTGAACCACCTGAGATCAGCATGTTCAATGATGCAGATCATGCACAACTGTATTGCTTATCACCGTATCTATATCGGTCTCACAGTATCACTGACAGTTTCCTTATAATCACAGTATCAGTTTATGTCCGGGTCATGTTTTATGACCACAACTGCTGATCAGGTTGTTCTCAGAGTGGTTCAAGTACCTTTGAGTGAGCAGCCCCCAAAAGAGAGCCAAATGTATTGTATATGTAGGTTGTGAAGTAGGGTATTTGTTAATTATTGTAGTTGAAGAAACAGCCATGTTTATTATGTATTACATTAAAATAGTTTCAATATATTATCTTGTTGGTTGTGTATAAAATGGCAATTTATTTAATTGTGGTTTATACACAATATATTGTTTCCAGTATCACATTAGTATTATTGTTGTCACTTCTGATTGGTAGAATATATTTTTGAGGTCCAAAAATTAGTTGTGCAGACCATGATCAGAAGATTTCTGTTGCAACACTGGAACACCTGTTAACTGTCTGCTGGGCTTATCAGTAATATTTACAGACATAAGTTATGTTAAATTATGTAACTCCAGCTGCCAAGATACTTTCTGACCAGATCAAAGATAACTGGGAGTAAGAGTTATGTAATAAGAGCTTATGAGAGTGCAATCAATTAGTACCAAGATGATCATAGAAGAGATTTGTCATTTGTGGCCTGGATAGGAATATGAACAGTGGTCTTCAGATATAGGAATTTTACTGTACAGTTAATCTTCAGTCGTTTGAATGTCACTTTTGCCATGGCGGTTTCAAACTGACTCTAGGAGACGACCTTTGGAACTGTTCAAATGTGGTCTTAAAGACCACTTTTGAAAAGTCCCAAAGGTGGTTTTAGTATAGGAATTTTAGCGTACAGTTAAACTTCAGTGTCTTGAATGACGCTTTTACCACGGCTGTTTCAAACTCATTCTTGAGGAAAATTTCAGCATTACTCCTGATATAAGTATACAATGTATTTGGGATAAATTGGGGAGATTTTTTTACTCAATGTCTCAGGCAGTTTTAATGAGTAATTCTAACACAGCCCGCCTATATAGGCAATGGAAAATAACTGTGTTTTATTCTGCAACAAACCACAGCTCGGAAGAGCTTGACAAGTGACGTCATTAAAAACTGCCAATTTATGACGTCACTACTCGATTTTCTTGAGGTTAGACTGTGTAACGTCATTTTCTCGCATCAAAAACTTTAGAAAAGGATATAACTGCATGTGTTTCAGTGGACAATTTTAGCGGGATTTCTTCTAACAATGGCGAAAAGTTGTGAGATTTTGAAGGAAACAAAAACATTATTGCCGATTTTCAGCTTGTTAGAATCGAAATAGATCAGCTCTAGTATGTGATTTGTTGAGCAACAAATCACAGTTTGTCGGTCAGTTGTAAGTAGACAAATCACGGGCGCTACGCGCTCGTGATTTGATCTACTTGACAACTGACCTCCAAACTGTGATTTATTACTCAACAAATCACAGCTAGAGCTGATCTATTTCTTAAACACAAGGTACCTTCCAATTCAGAGGAGAATGAATACAAGCTGTATATTGCCTCCTGACCGGAGGTGCCTTCAACAACACATTCGCCCGCCAAGCACTCAATTTGTTGCCTACATTCTGTAGGCAACAACGTGAGGACTCAGCAGGCGCCTGCATTGTTGAACAATGCCTCCGGTCCTATGATTAACCCTTAACCCTTGTCCTGCTGAATATTTATATATGCCACACCCACTACCAATTATCAACCAATCATATTACTTGATGCCAATTATTGCAACAAATTCACAATCTGAATGGTAAACAATGTAGATCCTGATCAGATGGCTTTGTCTGAAGCCAACTGATCTGGATCTACATTGTTTCAAAGATAAGGCATATCCGGGATCAGCAGGACAAGGGTTAATGGGCCTGTCTCGGTGGCTCAGTCGGTGCACAGCTGACTGGTAATCGGGAGGTCAATGAATTGATCCATACTGGGTCGGCAACATTGTTTTGTCAATTTCTAAAGATTGATATCTTTCCAGTGGTCATTTCCTCCTACTGATTCAAGAAGGGCAGGTGTCCATTTCTGGTGAAAGAATATGGCCTAAAAATCAAAAATAAAAAAGTTTTCGCCGAAAAACAGTGCGAAGAAGATAAAAAAAAATGGCGAGGTCTGCTGACAGCCGGCTGGCACCAGACTTTTAGGTCTAGTGACAGCCGGCTGGCACCAGACCTAAAAGTCTGCTGACAGCCAGCAATAATATTTGTTCAATAGTAAGTACATTTGTATTCCTTTTCCGCTTTTAAAATTATTCTTTTTCATCAGATACTATACTACGTTCAAAACTGGGTTATATACTGAAAAAAGTTATTTATAGTTGTGTTTAATTTAGGAAATATTTCATTGGGGGAGGGAGGGGGGGTTCATCCATATGATATCGGTCTGATCCATGATCTTTTATTATCAGATTCTAAACTTAATGATGAGGCATAGAACTGGCAAGGGTTGGAAATCTTATGGTATGCTGCCTAACTATGCTAAAATATGTCACTTTATTTGCACTTTGTGAATTTTGCACCTCCCATCTTTGGGAAAAATTACATTGTTTCTCAATCAAGCAACAGAAATATTTGGGAAAAAACATGCTTGTTCTGGTTAAAACTTCTTTTTCATCAGTTTGGTAGTTGTTTGTTTGTTTGATTTGAGGTTTACCATCCCCATCAACACTGTAAATCAATTTGGAGACATTCCTTCCTATTTTGTGGGACTTTTAGCCGACATTGAGATGAAATGACATCTCAAGCCCTGTCGCCAAATGAAACCAATCGGGTTTATAAGCATATGGACAGTCTGACTCGCACCGCTTTGCCTTGGCAGGCTTAGATTCTCAAAGCAATTTACCAGTACTCGTGTGCGGTTGGTTTCAGCTCTGCATGGAAGCACCAAACCAAAGACTTGATTTATAGGTTCTGCTGACCCTGTCTTGGTCACACCAGTACAAAGGTTGTCCTGCGTCCCCGTCCTGTCCAGCGGGGCTTGGAGAAATAGGTTGGGATGCATGAAGCTGCCAATGAAACTGACCGAATTTGAGTACTTGTGGACTGCTTAAGTCTAAGCCTCCTGAACCAAATAATGAATTCCAGCCAAATTTGAATACTGGAAGATTTTGATGACCTGGATCCACTTTTCAAGGTCGCATAAGTCAAAAGAATGACAATTTTTGCTTATCTTCACCATATCTCCAGTTCCAATTACAGAACCAGAAATGTACTAAGTTAGACCAAATTCATCAATTTTTTCATGAGTTGGGATACAGAAAAAACAATTTTGGGCTGAAAATCAAGATTTCAGGAGCCAATGACCTTGAAAATTAAGTAAAGGTCAGCAAAATCTGATGTAATCAAATTAAAGCTTGACCAAAATATTGGATAGTGTGCAGACAAGCCCTTTTTGGTCCAAAATTGACAGTTTTTAGGGGTTTGAAAATACAGTTAGGTGCATGTAAAGGCCATCAAAATGCAGTGACTGTTTCCCCAGTCCTAGTGATATAACCATGTACATGTAAGTTTGGTCACAATCCATTCATAGGTTCAGAAGATATAGTGCCTCAAACAGGCTATGCCGAGTCGCTGATGGCCGACCTCGGTAGCTCAGTCTGATGCGCGCCTGACTGGTATTCAGGACGAGGGTTTGATACCTGCCGAGTTCGGCAACATTCTTTCAGGGAGGTTGATCATAAAATCTTATTTATGGTCATTCTCTCCCGCAAGAAGGGCAGTTGTCAGTTTCTGGCGAAAGAATGTGCACTGTACTGGATAACCGCTTAAAGGAAAAGTGTAGATAGGTAAAATGACTGGCTCAAAAATGACCTAAAATAGTGCTGACTGGGCCGTTAAACTCCAAAACAAACCATTGAGACACTGACGCCAATGCAAAGAGGATCTGCACCTAAAACATGTCTCTCTCCCCTTGTTTTTTTTTTTTTTTAGCTCGCCTGTACGAAGTACATGGAGAGCTATTGTTGTCACCTCGGTTGGCATTCGCGTGTGCATGTGTGTTTGCAATCCCGTCACATTGCGTTAAAGTTTTTCAAATGCTTATATCTCATTCTCAACAGTCACTAATCACAGACCACTCATATTTGGAAATTAAGTGCCTGGGGTGGTCCTCTGATGTTCAAAGAGAACAGACCCCTGGGTTCATGCCCCGGGTGGGGCTAGGGGTCAAAATCTAGAACACCTGTGTAATTCTGTGTTAAAGTTTTCGAAATGCTTATATCTCAACAGTCACTCATCACAAAGCATTCATATTTACAACTTGGATACCTGGGGGTGTCTTCTGAGATTCCAAGACAACAGACCCCTGGGTTCATGCCTGGGAGTGGGGATGGGGTGGGGCTAGGGGTCAAAATCCAGGACACCTTTGTAATTTGTTGTATACCTTTCCATTATACTAACAAGTTATAGACACAATTGGTTATACATCAGCCAACCAAGTGACATTGGTTCAAGTGTAAAAGGGTGGAGGTCATGGTGACCTACATTTCACGGTCCAGTGATTTTGCCTTACATCTTGAAGTCTATTTGTTGGATAAATGTCATACCTGGGATATTAGTTCCATGTGACTCCACGATTGACCTCAAAATATATCTAGGTCACTGTGACCTATATTTCATGGTTCAGCTATTTTGCCTATTATCTTGAATACTATTTGATGGAGAAATGTCATACCTGGGTTATTACATGTAGTTCCATGTGACCCGATAATTGACCGCAAAATATATCTAGGTCATGGTGACCTACATTTCACGGTCCAGTGATTTTGTCTATTATCTTGAATACTATTTGATGGAGAAATGTTATACCTGGGTTATTAGTTGCATGTGGCTCCATTATTGACCTCAAAATATATCTAGGTCAGTATGACCTATATTTCATGGTTCAGTGATTTTGCCTATTATCTTGAATACTATATTTGATAGAGAACTGTCATGCCTGGATTATTAGTTCCATGTGATCCGATAATTGACCGCAAAATATATCCAGGTCAGTGTGACCTATATTTCATGGTTCAGTGATTTTGCCTATTATCTTGAACACTATTTGATGAAGAAATGTCATACCTGGATTATTTATTCCATGTGACCCCATGATTGAGCTTGAATTATATCTAGGTCAGTGTAACTATTTCATGGTTCAGTGATTTTGCCTATTATCTTGAATAATATCTGATGGAGAAATGTCTCACCTGGATTATTACTTCCACGTGACCCGACGATTGACATAGAAATATATCTAGGTTCTTGTGATCTATTTTCATGGTTCAATAATTTTGCCTTATAATTCAGACACAATTTGATTCTGAAATGTAATATCTGGAATATATATTCCATGTGACCTGATTATTGATCTCAAATATATCTAGGTGAGTGTGACCTATATTTCATGGTTCATAAATTTTACCTTATATCTTGAAGTCGCGAAACAGGCGAGCTATGCTGTCATGCGACAGCTCTTGTTTTTGTTTGTTTTGGATCTATGATTATTTCAAGCGAGGTTGGCAAAAACTTGAGCCTTCGCTTGCAGAACTCAGCGTCACACATGTGACCTGATCCAAGCTCAAACCACAGCCCACAGCTGTGTGAGACCTAATGATTAAGAGCAAGTGCTCTTCCCCACTATGCCCTGGAGTCTTTTTGTTGCTGGTGGGGGTGGGGAACAATGCTGGTCAAACTTGGTACAGTTTATCATGGCAACATAACAAAACCTCAATGAAACTGACTTCATTTTCAAGCCAAAGGGTTCATGGGTTCATATTTACAGTTTTCTTGTGAAGGCTATATATATTCTTAGAAGCTTGACTATAAGTAGTTGAAAGCCCCTTGGCCAGGCCCTGTATTTGTTCTTCGGCTAGGTGCTTTTTCGTAGCATGCACTTTAACTTATTCCAGAAGACTTCCCCATTCAGTAAATCACTGGTTGAGTTCCCAATATTACAATTGCAGCATCTGTCTTCTATGACAGCAGATGCAGTGTGTGCCTCTCACTCTTCAACCTGTTTTGCATAGCAAAACAACCAGTCATGACATTTAAGCCTAAGCTGTGCTTTACCCACAGGTTTGAACATGTAAGTTCTACTGGTGAATATGCCTATAAATATCTTTCTTGCTGCTTACTGAATATGATTTCTAAGTCCACATGAGAAAATATTGCATCCTTCACTATTCATCAAAGTTCTGCAAGTAGTATAGTATCTCATAAAAGAGGATAATTTTAATAGTGCCAACGAATATGCTTATTATTGAACAAATATAATAGCCGGCTGTCAGCAGACTTTTAGGTCTGGTGACAGCCGGCTGTCACTAGACCTAAAAGTCTGGTGCCAGCCGGCTGTCAGCAGACACTTCCAAAAAAAATTGACATCAGTGTTTTATTTCATGCCCCCATTTGTAATATTTTCCATTATTTATACTAGCATAGATAAGATAATGGGTGCTTGTTTAAGAACTGCCTCATTGAGGTGATTCAAATGTGCACGGTACTCACAATTCATGTTTTGGAACAAAAATGTTGGAAATAATGAATATACTTGTTCACTAACACATGCCTACCGTAAATTCCAAAAAATTTGATCACCTTGAAAACTTGTAATTTTGTTAAAATTTTAACAAATTTGTTTCACGATCCAGCAAGGAGTCCAAAAAAGGCAGACGGAATAGCAAATAGTGTAGACGCTGATCAGACTGCTTCTTCTTCAGGAGCAGTCTGATCTGGGTCTGCACTGTTTACTATGGCCTGTCTGTCCCAGTACTTAACCCTTATCATGCTGAATATTCAAATTAACCACGCCCATTTCTGATTATCAGCCACTCAGATTACATGATCTAATATTTTCGTTCACATCCACAAACTGAATGTCAAACAGTGTAGATCCTGATCAGATGGCTTCTTCAGAAGCCATCTGATCTGGATCTAAACTGTTTCCAAAGATAGGGATTGTCGTGAACAGCAAGATAAGAGTTAGGATCATTATGGTAGTTGATTATACAGACTTGTTAACCCTTGTCCTGCTGACCCAGTGTAGATACAGATAAGATGGCTTCTGGGGAGAAGCCATCTGATCAGGATCTAAACTGTTTCCAAAGATAGGGGTTGTCATGAACAGCATGATAAGAGTTAGGATCATTATGGTAGTTCATTATACAGACTTGTAAACCTTGTCCTGCTGACCCAGTGTAGATACAGATAAGATGGCTTCTGTGGAGAAGCTGGCTTCTGGCGAGAAGCCATATGATCAGTATCTACGCTGTTTGACATTCAGTTTTTGCATTTGTAGGAAAAATTTACATCAAGTTCATTTTAAAAACATGTCCGTGTGAAATAATGGCGTCCAACACGGTTTCAGAAATGACAAATATTAGTAAGAAATGAAACATGTTTCTTATTTCTGCTTTCAACATAGATTGTAGGTGCTTGTAAGAACCGCGGTTTTAACGAGTTCCCACAAACTATGTTTTTGAACAAAATAAGGAAGATAATGTATACCTCCGTAAACCCCACTTTTCTTTATATAAATTGGGGTTTATAGGGGTCTTCATTTCACGGGCTTGTTATGGTGATGAATTGAAGTAATCTAATTGGTTGAAAGTCAGAAATGGTCATCGCTAAATTAATTTATCCAGCAGAACAATTATCGTTAAGGTTGTGATTTATTTACCACTGTTTGTATATGTATGTTTCAGAGACCATATGATATTCATGCAACTACCACCCCTCAGGAGGTGAAATTGTTGTTTACCACCTGCCGTCCTCACACCTCTTCCAGTTGGGATGAGTCTGTCAGAGACTTCCTCAGACAGGTGCGTCAAATTTTTCTAACACACTCACACACATGCCCCCGCCCATAGGGGCTTGAAGAAATATATGGGCTGCATGATGCTTCCACGCAGAGCTGAATCCGGCCCGCACACTAGTACTGGTAAACCGCTTAGAGGATCTAAGCCTGTCCAGGAACCGCGGTGTGAGGCGGACCGTCCATGCTAATAAACCCTACTGGTTTCATTGGGCTACAGGGCTTGAGATGTCATTTCATCTCAATGTCGGGTAAAAGTCCCACAAAATTGGAAGCAACGTCTCCAAAATGACCTTTACAGTGTTGACGGGGACGTTAAACCTCAAATCAAACAAACAAAATCTAACACACTCACACACATGCACCCACAGCCTACCGTAAAAATCCTAAAAATTTGGACACCTTGAAGACTTGCTGTAATTCTCCTAAAATTTAACTCATTACATTATGTCTTCTTTGAGCAGACATCACGTGTACAAGTCCGTGAAATGAAGACCCCCCTATACCCCACTTTATAAACAGAAAACTGGGGTTTACGGGGGTATACATTATTTTTCTTATTCTTGCTCCAAGACATAGGTTGTGGGTACTCGTTAGAACCGCCTCATTGAGGCGGTTCTAACGAGCACCCAAAACCTATGTTTACAGTATTTATAAGAAAAATATCGCGGATTTTCATCAGAAAAATGGCCGTTTTGGAGATGTGTAAAAATGCACCAATTCGCACGGATGTTTAATCCTAATGAATATGAAAAAATAATGTGTAAACACTAGTTTTCTCTGTATAAAATGGGTTTTACAAGATTGTTCATTCGGCGGACTTGTTAACATGTTTTTACACTACACGGTGGTCGTAATATGGAAATTTGAGTATAATAACAAGTTTCCCTGGTCTTTCAAAGCGGAGGAATTCCACTGATACAAAAGCGTTAACAGTTGTCCACTGCCAGAAATGTGGTTTTGGACAACAGAGGCTCAACTTTCCTATAAGCTCTCAGAAGTCCGGTTGTTCAAAGAATTGTTGGCTTAATGAGTTCATTAGTGTTCAAATATCTTCATATTGTAAACCATTGTGGCAAGTAAAATATTGAATATTCTGCAAAAGCTACTCACATTTCAAATATTAGCTTGTTTACCATAATAAATAATCAAAGTTTTAACGATATGTTAACTGACGACCTGGGGTGTGTTGTTAAAAACTGATTACGTCATTAATTAATATATCGTAAAACTTTTTATCATTTAATATGCCAAATTTACTAGTATTTTTGCTGAAAAAAATGTGAGCAGCTTTTGCAGATGCAAAAACTGCTCACAATTTTTCAGCCAAAATAACATAATTTTAGTTATTGTACTTGCTAGAACAGTTAACAATTTGAAAACTAGAATACTGTCGATGGCGCACCATCGCAAATCCCCACGCTTTCTACAGAGGGGCCAAGCAGGCTGTTTTGTGTCTTACAGTCATGTTCACAAACCCCAAAGACAGGCTTCCTCGTGATCAGTTTCCAGTGCCTGTTTAAGGGGAATGGATACACTTTCATGGGAGGCAACTCCTGCAAAAGTATTTTTGTCTCCCATTGCAATAGGGGTCAACTCTTAAAGGAAAGAATTTGCTCCTGAGGAGCAAATTCTTTCCTTTAATAGTAGACCCCCTTTTCAGTGGGACTGTGCCTATTGAAAAGTGAACAAGCAGTCCCGAAAGTTGTCTCCCTTTGAAAAATAGCGGAAAAAATGTGCTACGTGTTCCCATTCCCTTTAATCTTCTTGTATAAAGCATGTGGGAGGCTCTTTACAGAATCTCATTGTGGACACAAAGATTTTGATACATGTGCACAGAAAAACTCTGCTATTAAGACCACCTAAAATTATGACTGAATCTACTTTTAAAAGCTTATTAGGGCCCCGCACTGAAAGTGTGGGTGCCCTATAGTAATCACTCTGTCCGTCCGTCTGTCTGTCTGTCCGTCCGTCTGTCCGTCCACAAATTTTTTTATCCTCCATAACTTTTTATTATTCCTGGATGGATTTAAATATTACTTGGCATCACTCTGTCCATCCGTCTGTCTGTCTGTCTGTCTGTCCGTCTGTCCGTCCACAAATTTTTTTATCCTCCATAACTTTCTTATTCCTGGATGGATTTAAATATTATTTGGCAGAAATGTTTACCATAATGTAATGGAGTGTTGCGCGCAAGACTCAGGTCCGTACCTCAAAGGTCAAGGTCATACTTAGAGGTTAAAGGTCAAAAAAGGGTCTTTCCTGTGTCCAATTAATAACTTTGTTATTATTCCTGGATGGATTTAAATATTACTTGGCAGAAATGTTAACCATAATGTGACGAAGTGTCACACGCAAGACCCACAGCCGTACCTCAAAGGTCAAGGTCATACTTAGAGATAAAAGGTCAAAAAAGCGTCTTTTTTATTGTGTCCAATCTATAACTTTCTTATACCTGGATGGATTTAAATATTACTTAGCAGAAATATTAACCATAATGTGACATTGTGTCACGCGCAAGACCCAGGTCCGTACCTCAAAGTCAAGGTCATACTTAGAGGTGAAAGGAAAAAAAAACGTCTTTTTTAACATCAACATTTTCCTACTCCTCTGATAGCGCTGCCGGGGCCCTAGTCAGTTTCACTGACAGCTCTAGTTGAGAAGGTTTCAGCTAGTCTCTCTTTTTGTTTTCTACACCCAGTTTTTCCTAATAAGGGACCACCTTTGAGACTGTTCAAAAGTGGTCTTAAGACCACATTTCAACAGTCCCCAAGGTGGTCTGAAAATAGGGATGTTACTGTATTTATCCTTATCCTGCTGAACACGATAAGCCCTTAATTAATTACTTTGCTAACAGGGTAGATCCAGATCTGATGGCTTCTGAAGGAGCTATCTGATCAGGATCTACACTGCCATTGAGTTTGTGAATTTGAACAAATACATTATATCAAGTATTTTGATTGGTTGATAGTCAGAAATGGGTGTGACAAAATTAATTTGTTCAGCAGGATAAGGGTTAACAATGCCTTTCCTGCCAATCTTAGTTTGAACTACTACCTATATCACTTAAGTGCAACTATTAAGGCAGCACAGAACATTTAAAACGGTCTTTATCATAGCAGCGGATAAGGTAAGTATTTTGTGATAATTGAAGGATATTTATTGTCAGTTCTCCATAAAAACCTGTGTTGTGGGTATTCAATAGAACTGCCTCACTGAGGCAGTTCTACTGAGTACCCATAACATAGTTTGATTTGGAGAAATAGGGGAAACTATCCTTTAATTGTCACAAAATACTAAGACCTTGTCTTAATATGTTGAATTTCAAAACTAAAGGAACATAGAACAATTGGGCAACACATAATGAAAAGGTGTCTTGGAGCAAGTGTTGCTAGAAAAGACACAGATCAGCCTGCACATCCATGCAGTCTGATCAGACCTTTGCTGTATGGATGACCAGGAATACAAAGCTTCTTTATGCAGCCAGTTTTGTGAACAGACTGATTTGAGTCTTTTTGGCTCAGTGCACGTGCTCACAAACCCATTTTTGCTTGTCATGCCTTATTCATCACGTGAACAAGTTCGTGAAATGAACACCCCCTTACACCCCACTTTATATAGAGAAAACTGGGGTTTACGGGGGTAAACAATATTTTTCTTATTTCTTCTCCTAGACATGGGTTGTGGGTACTCGTTAGAACCGCCTCAATGAGGCGGTTCTAACGAGTACCCACAACCTATGTTTGCAGTACAAATAAGAAAAATATCACAGATTTTCGTCAGAAAAGTAGCCATTTTGGAGATGTAAAAATTGCACTATGTCGCACGGGTGTGTTATCGTAATGTGATGATAAGTTAGGAATAATTATCTCAAACCGGCTTGCAATACGGACTGAGGAATCTGAACCATCAGCATCACTTTGCTGAACCTAGATTTGTCCTTTTCTGAAAACAGTATAGATCGAGAACAGCTGCCATGGCTTCTGATCTATTCTATTCTGTGTCCATAGTCGAAATTGAAATCATGCAGTACAAATGGCTGAAAATCGGGGAAGAGTGTAGCATATAGAGGATCTTACATGAATGCTCATGTATTATTGAATATATTAAACGAGTTGAGGAAAAGGGATAAAATGCGAGCCTTCACTGAGCATTTTATGCCTTTTCCTCAACAAGTTTAATAAATTCAATATTACATGAGCATAAATGCAAGATTCTTCTCTCTCTATGACATTTAAAACTCATTTTATCCATGATTGTTTTACAAAAATGTCAATACTCTCATCAGTACTAATGCCACATCGTTATGGAAGTCATACATTTAATTTTAATTATCTAATTTGCATATTTAATCCACTAGTGGATTACTGAATTTATTACATGGCATTATTACATTCTCAGACACAATGTCATATGATAAATTGAAATATTCAGTGCAGTGAGGCGGACATTTGTGACATTAATTCTTGACCCTTAGATTCTGATTTTTTGCCGTCTATATCTATGATAGCAGTTAGGTTCTAGTTTTGTATATTTCAGCTACTCCAAATAGACCCAGAGAAGCGTCTATGTAACTTAGCAGGAATGAAACAGCACAAGTATCTACAGGATATAGACTTCTCCAAGGTTCTCCAGAGACAGATCAAACCAACTTTTGTGCCTTCGGTAAGATACATAGAAAATATTTACTTGTTTTTGAGGTGAATCATCATCATCAACGGATTTTTGATTAACATGCAGATAAAGGGGCAACGTCCACATAAGTGGGCCCCTTTCCAGGTAGCTGGCTTGCTGCACGCATGGCAGATCTTACACCAGATCTCCAGGTTTGTCTATTGTGAGGATCCATAGCAGAGAGCTTCCATTCTCTGCAATCTCTTTCTGTTAGCTGCTTCCAGGTCATCTTGGGCCTTCCAGGCCCCTGTTTTCCACCTACCTGTATGTCACAGGCAGTCTTGACTGCACCGTTGGAGCGTTGCACATGTCCATACCAGCAAAGCCTTCTCTCTTTCAGGATGAGGTCCAGGTCCTCAATGCCAAGACGCTCAAGTAACTCACTGGACCTGATGGTGATAGTGTCCTGTGGCTTGACATTGCAGATCTGTCGGATCATTACCCTGTCATTCCACTGTAGACGTTGGAGGTTTGGCTTTGTCAATGGCCATGTCTCACTGGCATGGAGCATTGCGCTCCACGCACAAGAGCTATACACATGGCCATGTGTTTTGAACGAGAGGTGGCAGGAAGAGAGAACTGGTGGCAACTCCTTGAATTTCTTCCAGGCTGTTTTCACACGTGATGTAGTTGAAAGGTCGCAACCACCTGCTGCAGAGAGCATATCACCTAGATAGCAAAGGGAAGCTACAACTTCCAGCTTGTCAGATTCGACTTGAACTTCCCTGTGTGGTCTGCCATCTAAGGGGTGTGCAGTTCCCCGGCATCGTGTACACCTGTAATCAGGGTCCTCTATCAGGCGTTTAAGCCCACTGCATTTCTTGTGCACCCAGAACTTGCAGCCATTACAAAGGATACTGTTGCTGCCCACTCCAGTGCGACATACAGCGCATGGGAACTGGCCTGTACTCTGCAATAGGTCCAGACCTGTACCACAGATCATGATCTTTGTCTTTCCTGCATTCACTCTCAGCCCTTTCGCCTACATTGCGTCTTTCCAAGTTAAGAGCCTCCTGACACATTCCTCAAGGGATTCAGCTATGATGTCAAGGTCATCAGCATACAGGTCTTCCCAGGGGACTCCAGAGCGGGACTCGCATGACAAGGCTTCAAGCACAATGATGAAAAGCAGTGGGCTGAGAACAGAGCCTTGATGAACACCCACCTTCACCTCGAATTCTTCACTGTAACCATCACCAACGCGGACACGGCTCCGAGCATTAGCATACATCCCTTGGACCAATTTCACAATCCACTCGCCTACTCCAAGTTTTCTTAGTGCCCACCAGATGAATTTCCGAGGCACTCGGTCAAATGCCTTCTCCAGGTCTACAAAAGCCATGTAGAGTCTCCTGTTGGCCGCCAGATACTTCTCTTGCAGCTGCCGTACAACAAAAATTGTGTCTGATGTGCCTCTTCCTGGGACGAAGCCAAACTGGGTATTGGTGATGGACACTTACTGCCTAATGAGGCCATCCACAATCCTCTCCAGGACTTTCATGACCTGTTCTGTCAGCTTGAGACCACGATAGTTGCCCCACTCCAATGCATCGCCCTTGCCCTTGTAGAGACAGACAATGAAACTCTGTTCCCAGTCAGAGGGTACCTTTCCATCACGGATGATTGCAGCTGCAAGGTCGCGGATCATCAAGGCACCCGCATCACCTGCAGCTCTTATCATCTCCACCACTATGGCAGAGGGACCCGGTGTTTTGCCAGTCTTCATCTGAGAGATAGCCTTCTTAACCATATCAATAGTGATTGGGACGGGCGGCCCTTCCACTGGTGGTTCATCAGACAGGTGGTCTGGGTCTCAGTCAAACTCAACATTGAGTAGCCTTTGGTAGTGTTCTAACCAGGCCCTCTGCTTTGAGTCTTCACTCATTGACATCTCCCCTGCATCATTCTTTTCTGGTTTGTTGCCTACAACATCGGCATTCTCTCTTCTCATCTGGTTAGCAAGGCAGTATCCTTCTGAGGACTTTAGAGTCAATATTCTTGAAGATCTCCTTCTCAGCTTCTTGGCGAGCATGATCCACTGCACGTCTGGCTATGCGTTTTGCCGCAAGATATGATGCACGGGTGCCCTTACCAGTCTTCCATGCCTTAAAGGCTTGCCGCTTGGCTGCAATGACCTTATTAACATCCTCATTCCACCACCAGGTTTCCTGATGCCAGTGGTGGGGCCGAGTTTTGCCGCACACCTCTTCAGTTGTCTTGAGCAGACCTGTCTTGATGCTGTTCCATATATCCTCAGTGGTACCATCAGTTACAACTGCTGAAGCATTTACATGCTGGCTGAAAACCTGGAAATGATTTCTTGTCTGAGATTCTTTCAGCTTCCAAACTTTCAGTCTGGGGGTGAACTTGCGCTTGGGTTTTGGTGGCACATCAATCCTCATGTCGCATACAAGTAGCTGATGTTGCAGGGCTACTTCCTCGCCAGGGATCACTTTCACATCTGTGACAAGTTTGCGCATTGTCCTGCGGAAAAGGATGAAATCTATCTGCGTCGCTGCGGCTTCCTGACTTGTACGTGATAAGATGACTGTCGCGTTTCTTGAATACCAAAATTTTTTCATCAAGTGTGTTGCAAACATTAGAATTTTCACGAGTGCAAGTTCTGAAGTTTTCAACACATGAGATAAAATGTTTTTGGTATTTATCGAAAAAAAGACGCCTCGATAGCGCAGTAGTTAACGAGTTCGACTTATGATTGAGAGGTTGTGCGTTGGAATCTGGTCACCGGTATCGAGCTGTGTTCTTGGGCAAGACACATAATGACACTGTCCCACTCCACCCAGGTGTAAGTAGGTAGCAGTGGTGTAAAAGCCACTGCCTCTCAAGCGTGCGCACATGAAAATAGCTGGAATGAGTGTTCGAGAGCAATTCAATAAGCTTGAAGCTTTCATCGCAATCGAACTAAAATAAATTAGTATAAACTAAAGTAAATTGTCTGCTCATAGTGTAGTTTATATTTTCTTGTCCTTTGGGATCATTATTTCCATTGGTTTAAACAATATTTTATTTCGAGCTTTGATACATTTACAATACACATATATAAGTACGATGTGGCTAAATTCCATTGTGGAACCTTGAAAGAATTTCCGGGTCACTGATGAGGACTAATTGGCCGAAAGTAGCTAGTCTGGGCCAGAAAACTGTAAACTTCATACTTTTAAGTTCTGTGGTGTATTCTTTCTTTGCTTCCAAAGGATAACCCTATGACTTGGGCCACATGTGAGATGCCAAGTTCTGCAACAGAAGGTCAGGTGGTTTTTCTCTGGGTACTCCAGTTTTTGACCACCTCTGATTAACAATTGGCTCAAAATAAGCGAAATTATCCATAAAACCAAACCCCATCCCCCCCAAAAAAAAATCATAAAAAAGACAAAAGTAGCATAGTAACACATTATATAGCTATGCTGTTGAAAAAGTACTAATGGGCTGCACAAGCAAATGGGATCGTTGTGTCTGGTATAGACTCAGATCAGCCTGCACATTGGTGCAGTCAGATCATCAGAGTTTTCGCTATGACACTTTAGATCATGCCTGTTAACCTTTTACCAGTCAATCACAACAATTGCTGTCTGCTTTGTTGTCTACTAGATACTTTATAACCAGCCTCAGTAGCGCTGTCGGATGCGCGTCTGACTGGTGATCATTGAGGCGGTTCTAACGAGTACCCACAACCTGTGTCTTGGAGTAAAAATAAGAAAAATAATGTTTACCCCTGTAAACCCCAGTTTTCTCTATACAATGTGGGGTGTAAGGGGGTGTTCATTTCACAAACTTGTTCAGGTGATGAGATGGAGTTTTTCTTGGTCTCTTTTGGTTTAACCCAATGCTTATCCAGAGAAGGTTGTATTCTGATTGAATCATTATGAAAACATGCCTATTAAAATATATTGAAAATTTTACCATCAAAAACTGAAAATTTTCAAATGGAACATTCAAATATTTTTCATATTTCTGCTGAAAACACGGATTGTGGGTACTCGTTAGAACCGCCTTAGCTAGGCGGTTCTTACGAGTTCCCACAATCTATGTTTAGGCCCCCACCTATCTGGGCTTGAAGAAATAGATGGGCTGCCTGATGCTTCCATGCAGAGTTGAAACTGACCGCACACGAGTACTGGTAAACCGCATAGAGGATCTAAGCCTGCTCAGGCAAAGCGGTGTGAGTCGGTCCGTCCATGCTTATAAACCGTATTGGTTTCATTGTGCGACAGGGCTTGAGATGTCATTTCATCTCAATGTCGGGTAAAAGTTCCACCAAAATTGGCAGCAACATCTCCAAAATGACCTAAACAGTGTTGATGGGGACGTTGAACCTCAAATCAAACAAACAAACAAACAAAACAATTTATGTTTTTGAGTAGAAATAAGAAAAAAATGAATACCCCCGTAAACCCTAGTTTTACTACATAAAAATGGGGTTTACGGGGGTCAAAATTACATAGGTGCATTTTCATGTGCTTTGTCCTGCTCTGAAGATGCCTTTAGCTTGTTGTGTCCTCTCAAGATTCCAGTAACAACAACTGTCGTTTGGCTTTGTTGTCTGCTGGTCACTTTATAAGTCATTTATGCAAACAGGAGCAGTCTAATCTGGGTTCATATTGTATGCATGTATGCAAAAATATTTACTGTAAAAATCCTAAAAAATCAGACACCTTAAGGACTTGCTGTAAATCTTGTAAAATTTTAACAAATTTGTTTCATGATCCAGCAACGAGTCCAAAAGGTGCAGACAGAATTGGCAAACAGTGTAGACCCTGATCAGACTGCTCCTTCAGGAGCGGTCTGATCTGGGTCTGCACTGTTTGCTTCGGCCTCTCTGTCCCAGTACATAGGATCATTACGGTAAAAAAAAGTTTGCAAGAAGATGCAGCAGATGACTAAGAGACAAACATTTTCAGATCCGGTTTTTCTTGGGTTATCATTGCTTTTCATTCGCCGGCATTTAGTTTGATTTTAGCTACTGGTTTTGGCCAATTGGCACTCATATAGTAAGATCATTGATTTTCAGAAGGACCACCTTAATTGTGACCCAACCTATGAGTTGGAGGAAATGATTATAGAAGCTAATCCACTTCACAAAAAAAAGAAACGTCTTGCAAAGCAGCTATCATCAAGAAAGTCTGACGGACACACATCACTGGTAATGTATAATATGCCCCTCCTATCGGGGGATTATCACCACATTTTCCATCAATTTGTCACAGAGTTACAGGTAACTACCCTTGGGAGGCAAAAATAATTCTGAAAGAGTTGCCTTTCCTAAATGTTGTTTATAATGAAATGTCACTGGAATAAACCATCATTGTTTTAGGACAAGGAGGGGTTTTCTTGAAAACTGTGTCTGTTTTTTAAGGGAAGCGTGGCTTTTCTTATAGAACTGAAGTGAAAAGAAATGCTTTATGTCTTGGTGCCTTTGAGAATGAATGAAAAGCATTCTTTGTCAGAGTGTATTAACCCTTATCTTGCTGTTCACGACAGGCCCTATATTTGCAAACAGTGTAGATCCAGATCAGGTGGCTTCTGAAGAAGCCACCTGATCAGGATCTACACTGTTTGGCATTCAGTCTATGAATTTGTAGCAATAAATTACATCAAGTAATTTGATTGGTTGGTAGACAGAAATGGGTGTGGCTTAAATGAATATTCAGCAAGATAAGGGTTAATGCACCTTTGGTCAGCTGGTTCAGTTAGATACGTGTATGACTGGTGACAGATGTTCAAAGCATCATTAGCTGAAGGAGTTTGTTTAAGAAATAGATCAGCTCTAACTGTGATTTGTTGAGTAATAAATCACAGTTTGGAGGTCAGTTGTAAAGTAGACAAATCACGAGCGCGTAGCGCGCGTGATTTGTCTACTTACAACTGACCGACAAACTGTGATTTATTACTCAATAAATCACAGACTAGAGCTGATCTATTTCGATTCTAACACGCTGAAAATCGGCAATAATGTTGTTGTTTCCTTCAAAAACTCACAACTTTTCGCCATTGTTAGAAGAAATCCCGCTAAAATTAACGACTGAAACACATGCATTTACATCCTTTTCTAACGTTTTCGATGCGAGAAAATTACGTTACACCGTCTAACGTCAAGGAAATCGACTAGTGACGTCATGAATTTGAAGTTTTTAATGACGTCATTCGTCACGCTCTTCCCTGCTGTGATTTGTTGTAGAATAAAACACAGTTAGTTTTCATTGCCTATATAGGCGCGCTGTGTTAGAATAGTGGTCAAAGTGTTAACTGTTCTAGCAAGTAAAGTATCTAATATAGTGTTATTTTTTCAGCAAAAATATGAGCATATTTGCCATATTAAATGATAAAAGTTTTAACGATATCTCCGCCCCCACCCATCTTGCTTGAAGAAATAGATGGGCTGCATGATCCTTCCACGCAGAGCCGAACGAAACCTTCGGCATACTAGTGCTGCTAAACCGCTTAGAGGATCTAAGCCTGTCCAGGAACCGCTTATAAGCCCTATTGGTTTCATTGGGCGACAGGGCTTGAGATGTCATTTCACCTCAATGTTGGGTAAAAGTCCCACAAAATTGGAAGCAACGTTTCCAAAATGACCTATACTGTTTGAAGGGGACGTTAAACCTCAAATCAAACAAACATATGTAACGATATCTTGACTAACGACATTGTTAGTTTTGAACAACTGGCCCGTTTGATCCTTGCAAGGTCCAGCAACATTCTGTCATGGAGATAATCCTGAAATATTTTCAACAGTCATTCACTCCTTTCTGCTGAGTCAAGAAATACCATAAAAATTCTAAAAATTCGGACACCTTGAGAACTTGCTGTAATTCTCCTAAAATTTTAACAAATTTGTTTCACAATCAAGCAAGGAGTCCAAAAAGTGCCAACTGAATTGCAAACAGTGTAGTCCCTGATCAGAATGCTCCTTCAGGAGTCATTTGATCTGGGTCTGCACTTTTAACTTTGACCTGTCTGTCCTAATAATTTGGATGATTATTGTACAATTGTCAGTTTTTGATGAAAAAATGTGCACTATGCTGGTTAACCATGGCTGGTGTTGACTGGCTTAACAAACTCCAAACCGAGTAACTAAATCACCTTCAGTGATTATGTTTCGATATTTTAGGATGCAGATGAGGAGAAGGCTGTCAACGATGCATTTTATGATTTCAAGGTCTTCAACAGGGAGAGGTAATTGATAGTCTGATTATAAAAGTCATTACCCCTATCAGTCCACATTACAACACCCCATGTGTCCACATTATAACAGTCCTTTATGACAACATCCCCTTGTGTCCACATTATAACACATTGCAACAACACCCCAGTGTGTCCACATTATAAAAGTCCTTATGACAGCACACCCATGTGTCCACATTACAACAGTCATTGCAACAACACCCCAATGTGTCGACATTATAAAAGTCCTTATGACAACACCCCATTGTGTCCACATTACAACAGTCATTGCAACAACACCTCAATGTGTCCACATTATAAATGTCCTTATGACAACACCCCCATGTGTCCACATTACAACAGTCATTGCAACAACACCCCAATGTGTCCACATTATAAAAGTCCTAATGACAACACCCCCATGTGTCCACATTACAACAGTCATTGCAACAACACCTCAATGTGTCCACATTATAAAAGTCCTAATGACAACACCCCATCGTGTCCACATTTCAACAGTCATTGCAACAACACCTCAATGTGTCCACATTATAAAAGTCCTTATGACAACACCCCGATGTGTCCACATTACAACAGTCATTGCAACAACACCCCAATGTGTCCACATTATAAAAGTCCTTATGACAACACCCCATCGTGTCCACATTACAACAGTCATTGCAACAACACCTCAATGTGTCCACATTATAAAAGTCCTTATGACAGCACACCCATGTACACCCCAATGTGTCCACATTATAAAAGTCCTTATGACAACACCCCATTGTGACCACATTACAACAGTCATTGCAACAACACCTCAATGTGTCCACATTATAAAAGTCCTTATGACAGCACACCCATGTACACCCAAATGTGTCCACATTATAAAAGTCCTTATGACAACACCCCATTGTGACCACATTACAACAGTCATTGCAACAACACCTCAATGTGTCCACATTATAAAAGTCCTTATGACAACAACCCCATGTGTCCACATTACAACAGTCATTGCAACAACACCCCAATGTGTCCACATTATAAAAGTCCTCATGACAACATCTCCATGTGTCCACATTACAACAGTCATTGCAACAACACCTCAATGTGTCCACATTATAAAAGTCCTTATGACAACACCACCATGTATCCACATTACAACAGTCATTGCAGCAACACCCCAATGTGTCCACATTACAACAGTCATTGCAGCAACACCCTGATGTGTCCACATTACAACAGTCATTGCAACAACACCCCAATGTGTCCACATTATAAAAGTCCTTATGACAACACCACCATGTATCCACATTACAACAATCATTGCAGCAACACCCCAATGTGTCCACATTAAAACAGTCATTGCAACAACACCCCAATGTGTCCACATTACAACAGTCATTGCAGCAACACCCCATTGTGCCCACATTACAACAGTCATTGCAGCAACACCCCAATGTGTCCACATTACAACAGTAATTGCAAGAACACCCCAATGTGTCCACATTATAAAAGTCCTTATGACAACACCCCATTGTGTCCACATTACAACAGTCATTGCAACAACACCTCAATGTGTCCACATTATAAATGTCCTTATGACAACACCCCCATGTGTCCACATTACAACAGTCATTGCAACAACACCCCAATGTGTCCACATTATAAAAGTCCTAATGACAACACCCCCATGTGTCCACATTACAACAGTCATTGCAACAACACCTCAATGTGTCCACATTATAAAAGTCCTTATGACAACACCCCATCGTGTCCACATTTCAACAGTCATTGCAACAACACCTCAATGTGTCCACATTATAAAAGTCCTTATGACAACACCCCGATGTGTCCACATTACAACAGTCATTGCAACAACACCCCAATGTGTCCACATTATAAAAGTCCTTATGACAACACCCCATTGTGTCCACATTACAACAGTCATTGCAACAACACCTCAATGTGTCCACATTATAAAAGTCCTTATGACAGCACACCCATGTACACCCCAATGTGTCCACATTATAAAAGTCCTTATGACAACACCCCATTGTGACCACATTACAACAGTCATTGCAACAACACCTCAATGTGTCCACATTATAAAAGTCCTTATGACAGCACACCCATGTACACCCAAATGTGTCCACATTATAAAAGTCCTTATGACAACACCCCATTGTGACCACATTACAACAGTCATTGCAACAACACCTCAATGTGTCCACATTATAAAAGTCCTTATGACAACAACCCCATGTGTCCACATTACAACAGTCATTGCAACAACACCCCAATGTGTCCACATTATAAAAGTCCTCATGACAACACCTCCATGTGTCCACATTACAACAGTCATTGCAACAACACCTCAATGTGTCCACATTATAAAAGTCCTTATGACAACACCACCATGTATCCACATTACAACATTCATTGCAGCAACACCCCAATGTGTCCACATTACAACAGTCATTGCAGCAACACCCTGATGTGTCCACATTACAACAGTCATTGCAACAACACCCCAATGTGTCCACATTATAAAAGTCCTTATGACAACACCACCATGTATCCACATTACAACAATCATTGCAGCAACACCCCATTGTGTCCACATTAAAACAGTCATTGCAACAACACCCCAATGTGTCCACATTACAACAGTCATTGCAGCAACACCCCATTGTGCCCACATTACAACAGTCATTGCAGCAACACCCCAATGTGTCCACATTACAACAGTAATTGCAACAACACCCCAATGTGTCCACATTATAAAAATCCTAATGACAACACCCCCATGTGTCCACATTACAACAGTCATTGCAACAACACCCTAATGTGTCCACATTATAAAAGTCCTTATGACAACACCCCCATGTGTCCACATTACAACAGTCATTGCAACAACACCTCAATGTGTCCACATTACAACAGTCATTGCAGCAACACCCCAATGTGTTCACATTACAACAGTCATTGCAGCAACACCCCAATGTGTCCACATTACAACAGTCATTGCAACAACACCTCAATGTGTCCACATTATAAAAGTCCTTACGACAACACCCCCATGTGTCCTCATTACAACAGTCATTGCAACAACACCTCAATGTGTCCACATTATAAAAGTCCTTATGACAACACCACCATGTATCCACATTACAACAGTCATTGCAACAACACCTCAATGTGTCCACATTACAATAGTCATTGCAACAACACCCCAGTGTGTCTTCATTACAACAGTCATTGCAACAACACCCCGATGTGTCCACATTACAACAGTCATTGCAGCAACACCCAATGTGTCCACATTACAACAGTCATTGCAGCAACACCCCAATGTGTCCACATTACAACAGTCATTGCAACAACACCCCATGGTGTCCACATTATAAAAGTCCTTATGACAGCACACCCATGTGTCCACATTACAACAGTCATTGCAACAACACCCCAATGTGGCCACATTTCAACAGTCATTGCAACAACACCCCAGTGTGTCCACATTATAAAAGTCCTTATGACAACACCTCAATGTGTCCACATTACAACAGTCATTGCAGCAACACCCCAATGTGTCCACATTACAACAGTCATTGCAACAACACCCCAGTGTGTCCACATTACAACAGTACTTATGACAGCACACCCATGTATCCACATTACAACAGTCATTGCAACAACACCTCAATGTGTTCACATTATAAAAGTCCTTATGATAACACCACTATGTATCCACATTACAACAGTCATTGCAGCAACACCCCAATGTGTCCACATTATAAAAGTCCTTATGACAACACCACCATGTATCCACATTGCAACAGTCATTGCAACAACACCTCAATGTGTCCACATTATAAAAGTCCTTATGACAACAACCCCATGTGTCCACATTACAACAGTCATTGCAACAACACCTCAATGTGTCCACATTATAAAAGTCCTTATGACAACACCCCCATGTGCCCACATTACGAAAATCATTGCAACAACACCCTGCAGTGTCCACATTAAAAAAGTCATTGTAACAACACCCCATATGTCCACATTACAACAGTCATTGCAACAACATCCCCATATGTCCACATTATAACAATCATTGCAATAACACCCCCATAAGTCCACATAAGTCCACAGTCATTGCAACAACATCCCCATATGTCCACATTATAACAGTCATTGCAACAACATCCCCATATGTCCACATTATAACAGTCATTGCAACAACATCCCCATAAGTCCACATTATAACAGTCATTGCAACAACATCCCCATATGTCCACATTATAACAATCATTGCAACAAAATCTCCATATGTCAACATTATAACAGTCATTGCAACAACATTCCCATATGTCCACATTATAACAGTCATTGCAACAACATCCCCATATGTCCACATTATAATAGTCATTGCAACAAAACCTCTGTATGTCCACATTATAACAGTCATTGCAACAACATCCCCATATGTCCACATTATAACAGTCATTGCAACAACAGCCCCATATGTCCACATTATAACAGTCATTGCAACAACATCCCCATATGCCACATTATAACAGTCATTGCAACAACATCTCCATATGTCCACATTATAACAGTCATTGCAACAACATCCCCATAATTATGTCCACATTATAACAGCCATTGCAACAAAATCTCCATATGTCCACATTATAATAGTCCTTTTTACAACACCCCCATGTGAAATATTTCAAATTTTCGTAAGAGAAGAACCATTTTTAAGATATAAGGTATGTCATTTAGATGTGTTATCGCATTGAGCAAAGACTCTGGCTAGGCAGGCTTAATTCACAGGCTTATCTGAGTCTTTCCTAGTTGCAGGCTTTTTGTGTCCTGGATTATGTTTTATTAGTTCCAAAGTTTTGTGAATGTGTTCAATTCCTTTTGGGTTGGCAACATTCTTTCATGTTGATTTATCATGAAATCTTTTCATTGGGTCATTCTCTTCCTACCACTGATTCAAGAAGGGCAGTTGACAGTTTCTGTGTGTGTGTGTGTGGGGGGGGGGGGGAGAATGTGCACTGTACTAGTAAACTGCTTGTGTATAAGCATGCCTAGGAAATGTGTGGTTAGGTAAACTGACTGGTTTGATATGACCTAAAAATTGTTGACTAGGCCATAAAACACCAAACAAACAAGACGGCCCCCGCATAGTGGCTTGAAGAAATAGATGGACTGCATGATGCTTCCACGCAGAGCTGAAATGGACCGCACACGAGTACTGGTAAACCGCTTAGAGGATCTAAGCCTGCCCAGGCAAAGCGGTGTGAGTCGGACCGTTCATGCTTAGTTTCATTGGGCGACTAGGCTTGAGATTTCATTTCATCTCAATGTTGGGTAAAAGTTCCACAAAATTGGAAGCAACATCTCTAAAAAATAACCTACACAGTGTTGACAGGGACATTAAACCTCAAATCAAACAAACAAAACTAAAGTAACAAACAAAATTGCCATTGTGTGAAACACAGACAATATTTTCCACTTATTTGTAACTTATTGTTTCAAACCTCTTTTCAGGGACTCAGGGGAAAAACGGCGGCTGCAGACGACAAAAAGTGACTCGGCTATTGCTCAACACAAAATATCTCGCACGGACAAGGACCAAGAAATTTACAAACAGTCGTTATGTAAAGCGAATAGCGAGGGAGCAGCTCAGTCAATTACTGTGAAATCTAACAGCTGATGAGCAGACGACACTTCAGTTGAATTGGATATTGTTGAATGATCTTGCTGCCATGAATGTTCTTAATGCTCTGTCTGCAGGGTATTTTTCAGCAGACAACATTTTGAAATATTTTTCTTATTTTTCCTTAAAAAACAGGATTTGATATCCATAGCAGGATTTGACATTTCATGCAAATTGTCTCTGACAATTTGCATGAGATGTCAAATCCTTTGTCTCTGACAATTTGCATGAGATGTCAAATCCTTTGTCTCTGACAATTTGCATGAGATGTCAAATCCTGTTTTCTGGGAAAAAAAGAAAAATACCAACAATTTGTTGTCTGCTGAATTGGCATAGAGAGTGGTGAAGGCTAACACTGCATTCTGGGTATTTTTTAAGCAGACAACATTTTGAAATATATTTTTCTAAATTTTTTTTTTCAGGAAACAGGATTTGACATTACATGTAAATTTCCTATGGAGACAATTTGCATGTGATGTTGAATCCTGTTTTCTTGGAAAAACAAGAAAAATACCAATAAATTGTCGTCTGCTGAATTAGCCTACGAAGTGGTAAAGGTTAAAAAAGCTATAACAGTCAGCTTTGGCATCAGGTCCACTTCATTGATCATTCTTTCTGATATTTTTCATGAGTTTTTTTTTCCTATAATTTAACCCTTAAAGCACCACAGTGATTTTTAGAGCAGATGGGCAATTTTCTAAATTACTTTTCTGAGAAAATAAGGCTTGACATTTCATGTCGATCCTCTGCCCAGCAGACGATTTGCATGTAATTCCAAGCCTGATTTTTTCACTGAAAATAAGATGGGAATGTTTGAAAATGATGTCTGAAAATGTTGTGTTAGGAAGTATGAGTTAGGAGACAAGTTACACTAATGCAGTTACACTGCTGGACATATTGTTTTGTTGAAAGGGAGTGAACCTTTGATGATTTTTTGAAAATGAGAGCTTTCTATTACGATGGGTGTTCATTTAATTTAGTTGCTAATACCGCCCCACCCCCCAACCACCCCTACCATGTGGCTGTAAGGAGCAAGTTGATTTCACAGGGGAGTGAATTTCTATGATAGGATGAAATTTTGATCTAATCTCTTCACTTCAGTCTTATAAAAGTTATTGAGTGAGTGAGTGAGTGAGTTTTAGTTTTACGTCCCACCAACAGCTAAGGTCATACGGAGACGGGACCTCGGTTTAAAGACTCATCCGAAAGTCTGGAGAAGCCCGGGATCGATCCTGCGATCCCTGGTTTACAAGGCGAGTAGCGTAACCACTGCACCACGGAGGCTTCTGAATAATAAAAGTTATTGAAAGTTCAAGTTGGTGCTGTCATATAAACTCAAAATGAAAAATTAAAAACAAAACAAGCTTTGAAATTAGGGCCTACATTAAAGGTCGCATTCGTCTGAATTTTTCAGTTTCGCAGATTTATAGTGAAATGTGTCAGATACATGGGACATCTGTTGTCACAAAAACGTCAATTTTCTGGTGGCATAAAAAATTTAAAGGTGGTAAAACTGACCTGAAAGATGAGCCCCATCCTGGCCAGCCAAGAAAAGCTGCTACAAAAGCTTAATGTTGGTGCTGTAGCAGATATGGTCAAGCGAGATAACAAGGTTCAGGGTGAAAAAAATTGGTGATTGTGTGGTATTTCATCACAAACAGTTCATTAGATTTTGACTCAGGAATTGAAACTTAGAAAGGTTTATGCAGGAAAGGTCCTGCATCTCTTGACCAAAGAACAAAAGACCATCCGTGAAAAAATGGCAAAAAAGTGCAATAAAAAATTGACAAACCTGGAATTTCAGAGCTGTTTACAGGTGATGAAATCTGGGTCTATTGTTTTGTGCAGCAGAGAGGCACCACTAACAAGCAGTGGCTATAAAAAAAGACAAGCAAGATGGTCATTGCCAAAAAATTAAAAGCGTGGCAAAAGTTTTGTATACAGTATTCTTCAACTGAGATGGACCCTTTGTTTATATTCCCATACCAAATGGCAAGACACAGGTAAATTTTATAAGAATGGTGTGTTGTAAAAAGTCCAGGCTCACTTTGAAAAACATAGACCTGCAACCGTATTAAGAGTCTGTTTTTTAGCTATGAAAATGCACCTGCTCACAAGTGTGCTCTTGTCCAAGACTTCTTGAAAGAGGAAATGGTAGTTTAGCTCTCTCATCCACCTTATTCCCCAGACCATAAGCCCTGCAACTTTTTCCCATTTCCTTTTACTAAAGAAAACATGGGTCTCCAGGGTATACCTAAAAAGGTCTACTTCTCTGCCGTTACAGAATGGATTTTGAGACTTGAAAAATGTGTTTCCGTCAAGGGAGAATACTTGGAAGGGTGAAAGTAAACGAAAAGTGAATGGGATTAATAAGGGGCCTTGTAGAACCCCAATGACAACATTAATTGAACGTCCCTCATACACATGGATTATCCTTTAACCCATTCAGACACTGAGAAAAACTACACCTGGAAATGTCATCTGCTAAATGTTTTGCAAATGTTTAAAAAAAATATTTTTGCTTACAGGTAAACAGTAATGGACCAAAATCAGACTGCTCCTCTAGGAGCAGTCTGATTTGGGTCCACACTGTTTGCAAAAATGATGTTTAAAGTAACCAGCAGACGACAAAGTAATTGTCATGATTGGTATTTTATGGGTTAAAAGGAAATGGATTAACCTTCATGGGGAGCATTTCCTTCAAAAATGTTTTTGCCTCTTATCAGAAGGAAAGCAGAGCAAATTCTTTTACCCCTTTTGGACAGTGCTCAATTTAACGGAAAATGGACAAGAAGTCCCATGAGGATGTCTCTTTTTTAAAGCCATTACGATAACACATCTGTGTGACATAGCGCATTCTTTCATATTGCCAAAACAGTTATTTTTCTGATAGAAAATATATAATAATAGTAAATAGAGGTTGTGGGTGCTCGTTAGAACTGCCTCAATGAGTACCCCACCTATGGCTTGGGGCAGAAATTAGAAAAATAATGTATACACCTGTACGCCTCAGTTTTCCCTCTATAAAGAGGGGTGTTTCTTACACAGACTTGTTAATGTGATGAGTGGAAAATAAGCCAGATGCATCTATTGAGAAAGCCCTTATTTTCAAAGGATACCAAAGGTTGTCTTCCTTTGAACAAACCTGCTAAAACGTGTAAAATCCTTTATGAGGATTGATCATGAAGTATTTTCTATGGTATTTTTGATTCCACTGGATGTCAGTTTCTGGCTAGAGGATGTGCACTAAACTGGTTAACTGCTTATGTATAAGCCTGCCCAGGAAAAGTATAATTAGATATAGTAAGCCCGGCTGGACATGACCTTAAGCCATCTTATGCAGAAAACCGTCAAAAATGGGTCAATAGTGCTAGCCCAGATCAGATGCCACAGAATGTGGTCTGGATCTACATTGTTTGCAAAGATAGGGGTTGTTGTGAACAGCATGATAAGGGTTAAAGGTTAATTACACATTTGTGCCAAGTTGATTTGATCTTTTAAGCAGACTACAAGGGAAAGTGTTGAATTCTTGGTTACCCATAGGAAAGAAGGGAAGGTAAAGACTAAGCTGACGGCACAACTTCACTGGGCACACATCATAGTGTACAGTTCCGGGATGAGATTCACCAAGTAGCACCATCATGGGAGAGCTTTTTGCTGGTTGCTTTAAAAGTCAGTGTTGCAGTCTTCTAGCTGCATTTTGATCAGAGTCCACACTGGTTGCTTGTATGCCAATGTATGTTTGAAATGTTGCTTGTATGCCAAAGTATATTTGAAATGTTTCGAATAAGGTTACAGAACCCGGAAAAGGACATGAAATTTTGTTAATATGTTGTGTGAACAAGATATTAAGTTGTGTGAATAAGATAGTATTTTGTGCAAACAAGATAAGTTATGGACACAATATATTATGTTGTCCGCACAATATCTATGTTGTGCAAACAAGATAATATGTTGTGCGAACAAGATAAAAACCTGTGTGCACAAGATATTATCTTGCATGCACAAGATAATAACCTGTGTGCACAAGATATGTTGTTGGCACAACATATTAAAATAAATTGCTTGTCCCCCTTGCAGGATTCTGTAGAGGGTGTAGCAGACAACATAAACAGATTGCATTTTCAAATGCAGTTTTTTGTGTCTTTAAGGTAAACCTAGAACTCAGAAGACATTTAACAGACAACAAAAGAATGTGTTCTTTCTTTATTAATTTGGGACCAGATCTGTACCACAACCTTGTCATAACACTTTTCATTATATCACAGTTTTGGATATAACACGGTTTAAAGATGGATCCCAACCATGCATAGATTATACAGAAAAATTTCCATTTTTCCATATAATCTTTATATTTTTGTTTGGATATAATGGGAAAGTTTTGGCTTTGAACCCCAGCAATAGTGTTATAAAGAGGTTGGGGGTGTATATGTGTTTTGTATCATAACGATAACACACCCGTGGGACTTGGTGCATTTTTTCACATCTCCAAAATGGCTACTTTTTCTGATGAAAATCCATGATATTTTTTTCTTATTTATACTGCAAACATAGGTTGTTGGTGGTCATTAGAACCGCTTCATTGAGGCAGTCCTAGCGAGTGCCCACAGCCTATGTTTTGGAGCAGTTATATGAAAACTAATGAATACCCCCCGTAATGCCCAGTTTTTCTCTATATAAAGTGGGGCTTAGGTGGGTGTTCATTTCACAGACTTGTTCCCTTGATGTTACCTTTTGCTGTCAATTTCTGCTTGTAATTTTAAGAACTAGAGCCCAGGGGCAAGTTGTTCAAAGCATCGTTAGCTCAACGAGCTCATTAATGGTCATATTGTTAACTGTTCTAGCAAGTTTAATACTTAAATTTTTGGTATTTTTGCTGAAAAAAATGAGAGCAGCTTCTCACATTTTTTCAGCAAAATTTTTAGCATATTTGCCATATTTAATGATCAAAATTTTAACGATACGTTAACTTACGACGTTGTTAGTTTAGAACAATTGGCCCCAGTTGTTTGACGCCAATGAAATTGTTGATAACTTCAATAATTCAGTACTGCAAGAAAAACAAAAAGCAAAAAAAACAAACAAACATTTTTGTTGATAAAAGCTTCTGACATTTTTTCTTCTGCAAAAATATAACTATCAGGGGCCAGTTGTTCAAAACTAAAGACGTCGTTACTTAACGTATCGTTAAAACTTTGATCACTTATTATGGCAAATATGCTAATATTTTTGCTGAAAAAATGTGAGCAGCTTTTGCGGACGCAAAAGCTGCTCACATTTTTTCAGCAAAAATACCAAAATTTACAATATTGTACTTGCTAGAAGAACTAACAATTTGACCACTTACGAGCTCGTTAAGCTAACAATGCTTTGAACAACTGGCCCCAGTTGTTTAACGCTAATGAAATTGTCGATAACTTCAATAATTCAGTACTGCAAGAAAAACAAAAGCCAAAAAAAACATTTTTGTTGATAAAAGCTTCTGACATTTTTTCTTCTGCAAAAATATAACTATCAGGGGCCAGTTGTTCAAAGCATCGTTAGCTTAACGAGCTTGTTAGTGGTCATATTGTTAACTGTTCTAGCAAGTTTAATATGTAAAATTTTGGTATTTTTGCTGGAAAAATGTGAGCAGCTTTTGCATCTGCAAAAGCTGCTCACATTTTTTCAGCAAAAATATCAGCATATTTGCCATATTTAATAATCAAAGTTTTAACAATACGTTAACTAACAACATCGTTAGTTTTGAACAACTGGCCCCAGATATTGCTAGCTTTGATTATTAACAAATTTGTTAAACTAAAAAGGCTTTGAACAAAAGGGTCTGGAACAGCTTGATCTTTGTTTCATTTAAGCCACACCCATTTCTGTCTATCAACCAATCAAATTACTTGATGTAATTTATTGCTACAAATTCATAAACTGAATGTAAAACAGTGTCAATCCTCATCAGATGGCTTCTTCAGAAGCCATCTGATCTGGATCTACACTGTTTCCAAAGATAGTGGTTGTCATGAACAGCATGATAAGGGTTAACCATAAAATGTCAATCAAGACAACTGTCATCTGCTTTGTCATCTGCATGTTACTTTAAAAGTCATTGTTGCAAACAGTGTGGACCCAGATCAGACTACTCCTCTAGTCTGATCTGGCTCCACATTGTAAGCCTGTATGCAAAAAATATTTTTAAAAAGTTTGCAAGAAGATTCAGCAGATGACATAAGCAGACCAAATTTTCAGATGTAGTTTTTCTCGGCATATAATGTTTCTGCGGGGTCTGATCTAGGCCTGCACTGTTTGCCAACTACCTGTTTTGGGGTTTCCGGTACAAAATGGGTTAATAAAAAAAACATTTTCACACTGAGCACCATAGCAAAATGTCACATGTAAACATGTACAGTCAACCGACATTTGTTATAACGGCAAAACTCGTTACAATCGCAATTTGAATGGAATGACTACTTAGATAAAGGCTTAGCTTCCGGTCTTAGCGGCATGGGCTTCCCTCGAGTTGGAAATGCACACTTCGAGTCCACAGTCATGAAAGGGTCTTGTTATTTAATACTCCAAGAAACAAATGTTATAGAATTTGTTAGAATCGCCTCACCGAGGCGATTCTAACAAATGTCTTTAATATTTGTTTCTTGGAGTAATAATGGAGAACCTATCATACTTCTAACTGGGATTCTTTATAATGGCAAATTCATTATAATGGCACAATAATAGGGAACAAATACTGTCGATATAATGCGGGTCCTCCGTACTCATGACGTCCACTGCAAAAGAATTTGTTTTGAATAGAATGCAACCATATACAAAATGTTGTGTAAAAGCTTTGGAGTACACCACAACCTCGTTATAACACGGTTCGTTATAACATGGTTATGGATACAACACGGTTTCAAGATGGATCCCAAAAATGAATAGATTATATAGAAAAATGACCATAAATGGTCATTTTTCTATATAATCTATATATTTTTGTTTGGCTATAACATGGTTGTTTAACTAACACGGTTTCTGCTTTGGACCCCATTAATAGTGTTATAAAGAGGTTGGGGTGTACAACAAAGCGGTTATTTTGAGTACTGACGAGGAACATGGGATCACATTCCCCACCTGAGAGCGATATTTAAATAATTTCTGGCAGAAACATGTTGTAGGTGTTCGTTAGAATCACCTCTTACACTTATGTTTCGTTTTGTTAAAAATATTTTGTTACAAGTATTCTAAAATATTTCATTATGCAATTGTTATACATTTTTTTTTTGTTCTGTGATATAGTGTTAGAATTATTATGCCCCCAACTTTGAAAAAGTTGGAGGGGCATATTGGTTCTGGTTCGTTCATCCATTCGTCCGTTCATCCATTCATCCATTCGTCCGTTCGTCTGTCCGATACGCTTTTGACGCATATCATAACTATAGAACCATATATGCTAGGGTTTTGAAATTTCATATATGGATTCCTCATGGAAAATTAGCTGACGCTTATTTTTTTTCTCGTCCGGATTATGCCCCCTTCAAGAGTTATTGCCCTTTGAAATTTTTTTAATTAAAATCTTGTCAGCAAGATATCTCAAAAACTATTGGAGCTAGAGCCTTGAAAGGTGGTGAATATATTGGTGGTGATGAGTAGATGAACTGATTAACTTCTGACAAAATTCAGAAAAATACTTTGTGAGTTATGGCCCTTTGTCATTTTGGTAATTTGTGCCCATTGTAATGTATGCTAAAAGTGATGCATAGCATAACTTTAGAACCGTATATGCTAGGGTTTTGAAATTTCATATATGGATTCCTCATGGAAAATTAGCTGACGCATATTTTTTTTCTCGTCCGGATTATGCCCCTTTTAAGAGTTATTGCCCTTTGAAATTTTTTAATAAAATCTTGTCAGCAAGATATCTCAAAAACTATTGGAGCTAGAGCCTTGAAAGTTGGTGAATAGATTGGTGGTGATGAATAGATGAACTGATTAACTTATGACAAAATTACGAAAAATACTTTGTGAGTTATGGCCCTTTGTCATTTTGGTAATTTGTGCCCATTGTAATGTATGCTAAAAGTGATGCCTAGCATAACTTTAGAACCGTGTATGCTATAGTTTTGAAATTTCAAATTTGCATTTCTGATGGAAAATAAGCTGACATGTATTTTTTTTCTCGTCCGGATTATGCCCCCTTCAAGAGTAATTGCCCTTTGAAATTTTTCTAATAAAATCTTGTCAGCAAGATATCTCAAAAACTATTGGAGCTAGAGCCTTGAAAGTTGGTTAATATATTGGTGATGATGAGTAGATGAACTGATTAACTTTTGACAAAATTCTGAAAAATACTTTCTGAGTTATAGCCCTTTGTCATTCTGGTAATTTGTGCCCATTGTAATGTATGCTAAAAGTGATGCATAGCATATCTTTAAAACCTTGTATGCTAGGGTTTTGAAATTTCATATATGGATTCCTCATGGAAAATGAGCTGACGGGTATTTTTTTTTCTCGTCCGGATTATGCCCCTTTCAAGAGTTATTGCCCTTGGAATTTTTTTTATTTATCCCCTCGCACAGCATAGTTGTACTTTTGTCATCGCTCTAGCGCCTACATTTCTTGACCGATTTTGATATAACTTCACACAAATGTTCCCTATAAAAAAATCTCAAGGGAGTTTGACTTTCAAGGTCATGACCTCAAGGTCAAGGTCACTGTGGCTATTTTTAGAAAAATTTTGTTATCGCTCTAGCGCCTACAATTCCTCACTGATTTCAATATAACTTCACACAAATGTTTCTTATGACAATATCTCAGCGAGTTCGACTTTCAAGGTGATGACCTCAAGGTCAAGGTCACTGTGGCTATTTTTAGAAAAATTTTGTCATCGCTCTAGCGCCTACATTTCTTCACTGATTTCAATATAACTTCACACAAATGTTCCTAATGACAATATCTTGAGCGAGTTCGACTCTCAGGGTCATGACCTCAAGGTCAAGGTCACTGTAGCTATTTTTATAAAAATTTTGTCATCGCTCTAGCGCCTACATTTCTTCACTGATTTCAATATAACTTCACACAAATGTTCCTTATGACAATATCTTGAGCGAGTTCCACTTTCAAGGTCAAGGTCACTGGCTATTTTTAGAAAAACTTTGTCATTGCTGTAGCGCTTACATTTCTTCACCGATTTCAATATAACTTCACACAAATGTTCCTTATGACAATATCTCAAGCCATTTCGACTTTCAAGGTCAAGGTCACAATGGCTATTTTTAGAAAAACTTTGTCATCGCTCCAGTGCCTACATTTCTTCACTGATTTTAATATAACTTCACACAAATGATCCTTATGACAATACCTCGAAAGAGTTCGACTTTCAAGGTCAAGGTCACTGTGGCTATTTTTAAAAAAACTTTGTCATTGCTCTAGCGCCTACATTTTTTCACCAATTTCAAAATCTTTTTACACAAATGTTCCTTATGACAATATCTGTAGCGAGTTCCACTTTCAAGGTCAAGGTCACTGTGGCTATTTTTAGAAAAACTTTGTCATGGCTCTAGCGCTTACATTTCTTCACCAATTTCAATATAACTTCACACAAATGTTCCTTATGACAATATCTTGAGCAATTTCGACTTTCAAGGTCAAGGTCACTGTGGCTATTTTTAGAAAAACTTTGTCATGGCCCTAGTGACTACATTTCTTCACTGATTTCAATATAACTTCACACAAATGTTCCTTATGACAATACCTCGAGTGAGTTTGACTTTCAAGGTCAAGGTCACTGTGGCTATTTTTAGAAAAACTTTGTCATGGCTCTAGCGCTTTCATTTCTTCACCGATTTCAGTATAACTTCACACAAATGTTCCTTATGACAATATCTCGAGCTATTTTGACTTTCAAGGTCACGGTCACTGTGGCTATCTTTAGAAAAACTTTGTCATCGCTCTAGTGCCTACATTTATTGATGGATGTTGATAGAAATTCACACAAATGTTTCTTATGGTAATATCTCGAGTTGCTTTGACTTTCAAGGTCATGACCTCAAGGTCAAGGTCACTGTGGCTTTTTTTAGAAAAACTTGCTCTACCGCCTACATTTATGAGTTTAATCTAACTTCACACAAAAGATGCTTTTGATAATATCTTGAGCAAGATCTACTTCACGGCCATGGCCTCAAGTCAAGGTCCCTATGACTATTTTAAGAGAAATATTGTCATCACTCTAGAACCTACATTTATGGATGGATTTTTAAACAAACCTTACACAAATGTTGCATATGATAATATCTCAAGCAAGTTGGACTTTTGCCATTTCAGTGTTTTCCACACACGAAGTTGTCTTGTGCGAGGGGATTTGAATCGCATGCGATGCCTTGTTTTTTTTAAATAAAATCTTGTCAGCAAGTCCATATCTTGAGAACTATTAGAGCTTCATTAATCATTCTTGGTACAAACTTGCATCCAGGCATTGCAACTTCAACGCAAGCATCCATATCTGACCTTGACCTATATTTCATTGTAGACTGACTTCGTGAATTATTGCGACCACCCTGACTTTCACCCTAATGTAAGAGTCCATTTCTCGAAAACTATTAAAGCTTTTTAAATTATAATTGGTACAAACTTGCATCTAGGAATTGCAACTGCAACACAAGCATCCATATTTGACTTTGACCCATATTTCATGGTTCACCGACTTTGTGAATTATGGCGACCACCCTGACTTTCACCCTAATGTAAGAGTCCATTTCTCAAGATCTATAAGAGCTTCAATAATTGTTTTTGGTACAAGCTTGCATTTAGGAATTGAAATTTAATGCAAGTATCCATTTCTGACCTTGACCTACATTTTATGGTTCACTGACTTTGTAAAATAGTGTGACAACCCTAACTTTCACCCTGATGTAAGAGTCTGTTTTTAAGAGTTTCATTGATGATACTTGGTACATGCTTGCAACTAGGAGTGAATTTTTTATGCAGGCATCCATGTTTGACCTTGACCTAGATTTCATGGTTTGGTGACTTTGCGCCCCCACAGGCGCGACATAGCCTTCAGCAAAATTCTTGTTGTATGTTTTTGAGTCTTTAACAATATTTGTTGAATATTTTGCCATCTAGGGACAAGCAAAGGTTGGGGGCATTGTGTTTTACAAACACCATTTCTAGTTTTTTTTTGTTTTGTTTTACGACCCTTTCAAGATTATTTCACTTATTTTAAGCCCATCTTTAGTCAGAGGTCGGCAAAGACCAGATACCCCCACAAAACTAGAATCGCGCAGTCGATGGCACGCCATCGCATATCCCCACGCTTTTTTTAAAGATACGCCACTATATAAGTTCTCAATTGCAACTCCCACCTAATCTTAAGATCAAAATTCCGAAAGTGTCATGCACTCCTCAGACCAAACACCTATCAGTTCCCATAGTTTCATGTTTCTATCTGAAACGCGTAGGAGGAGTTATCCGGTAATCGTTAAAAAGGGGTTTATGGGGGTGAAAATCCAAGTTTTTGACCTCTGGTGACCTCAAACCTGACCGTAGGGGTCAGATTTTGATTGTTATGTATTCTACTCATTATCCCCACGCTTTTCGAAGAAAAAGTGGGGATATTGTAATTGTCTTCGTCGTCCGTACGTCCGTACGTCCGTCCGTCCGTCTTACCGGACAACTCCTCCCACACTTTTACAGCTAGAAACTTAAAACTTTGGGAACTGATAGGTCTTTGGTCTGAGGAGTGCATGACGCTTTCGGAATTTTGATCCTACCCCTAGGGGCCAGGCCAGGGGGTGGGGTGCCCTGGGGGTAAAAAATCAAAGTTTTCAGAATCTGGTCGTGTGACATATCAAATCAAACGGCATAATGAGTGGAATACATAACAATCAAAATTTGACCCCTAGGGTCAGGTTTGAGGTCACCAGAGGTCAAAAACTTGGATTTTCACCCCCATAACCCCTTTTTAACGATTACCGGATAACTCCTCCTATGCCGTTTCAGATAGAAACATGAAACTTTGGGAACTGATAGGTCTTTGGTCTGAGGAGTGCATGACACTTTCGGAATTTTGATCCTACCCCTAGGGGCCAGGCCAGGGGGTGGGGTGCCCCGGGGGTAAAAAATCAAAGTTTTCAGAATCTGGTCATGTGACATATCAAATCGAACGGCATAATGAGTGGAATACATAACAATCAAAATTTGACCCCTAGGGTCAGGTTTGAGGTCACCAGAGGTCAACAACTTGGATTTTCACCCCCTTAACCCCCTTTTTAACGATTACCGGATAACTCCTCCTACGCCGTTTCAGATAGAAACATGAAACTTTGGGAACTGAAAGGTCTTTGGTCTGAGGAGTGCATGACACTTTCGGAATTTTGATCCTACCCCTAGGGGCCAGGCCAGGGTTTAGGGTGCCCTGGGGGTGAAAAATTAAAGTTTTCAGAACCTGGTCGTGTGACATATCAAATCGAACGGCATAATGAGTAGAATACAAAACAATCAAAATTTGACCCCTAGGGTCAGGTTTGAGGTCACCAGAGGTCAACAACTTGGATTTTCACCCCCATAACTCCCTTTTTAACGATTACCGGATAACTCCTCCTACGCCGTTTCAGATATAAACATGAAACTTTGGGAACTGATAGGTCTTTGGTCTGAGGAGTGCATGACACTTTCGGAATTTTGATTTTAAGATTGGGTGGGAGTTGCAATTGAGAACTTATATAGTGGCGTATCTTTAAAAAAGCGTGGGGATATGCGATGGCGTGCCATCGACTGCGCGATTCTAGTTTAGGATGTCTTGAGGAAGAGAGAGACATTTCTATCCCCCTGCTATCGGCCTCAACAAGCAAAAATGGGTGTTAGAGCATGTGCACCCAGCAATGACTCAGATCAGACTGCACATGTGTGCAGTCTGATCCAAGTCTTAGCTGGCTGCTATATAGAGGTCCCTTGACCTGAGGTATCTTTTTCAAACTGAATGGCCATCTGATCTGTTTCTACACTGTTTGCAAAAAGTAGTGATTGTTCTGGTTCAACAGGCCAGTGTGAAAAATTGTTTATACTTTTAGTAGCTGTCTTGTTTGTTTGAATTGAGGTTTAGCATCCCTGTCAACACTATTAAGGTCATTTTGGAGATGTTGCCTCCAATTTTGTGGGGCTTTTACCCGATATTGAGATGAAATGACATTTCAAGCCTTGCTGCCCAGTGAAACTGCTTGGACAGTCAGGCTTGCACTACTCTGCCTGGACAGGCTTAGAGCTTCTAAGCGGTTTACCAGTACTTATGTGTGGTCGGTTTCAGTTATGTGTGGAAGCACCATGCAGCCCAATCTATTTCTCCAAGCCCCAATGGGCAGGGACCCTAAAATAGTATAAAAAAGCTATATGATAACTGTCAGAATTGGTTTGAGTGGGATTTGAGATGCTGCTCAGCCCACATGCTCAAATACAACGTTTCCCTTCAAGTGGCCAATTTGATGCGCAAGCTGAGTTATGACGTCATTGTATTATGGTGAAAAACATGTGTTTTAACCCTTAAGACGCTGAGAAAAACTACATCGGAAAGTGTCATCTGCTTATGCCGTCTGCTGAATCTTCTTGGGAACTTTTCTAAATATTTTTTCATACAGGCAAACAATGTGGACCCCGATCAGACTGCTCCTAGAGGAGCAGTCTGATCTGAGCAAACAATGTGGATCCCGATCAGACTGCTCCTAGAGGAGCAGTCTGATCTGAGTCCACACTGTTTGCAAAAACTAATTTTAAAGTACTTGGCAGATTACAAAGCAGACGACAGTTGTCGTGATTGGCATTTTATGTGTTAAAATGGCATCTTTCTCATCTTCAGAACTACCATTTTTATGTGCCCGCATCGGATGATGCTGAGGGCATATTGATTTAAGTTTTTTTGTATGTGAATCTGTGGGTATGTGCATAATATGTCTGTATGTGCATACTTGTGTATGAATGTACATACTACTGTACGAATGTGTGCACGTACAGAATCCTGGTAGACTCAGGTTAAGGCATTTATACACGGTAGAACTTGAACTTTTAACAGTGCATATTTTCCAAACCATCTGATGGATTATGTTCATATGTGCTATAATGATAGATATAGGTCCAAATTTTTTTGTTCACCAATCCCCCTGCCCATGCCCATGCCCATGGCCTCAAGATCAAGGTAACTGACTTAGAAATTTTGAATGTTAAAGACTCAGGTTAAGGAAGTTGTACCAGGCAAAGCCTTATAATTTAAAAGCTCATATCTCCGAGACCATTTAATGGATTTGGTTTATATTTGGTATGATGTTAGACATAGGCCCAAAGTTTTATTCAGCAATACCCCCACCCATGCGCATGACCTCAAGGTCAAGGGCACAGACTTAGAAATTTTAAAAATGTTAATGTCTCATGTTAAGGTATTTGTAGAGATAGAACCTTAACTACGAAAAACATTGGGTCCCATGCAAAGTAAGTGAACCCCAAATGTTCATTGAAATATAAACAAAATTGGGTCACAAGCAAAATAAGTGAACCCAAAATATTTATTGATTGGTTTGTTTGTTTGATTTGAGGTTTAACATCCCCGTCAACACTGTATAGGTCATTTTGGAGATGTTGCTTCCAATTTTGTGGGACTTTTACCCGCCAATGAGATGAAATAACATCTCAAGCCCTGCCACTCATTGAAACCAATAGGGTTTAAAAAGCATGGACGGGCCGACTTGCACCGCTTTGCCTGAGCAGGCTTAGATCCTCTGAGCTGTTACCAGTACTCGTTTGCAGGTCGGTTTCAGCTCTGCGTGGAAGCATCATGCAGCCCATTTATTTCTTCAAGCCCCGATGGGCGGGGGCGGAAATATTTATTGAAATATGAACGAAATTGGCTCACAAGCAAAGTAAGTGAACCTCAAATGTTTATTGAAATATAAACGAAATTGGGTCACAAGCAAAGTAAGTGAACCCCAAATGTTTATTGAAATATAAACAAAATTAGGTCACAAGCCAAATAAGTTAACCTAAAATGTTTATTGAAATATGAACGAAATTGGCTCACAAGCAAAGTAAGTGAACCCCAAATGTTTGTTGAAATATAAACAAAATTGGGTTACAAGCATTGTAAGTGATCCCCAAATGTTTATTGAAATATGAACAAAATTGGTTCACAAGCAAAGTAAGTGAACCCCAAATGTTTATTGAAATATGAACACAATTGGTTCACAAGCAAAATAAATGATCCCTGAATGTTTATCGAAATATGAATGAAATTGGTTCACAAGCAAGTGAACCCCAAATGTTTATTGAAATATAAACCAAATTGGGTCACAAGCAGAATAAGTGAACCCCAAATGTTTATTGAAATATGAAAGAAATTGGTTCACAAGCAAAGTAAGTGAACCCCAAATGTTTATTGAAATATAAATGAAATTGGATCACAAGCAGAATAAGTGAACCCCAAATGTTTATTAAAATATAAATGAAATTGGGCCACAAGCAAAGTAAGTGAGCCCTAAATGTTCTTTGAAACATGAACGAAATTGGTTTACAAGCAAAATAAGTGTTCCCAAAATGTTAATTGAAATATGAACAAAATTGGTTCACAAGCAAAGTACGTGAACCCACAATGTTCATTGAAATATGAACAAAATTGGTTCACAAGCATAGTAAGTAAACCCCAAATGTTTGTTGAAATATGAACAAAATTGAGTCACAAGAAAGTAAGTGAACCACAAATGTTTATTTAAGTCTTAGCAACATTGGGTGACCAATACGAAAACATGCCTATTCAAATACATTGTAAACTTTATCGAAGAAAAAAAAAAAAATTGTAAGATGAAAAATTGATATATTTTTCTTATTTCTGCTCAAAATATAGATTGTGTGTACTCGTTAGAACCTCCTCATCAAGGCAGTTCTAACAAGTACCCACAATCTATATTTTGGAGCAGAAATAAGAAAAATAAGGTATAGCCCTGTAAACCCCAGTTTTACTATATAAAAGTGGGGTTCAAGGGAGTCAAAATTTTATATAGGCGTGTTTTCGTGATGACAAGCGAAGTACCCTGTAAGTGTACCCCAAAGGGTAGACCAGGCCAAACAGGCAGGCTTAGCTGTCTATCATTCATTGTCTCTTTTTGTTGAAAGAAATAGCAACTTGTACCACAATGATATCCAAGGATTTTTTTAACTTTGAGCAACTCATCACGAAAACAGGCCTATATAATTTTGACCCCCTTGAACCCCACTTTCATATAGTAAAACTGGGGTTTCCAGGAGTATACCTTATTTTTTTTATTTCTGCTCTAAAATATAGATGAGGCGGTTCTAACGAGTGCCCACAATCTATATTTGGCGCAGAAATAAGAAAAATATCACAATTTTTCATCCTTAAATTTTCATTTTTTCGGCGATAAAGGTGGCAATGTATTTGTATAGGCGTGTTTGCGTAATGTGAACCAATAGTGTTGACTGGGCCAAACAAACTAAACAACAAAACCAAGTCTTCAGTTGTTTCATTACGATAACACATCCGTATTGCTTAGTGCATTCTTTCATATCTCTTTATCCAATGAAAATTTGTGATATTTTTTTTTATTTATACTCCAAACATAGGTTGAGGGTGCTCGTTAGAACCACCTCATTGAGGCGGTTCTAACGAGTACCCACAACCTATGTCTGGGAGCAGAAATAAGCAAAATAACTTGTACCCCCGTAAACCCAAGTTTTCTCTAAATAAAGTGGGGTATAGGGGGTCTTCATTTCACGGACTTGTTCATGTGATGTGGTGTTCATTTCACGGACTTGTTTTCATGATGTATGTCTCCTGTTGAGGATCTTACGTGAGTGGTCATTTCATAAAAAAATTATGAAATGACTTTGTTTCATAAATTTCGTATAAGATGCACCACAACCTTTTCATTTTATCACAATTTTGAATATAACAATGTTTTAAGACCCCAAAATATACAGTCGAACTTCGATGGCTCGAACACTGATGGCTCGTTTACCATGGCTGAGTCGAACCTGTTCTTGAGTCCCTAGGGAATTCCTCTGCATATAAAAAAAGTGTGGGATAATTAAGGAGATTTTCGACTTTTATCTTGCAAATGTATGCTGTGTGTACTCATTAGAATCGCCTCAATGAGGCGATTCTAATGAGTACACACAGCGTACATTTATGTTACAGAACACCAAAAAGAAGTCCAAAAATACCCCCGTTATGTTTTCTGGAAATATGCAACAGTGGCTCGAACTTCCACTGTCTCGAACAAATTTCCATGGTCCCAAAGGGGTTCGAGCCATCTAAGTTCGACTGTATACAGTGCAGTCTGGTAACATTGTACATAAAGATTTGATAGTTGTGTATGACAATATCCAAGCCACCAGTCAAAATCCACAATTACAAACATCACAACACTTCCCTATCAAGTATCTGCAATGAAAATTGGCCTCTGAAATTTTTCAACAGGCAGGGCAAGAATACTATGAAAGGGATACCCCCTTGAAATTGAACTGCCAATTTTGTCACCAAACATTGCGGAAGACAAGTTGAGCTACTTAAACACAACTTGGTGGGACTCAAATAAGATGCGGATTAGATCTTTTATAGAGGACACACGTTATAAGGACAGTATTTTTGGGTCAATTGGTTTACAATCGTCCCAATGTTTTAAAGGACAGAAACTGAATTCGTGCTGTTGTCCATGTGACTATCGAAATCAATGTACTTTATTTATAGAAAATAGCAGAGTTAGTTTTACAGCAGTGAGTCAGCGTGTTGTGTAAAACGGTTATCTGTAAAATATGGGCTGGAATCATGGTTTGGGCTTGGCAAACAGTGTAGACCCAGATCAGACGCCGCAGAATGCGGCGTCTGATCAGGGTCTACACTGTTTGCTTACAGTACAGGAATTTAATTATGATCCGTCAAAAAAAAAAAAAAAAACACGTCTGATCAGGGTCTACATTGTTTGCTTACAGCACAGGAATTTAAGGATTAAATGTCTAAGGGTAAGTCCCTGTTCCAAATCTACACACGGAGACAATCGACCCATCAGTACTCTCAGTGCTTTGATTTCCCTATTATTTTGCCGTTATAATGAATTTGCCATTATAAAGAATCACAGTTATGAGTATGATAAGTTATATAAAAGGTCTATTCCACATCAATACTCCAAGAAATAAATGTTATAACATTTGTTAGAATCGACTCGGTGATTCTCACAAATGTCTATAACATTTGTTTCTTGGAGTATTAAATCTTTCATGACCATGGATTCGATTTGTGCATTTCCAATCCGAGGCTAAGCCTTGAGCTAAGAATTCATTCCATTGAAATTGTCGTTATAACGAGTTTTGCCATTATAACGAGTGTTGATATAAAGAGGGCTGACTGTACAATGTTGTCAGATGCAGAATATTTGTGCCTTTGGCTACTTTTAAACTCAGTATTGACTTTAGAAATCCTGAGATTTTTCGTATTATGAGAAAATTGAAAAATTCCGCGAAACTGGCACATCTGTATGTGCAAGCTCATCTTTTTAAGGCTAAGTTTAACATAATACCGATGCACTCATAATAGTGTAACTGATTATGAGGGATACTTAAAATCAGAATGCAGCATGCACAAAATAAACCGCCGTGCAATATTACCAGAGGTTGTTTAACTAACACAGTTTCTGTTCTGGATCCCACAATTGTGTTATTAAGGGTACGGGTGCATCTATTATTCTTACCATCACAATGAAAACACACCTATACAAATACATTGTAAATTTTACCGCTGAAAAAAAAAAAAAATTTAATATAAAAATCATGATATTTTTCTTATTTCTGCTCAAAAAATAGATTATGGGTGCATGTTTGAACGACCGCATTGAGGCAGTTCTAACAAGTACCCACACTCTATATTTTAGAGAAACATTCTAACGAGTACCCACAATCCATATTTTAGAGCAGAAATAAGAAAAATAAGGTTTACCCCTGTAAACCCCAGTTTGACTATATAAAAGTGGGGTTCAAGGTGATCAGAATTATAGGCGTGTTTTCTTGATGCATTCTGCACTTTCCTCAGCACAAATGGCAAATGCAAGTTTTCTTACGATGTGGCTCAAATTATAAATTGTTTTTGAAAATGTGCAACAATTTGTGTTGAAAGAAACTGGCAACTTTTGCAGCAATTATGTCTAAATTTAGCTTTGAACATGTCACCCTTATCCTGCTGTTCACTACAATCCCTACCTTTGCAAACAATGTAGATCCTGTTCAGATGGCTTCTTCAGAAGCCATCTGATCAGGATCTACATTGTTTGGCATTCAGATAGCAAATTTTATTGAATACATTATTACTCGTACAGCTTAAAGTGAAACTTCAGTGACTTGATCAACGATGGCTCGTTTTCCACGGCTCTTTCGAACATCCTTGAGTCCCTAGGAAAAGATACAGTGTATGTTTTCCACGGCTCTTTCGAACTCATGCTTGAGTCCCTAGTAAAAGATAGTGTATGTTTTCCACGGCTCTTTCAAACTCATCCTTGAGTCCCAAGGAAAAGATACAGTGTATAAATATATTTTGGATAATTGTCTTTTTTGATCTTGAAATGTATATTGTGTGTACTCATTAGAATCGCCTTGATGAGGCGATTCTAATGAGTACACGCATTATACATTTATTTTGAAGAAAAATTGAAAATATGTCCATATTATGTCCCCTTACATGTCTCTAAGATCAACCTTGGATGGCTCAAATTACCCTTGTCTCGAATAAATTTTCATGGTCCCAAAGGTGTTCGAGCCATTGATGGCTGACTGTAATTGGATTGGCTGATAGTCAGAAATGGGTGTGGTAGTATTCATTTATTCAGTGGGATAAGGGTTAAAAACAGTAACTAGGTCTAGATATATGTGTGGTTAGTCTCATATTGTGTATATGTACATGACATTTCTGTTCATTATGTTACCGATAAAATTTTTGATATGACCAATAAACTTGTTATGACAATAAGTTTACCGTGCTTATCTTTATTTTTGTCCTATATGTACTATTGAAAGTTTGAGAAACACCAAAACATAACACTGGAAACCAGTGCAGGCCCAGATCAGATGCTGCAAAGTGCAGCTTCTGATCAGGGCGTTCACTCTTTGCACATGGGTAAGGCCTGTGGCATTATAATAACAAAATACAATGACATGATGATACACTCAACTGATGATGCACTTGTGGTGTAATACACTCATATGATAATACACTCAATCATGTAATAGCACACTCATATGATAACACTTATATGACAATAAACTAAGTTGATAAAACACTTGAGATAATATACTCATATAATACATCACGTGAACAAGTCAGTGAAATGAGCACCCCACTAAACCCCACTTTATATAAAGAAAACTGAGGTTTACTTGGGTATATGTTATTTTTATACGCCCGTTTGAAAAACGGGACGTATTATGTTATACCCCCTGGTGTCTGTCTGTCCTGTCTGTCCATCCATCCATCTGTAAACTTTTCATTTCCGGATAACTCCTCATACAGTTTACATCCATAGAAGCCTCCGTGGTGCAATGGTTATGCTACTCGCCTTGTAAACCAGGGATCGCATGATCGATCCCCGGCTTCTCCAGACTTTCGGGTGAGTCTTTAAACCGAGGTCTCGTCTCTGTATGATCTTAGCTGTTGGTGAGACGTAAAAATCAAATACTCTCTCACTCACAGTTTACATCCGACCAAGCTGAAACTTCATACATAGACCATGATGTGGGGCAGCGCATATTGTTTAGCGGTTACAGTCCACCAAATAATAATAGAGTTTTGCCCCTTTGAATTTTTTTGTAAACTTTTCGTTTCCGGACATCTCCTCTTACAGTTAACATCTGATCAAGCTGAAACTTCATACATAGACCATGATGTGGGGCAACACATATTTTTTTTCGAGGTTACGGTCCACTAATTATTAATAGAGTTATGCCCCTTTGAAATTTTTGTAAACTTTTAATTTCGGGATAACTCCTACAGTTTACATCCGATCAAGCTGAAACTTCATACATAGACCATGATGCGGGGTAGCGCATATTGTTTCGAGGTTATGGGCCACTAAATAATAATAGTTATGCTCCTTTGAAATTTTTTGTAAACTTTTCATTTCCAGATAACTCCTCCTACGGTTTACATCTGATCAAGCTGAAACTTCATACATAGTTGGACCATGATGTGTCGAAATTATGGTCTGACAAATAATAATAGAGTTATGCCCCTTTGATTTTTTTTGTAAACTTTGTTTTCGGATGACTCTTCCTACATTTTACATCCGATTAAGCTGAAACTTTACAAACAGTAAGACCATGCTATGGAGCAGTGCATATTATTTTGAGGTTACAATCCGCCAAATATTACCAGAGTTATACCCTTTACACAAATTTTTCTCAACATTCTGTTTCCGGATAACTACATTTTACATCTGATGAAGCTGAAACTTTACATATAGTAAGACCATGATGTGGAACAGTGCATATTATTTTGAGGTTACAGTCTGCCAAATATTACTACAGTAATTCCTCTTTCACAGATTCATCTAAACATATTTTGTTTCTGGATAACGCCTCCTACATTTTACATCTGATGAAGCTGAAACTTTATGTATAGATAGACTATGATGTTGAGCAGCGCATTTTATTTCAAGGTTACAGTCCACCACTTATTGCCAGAGTTATGCCCATAATATTTTGAGGTTATGGTCCACCAAATATTACTGACCATGAAAATTTGTTGGAGACAGGTAGTTTGAGCCATTGAGGGTTATTAATAGTGCCAGGTAAGAATATAATTATGGAGCACATTTTCAGCTAAATGGGTTCGGCTCTGATGATCAAAATGGATGCCAGATCTAAAACTAGACAAACCTTTAAGAGACAACTCCTACTATTTCATTCAAGCTTCATTGGAATGTTGCTTAGGTAATCCTCAAATACTTCTGTTTTGATAAACAAAATGGCTGACATAGCTAAAAATAGAAACTCTTAAGCCAGTTTTATTCAAACTTTGCAAGAATGTTGCCCAAGTGATCATCTATCTAAGTGCAACAGTTCTGCCTCGTGGAATGGCTTCACCCACATGATTTTCAGAAACTATGTGACAACTTGATATCAGATGAGCGATTCAGGGTCATCTTGGCCCTCTTGTTGAATTTTTTTTTTATCATATTTGGGCATGGCCTCTATCTTGGTCATGTGACCAGCATCATTTGAATAAATGTTTTGTTCCCTTACTGTCAGAAAGCTGCATATAAAACTTGAATGAAGTTGGTCCAGTGATTTCAGATCATTTCAGACAAAATGTATTTTTGCAATATCAGTGGACCTGCAATCCAAGCGACTTCGGGCCAAGGTCACCACATCAGTATAACAAGTCTGTGAAACAAAGACCCATCTAAACCCCACTTTAGATAGAGAAAAGTGGGGTTCATGGGGGTAAACATTATCTGCCTTATTTTTTCTCAAATACATAGATTGTGGGTACTTGTTAGAACCGCCTCATTGAGGCGGTTCTAACGAGCACCCAGAATCTATTATGAAAGCAGAAATAAGAAAGATGCTATCATTTTTACCCAAAATGTGTCATTTCTGACACCATGTTGAACGCCATTATTTCACACGGACATAATGAAATGACCCTTAGCATTCATAGATGTTCATTTGGTACCTAGGCCCCACCCATCGGGGCTTGGAGAAATAGACTGGGCTGCATGGTGCTTCGACACAGAGCTGAAACTGACCGCACATGAGTACTGGTAAACCGCTTAGAGGGTCTAAGCCTGCCGAGGCTAAGTGATGGGAGTCAGACCGTCACTACATATTAACCCTTTTGGTTTGTTTGGGCAGCAGGGCTTAAGATGTCATTTCATCTCAATGTCAGGTAAAAGTCCCACGAAATTGGAAGCAATGTCTCCAAAATGACGTAAAAAGTGTTGAAGGGGATGTAAAACCCCAATTTAAACAAATCATTTTGTACCTTTTCTCATGTCAAAGATCACAACATTTTTAAAAAAATGCATTGTTTTACCTTTTGTTCATTGAAAAACACAATGAACCAAATTTGACCTTCCCATAAAGTAGGCTAAGGTCAACCTAGGGTCATCATTTTTACAAACATGGTAGTACTCAGTCACCCAATGCTACATACAAAGTTTCAAGACAATTGACCTAGCGGTTTTGGAGAAGACGATTTTTTTTAGTTTGGTTACCATACTAAGGGAGTTCAGTTAATTCGTAGAACTCAGTATTTTTCTATACACTTCAAGATTTCCTTTTTCATATTTGTGCAGTGTAAACCTTTGTCAATTGAATGATAACAGCCGTTCAGTCAACACATACAGTTTTTGCTCCTACTTTTTGTTTGAAAACCTATACCCATAGGCAAAACTGGAAAGTCAGAATATTGAGTTCAGAGCATTCATAAAGTTCCTCATTAAGGAAAGGTCAAAGAAATCCATCCGCGCATGGCTAATGTGTATGGTGATAGTAGCCCAAAGTATTCCACAGTGGCAAAGTGGTCGGCATAATTTAAACGTGGGCGATGACCCAAGGTCAGGTCGCCCTGCTGATGCCATCAGCCACGAGATGATCGACCGTGTTAAGAGACTTGTGCTAAACAATCGCCGAATCAAAGTTGCAGAACTTGCTCCTGAATGTGTTATTTCTAATGGAAGTGTTTACACTATAATCCAGGAACATTTAGGCATGTCAAAAGTATCTGCCAGGTGGGTACCCAGAAACATGAACATGCAAGGTCGTCAGCAAAGGCTGGAGTCAAGTCAAGACCTTCTCAAAGTGTACAATGCCAATCCAGAAGACTTTCACACTCGTCTTGTAACAGAAGATGAAACTTGGCTTCACTACTGGGACCCAGATACTAAAAATGAGTCCATGCAATGGAAGCATCCCGGCTCACCCCCACCTAAGTAATTTCGTACCCAACCATCAGCCGGTAAGGTTATGGCCCCAGTACTTTGGGACTCCAAAGGGATTATATTGATAGAGTACCTGCTGGTACTTCAGTTACAGGAGAATGCTATGCCAATGTCATTAAACAATTAAAGGTTGTTATTAAAGAAAAACGAAGGGAAAGCTAGCTGCTGGTGCCCTTCTTTTGCATGATAATGCCCCTGTGCTCAAGTCCAGAGTTGCACAAGTGACTATTCATGAGTGCAAGTTCGAGCAGTTTAACTACCCACCATACAGTTCACACCTGGCCGAAAGTGATTATTATCTGTTTTGAAATTTGGGCCCCGTCAAGCGATTTTGGTACTTATCGTCTATGCGAGCAGCGAAGGTTCAGGCGAGCCTGCGCATCCGCGCAGTCTCGCCAGAACCTTCGCCGCTCACTCATACAAGCATTGAATCAAGAGGAACCATCAGACAGAAAGCCATATCTCTGGCCCCTCTGAATGGCTGGGCATGCGCAGTTAAATTTTGTCATGACGGAATGCTCGAAGACACAAATTCGCTTGGCGGGGCTCATTTAAAGACCCACTTGCGTGGAACGAGATTTCGGGACAATGATAAGCTCGAGGCTGCTACAGAGGCTTGGTTTAGGGCAAAATGGACGACTTTTATTTCATAGACTGCTTAAAAGAAAAGTGGGCCAAATGCATTGAAGTAAAGGTGGATCATATTGAAAAATAATGTTGAAACCACCTTCCAATCTATGTGTTAAACACCGAGTTCTACAAACTTATTGAACTCCCCTCGTAATTGGACATGGCAGTGACCTGGATCATTCTTGCAAACATTCATTCTCCTACTTTCAGAAGGTTGTATATAAAATTCGAATGAAATTGGCCCAGTGGTTCTAGAGAAAATGTATTTTGAAATGACAATGGACATGCAATCCAACCGACCTTGTTCAAGGTGATGGAATGACCTTGACTGTTAGCATTCAAAGACATCCGTTTGTACCTACTCTCATATCTTGACCACAATATATTTTTTTGAATATGCAGTGTTTTACCTTTTTCCCATTGAAAAGCCTACGTAACAAAATTTTACCTCTGTGTAAAGTAGGTCAAGGTTAACATAGGATCATCATTTTGCAAATTTGGTAGTACTCAGTCAGTCAATGCTACATACCAAGTTTAAATACAATAAAGCCCAGTGGTTCTGTAAAAGAAGAAGATTTTTGAGGTTTTTACCATGATAGTTGGGTATGGCAGCCATCTTGGTCACGTGACCTGGACCATTGGAGCAAATTTTTGTTCCCTAAATGTCAATAGGCAACTTATAAAATTTAAATGAAATTAGCCCAGTGGTTTCAGAGCGATTTTGGTACTTATCGTCTATGCGAGCAGCGAAGGTTCAGGCGAGCCTGCGCATCCGCGCAGTCTCGCCAGAACCTTCGCCGCTCACTCATACAAGCAGTGAATCAAGAGGAACCATCAGACAGAAAGCCATATCTCTGGCCCCTCTGAATGGCTGGGCATGCGCAGTTAAATTTTGTCATGACGGAATGCTCGAAGACACAAATTCGCTTGGCGGGGCTCATTTAAAGACCCACTTGCGTGGAACGAGATTTCGGGACAATGATAAGCTCGAGGCTGCTACAGAGGCTTGGTTTAGGGCAAAATGGACGACTTTTATTTCATAGACTGCTTAAAAGAAAAGTGGGCCAAATGCATTGAAGTAAAGGTGGATCATATTGAAAAATAATGTTGAAACCACCTTCCAATCTATGTGTTAAACACCGAGTTCTACAAACTTATTGAACTCCCCTCGTAATTGGACATGGCAGTGACCTGGATCATTCTTGCAAACATTCATTCTCCTACTTTCAGAAGGTTGTATATAAAATTCGAATGAAATTGGCCCAGTGGTTCTAGAGAAAATGTATTTTGAAATGACAATGGACATGCAATCCAACCGACCTTGTTCAAGGTGATGGAATGACCTTGACTGTTAGCATTCAAAGACATCCGTTTGTACCTACTCTCATATCTTGACCACAATATATTTTTTTGAATATGCAGTGTTTTACCTTTTTCCCATTGAAAAGCCTACGTAACAAAATTTTACCTCTGTGTAAAGTAGGTCAAGGTTAACATAGGATCATCATTTTGCAAATTTGGTAGTACTCAGTCAGTCAATGCTACATACCAAGTTTAAATACAATAAAGCCCAGTGGTTCTGTAAAAGAAGAAGATTTTTGAGGTTTTTACCATGATAGTTGGGTATGGCAGCCATCTTGGTCACGTGACCTGGACCATTGGAGCAAATTTTTGTTCCCTAAATGTCAATAGGCAACTTATAAAATTTAAATGAAATTAGCCCAGTGGTTTCAGAGAAAATGTATTTTGAAATGTCAATAGACCTGCAATCCAAGCGACCTTTGGCCAAGATCGCTGAATGAATTTGACCTTTTGCATTCATCGACATTCATTTTGTACCTATTTTCATGCCATATACTTCTATATTTTTGAAAGAAAAAAAAATGCATTATTTTACCTTTTTCCCATTGAAAAGCCAACGGAATCAAATTTGACCTTTAAGGGTAACCTAGGGTCATCATTTTTGCATACTTGGTAGTACTCAGTGACCAAATGATACATACCAAGTTGAAAGACAATCAGCCCAGTGGTTCTGGAGAAGAGTTTTCAAGGGTTTTACCATATTTGGGCATGGCGGCCATCTTGGTCACGCTACCTGGACCATTCGAAAAAATTTTCTTCCCCCCACTGTCCTTAGGCTGCATTTAAAATTCATATGAAACTGGCCCAGTGGTTTCAGAGAAACTGTAGTTTGAAATGTTAATAGACCTGGGGCCAGTTGTTCAAAGCATCGTTAGCTTAACGAGCTCGTTAGTGATCATATTGTTAACTCTTCTAGCAAGTACAATATCGTAAATTTTGGTATTTTTGCTGGAAAATGTGAGCAGCTTTTGCGTTAGCAAAAGCTGCTCACATTTTTTCAGCAAAAATTTCAGCATATTTGCCACATTTAATGATCAAAGTTTTAACGATACGTTAACTAACGACGTCGTTAGTTTTGAACAACTGGCCCCTGCACTCTAAGCGACCTTGTCCCAATATCAATGAATGACCTTGAACTTAAGCATTCATAGACACTCATTTTGTACCTTTTTAATGTCACAAACCACAATACTTTTCTAAAAATGCAATGTTTTGTCTTATTCCCATTGAAGATCTTAGGAAACCAAATTGGACCTTTATGTAAAGTACATGTAGGTCAATGTCTGTCTAGGGTCATCATTTTTGCAACTTGGTAGTACTCAGTCACTCAATGCTACATACCTAGTTTCAAGACAATCGGTTCAGCGGTTTGGGAAAAGAAGATTTTTAAAAGTTTTTACTATATTTAGACATGACGGTTATATTGGTCACGTGATCTGAACCATTCGAACAGATTTTTGGAAAGCTGCATACAAAATTTAAATGAAATTGTCTCAGTGGTTTAAGAGAAAATGTATTTTGAAATGCCAATTGACCTGCAATGAAAGCGACCTTGGCCAAGGTGACCTAATGACCTTGACCTTTAGCATTCATAGAAATTCATTTTGCACGTATTCTCATGCCATACGCCACATTATTTTTATAAAATGCATTATCTTACCTTTTCCTATTGAAAAAGTCTAAGAAACCAAATTTGACCTTGGCCAACCTATACGTAGGGTCATAATTTTACCAAACTGGTAGTACTCAGTCACCCGACTCTACATAGCAAGTTTCAAGGCAATCAGCCCAGTGGTTTCCAGGAAGAAGATTTTTTAAGGTTTTCACCATATTTGGGCACGGCGGCCATCTTGATCATGTGACCTGGATCATTCATACAAACTTTCTTTCTCCCAATCACGAAAACATGCCTACATAATTTTGACCCCACTGAACTCCACTTTTATACAGTAAAATTGTTTTTTTAGGGGTATACCTTATTTTTCTTATTTCTGCTCTAAAATATAGATTGCGGGTACTCGTTAGAACCACCTCATCCTCTCAAATATAGATTGTGGGTATTCGTTAGAACCGCCTCGAGGCGGTTCTAACGAGTACCCGCAATCTATATTTTAGAGCAGAAATAAAAAAAATATCACAATTTTTCATCTTAAAATGTTCGTTTTTTTTTTTCGACGGTTAAGTTAGCAATGTATTTGTATAGGCGTGTTTTCGTAATGCTATGAAAATTATTTGAAATTGATCCAGTGGTTTAAGAGTTTGTTTGTTTGTTTGAATCGAGGTTTAATGTCCCCGTCAACACTGTAAAGGTCATTTTGGAGATGTTGCTTCCAATTTTGTGGGACTTTTACCCGACATTGAGATGAAATGCCATCTCAAGCCCTGTCGCCCAATAAAACTAATAGGGTTTATAAACATGGACGGCCCGACACTCACACCGCTTTGCCTGGGCAAGCTTAGATCATCTAAGCGGTTTACAGGGTGGTTTAAGAGAAGAAAACATCTAAAATGGTGGACAGAAGGACGTACGACGGAGGCCCTCCATCCTATAAGCTCCCCTGGAGCCTATGGCTCAGGGTAGCTAAACAACAGTAGCAAACATATGAATAGACAGGGTCATAAGCCTTGTTAGTTGAGTCATACCCCGGCTTCCGTCGTCAGCACTGGCCAGCGTTGGTGCCCGCATTAGGATAAAGTTTATCTGCAAGCTCTTATTTGTAATAGTTTAGAAAGTCATTTTCAAATCCACTTATCAACAGGTAAAACACAATATTGTTGTACATAGTCTTTCTTTCTCCATTTCACAAGTTATTTTAATGGGGGTGGGGGATTTCATATTATTAACTCCCTTGGTTCAAGCTATGGTGCAGTGGATCATAAGCTCGAATCACGACTGAGAAAACTTTTTTTTTACTGTAACATGTAAACAGTTATTATGACTCCCATTTTTTTTTTGGAGGGAGTTAGGGGTCTAAGGGGTATTTTTGGGTCTCACCGAATAGCTTTTTGGACTTTAAAACAATAATACTTACATGTAAAACAAGATTTCTTGTTCAGTGGTTCTTTGGGGGTAAGCTCTGGTTCTCTTATAATTGCTGCAGTCCGTTTAGCCTTTTTTTTTACGAAAGAGAATGTCTTTTTTTTGGCAAAAACTACCGAACCCGGGAAGGGTCATGATTTTTCATTTTTATTATGTTGTGCGAACAAGATAATATCTTGAGCGGACAAGATATCTTGTTCGGACAACATATTATCTTGTGCGGACAAGATATTATCTTGTTCGGAAAATATAGTATCTTATTCGCACAATATATTATCTTGTGCGGACAACATAATATCTTGTGCGAACAACATATTATCTTGTGCGCACAAGATATTAAGTTGTGCGAACAAGATATTATCTTGTCCGCACAAGATAATATCTTGTCCGCACAACTTAGATAATATGTTGCCCGCACAACATAGATAATATGTTGTGCGAACAAGATAATGTCTTGTCCGTACAAGATAATATCTTGTTCGCACAACTTCCCAAGCTCTATGTTGTGCAAACAAGATAATATGTTGTGCGAACAAGATTATATCTTGTCCGCACAAGATATTAAGTTGTGCAACAAGATATTATCTTGTCCGCACAAGATAATATGTTGTCCGCACAACATAAATTATATAAACATAATATATAAACATAACCCTTCCCGGGTTCCGTAAAAAAACTGCATTATTGAAATTTTACTTTGCCCTAATCCAACTTAGTTCCCAAAAGGCGAGTTTTGTTGTCTTCTGACAACCTTTGTCTTTCTTTATTAATTGCAGGCGTCAATGTTACATTACGATAATACATCTGTGTAACATAGTGCATTCCTCCATAGCTCCAAAACGGTTATTTCAATTTTTATTCATTTATTTTGTTTTGTTTGTTTATTTTTTTTTTTGTTTTTGAAGGAAAAAATCAGATGTTTTTCTTATTTTTACTCCATGTTCATTAGAACCGCCTCATTGAGTACCAATAACCTATATGTTGGAGCAATATATATGCAAAATAAAATAATGTCTACCCATATATTTACATTTTCAGTGTAAAGTCTAATGTAAAGTCTAATGTAAACCTACAGAAAACAATAATGTTCATACTTCCATGAACGCATCGAGTCACATGATTTTTAGTGACGCTAAGTGACGTCAGTCTAGAAAAAAGCGTGTAAATGTTTTTCAGCTTTAAAAGTTTGCCATATGAGCATTTTTTTTTTGGCCCAGTGATGAGAGGCAAATAATGTAAATATACAAAATAAACTTAATTTTTTCTGCTGTTCATGAAAGTATGAACGACAGTGGGTCGCAAGCAAAGTTTACATAAACCCCTTTGGTTTACATGAACCCCTTTGGGGTTCATTTACTTTGCAGGCGACCCACTGCGTTCATACTTTCATGAACGTTTATTTTTCTGTTGTTCATGTAAGTATGAACAGCAGAAAAATAAAACCTATATAACGTGCTCACGTGATCATTTCCTAACATGTGGTACTTTCAATTACAAAAAGTGTTTCCACAATTCTAATGCACTTGCGTATGCAACGCGACGTTTGATTGTATAACGTTAAAAAATTTGCGACAGCACTGTCGGAAACCCGACGTCATCATGTAACGTCGCTTTTCATTGGGTAGCATTTGGTTTCACGCAGTTCTTGATAAAAGAACTAAATATAACTGTATTGGAAATTGTCCCGTGGGGTTGGGGGGAGGGGGGGGGGGGGGGGTAATCCGTCAGTTTTTTTTTTTGCAGTGGCAAATCGACTGGCGCGTCGCCGAAACCCCAAATTTCCGATCGTAAAACCGCCGATTTAGCTCCCAAAATGACAATTTTGAATAGTTACCACCTAATTATTTGAGCCAGCTCAATCTCATAGGAATATTTGCTGTTCGCAGAGGGTGAGGGCAAGAAGCCGTGCATTTAGCCGTATTACTTGGCTGCCTAACATAAGTTCTTAGATATTTGGTCGCACCAAGGGAAAAATGTGCCTTCAATAATTGCGCCCAGCGAAGGCTAAAATCAGCCTGCGCATCTAAGCCAGTATAGCACAATTGCACGAAAAGGAATGGAAACAGCTGTCATACTATCTGTCACTTCCCAGCAGGCACATGACTTAATTGTGACGTCACATTAACGTCGTTTATGCAACGTCACATCAAGGTCGATGCAACGTTATGACGTGCATGACGTTGATTTGACGTTGCCAAGCGACGTGTGCCTGCTGGGTTCCTGCTTGTCTTCCTGTAAAATCTGTCCTCTAAAAATGGGTCTACTTTTAAAAGACAAGGATGCGCTCCCTAGGACTGGGAGCAATTTCTTTTCTTTTAAGATTGATTGATTGATTGGTTGCTTTGGGTTTAACGACACATAACCCCTTGTGGGTCATTTTGCGTCTTTGTGTCTTCACCCAGAGAAAGGAGAATGTGTCTCTGATGGGAGCTGTGGGTTAATTGTATCGATTTCTGTTCTGTTTTCTAGATAACAGACAAATTACAAACACGCACGGTGGGATCCATGTCTTCATGGTCTGCGATCAGGTACAACACGAACCGGCCTCCTGAGCGGCAGTCACAAAAAAGAGGTATGTACTATCCAATTCATAACGAAAACACGCCTTTACAAATACACAATTTACATAGGCGTGTTTTCGTGGTGCCGCAAGTCGTGATTAAGATTCACAGGCTGGTCTGCACATTTTGTTGATCGCAAATGTCAAGGCAATTTTCTCATGGCGTGGCTCATACGATTACAAGCAACACCCCCCCCCCCCCCAAAAAAAAAAAAAAAAAAAAAAAAAACTTGTGAAATATGCGGGTCATAGCGTCTTTTTCTTTCCATCACGTTAACAGGTCCGTGAAATAAACACCCCCTTACACCCCATTTTATATAGAGAAAACTGGGGTTTAGTGGCGTATACATTATTTGCCTTATTTCTGCTCATAGACATAGGTTGTGGGTACTCGTTAGAACCGCCTCAATGAGGCGGTTCTAACGAGCACCCACAACCTATGTTTGAAGTAAAATTAACAAAAATATCACAAATTTTCATCAGAAAAGAAGCCATTTTGGAGATGTGAAAAATGCACTATGTCGCACGAGTGTGTTATCGTAATGTATCTTTCTTTCTTTCTTTCTTTTTCTAATTCTTTCTTTCTCTTCTTTTCTTTTCAGGGGTCTCCATTTAACGTCCCCATCCAAAGGACAGTGCACTTTGTGGCATTCAGCCCTGCAAACCTGGAGTGTATGTAATGTACACCTGCGGTAATGGCCAAATGTGACCGACGCAGTATCAGCAGATTGATGGATAGCAAATGCATGTTCGGACATCGTAATTTTATTTCCGCGGCCGGGAATCGAACCGGAGGCCTCTAGCATCATAGGCAAGTGCACTAACCACTGAGCTACGGGAGTTTGGGTAAAGGCGCGCATCTTTGACGTTAACGTAAGTAGGCTTATCGTTTGACGTTGTCGTCGCCTAGTAACGCAGTCAAACGGGTTGCCAGTCTATGTTAATCGCCTAGAAGAAAGAGGTGTTGATTCTATCGGTCCTCATAAAATGACTGAACTAGACATGAATGTGATAAAGCATCTCCCAGAGTAAGTACAAATATATATTTTGGTTTAAATTACTTAACATGTAGTTTAAAACAATGTTTAACAAATACAAGTTAGACTGTTTAAGGATTGGGACGAAAACTATTATGTTTGTGGCACTCCTGGGTGGGCCCGAGGTTATAAAACTTTTTTCTTGCTCAACTCACTTGAGCATTTAAGTTGAAATGCTCATAATTATTAAACTACAAACAAATGGTGCAATTTTTCTGCTCCGATCAGCAAAGAATGTTGTTTGTCCTGCTTATAAATTTTAAAATGCCAACCATTTCATGGTAATGGGGTTGTTTGGCGTATAAAGAGTGATGCAATCATTATTTCTTCTGAAGGGCAGGAAGTGGCCGATACGGCTGTACCTGGCCTGACGATATACATACCTTCATCATACATTATGGGAATGGGTGCGGTTCACATTCAATTACTACATCTATCTTGATATATTGAAATCATCATTTGTTTTCATGGTTATATCTGGAGGACAGGAAGTGGCCGACACGGCTGTACCTGGCCTTCCAAAAAAAAAAAAAAAAAAAAAAAAATCATCAAACATTATGGGAATGAGTGTGGTTCATTTTCATGGTTGTATCTGGAGGACAGGAAGTGGCCGACACGGCTGTACCTGGCCTTCCAAAAAAAAAATCAAAAAAAAAATCATCAACCATTATGGGAATGAGTGTGGTTCATTTTCATGGTTGTATCTGGAGGACAGGAAGTGGCCGACACGGCTGTACCTGGCCTTCAAAATTCACCAAACATTATGGGAATGATTGTGGTTCATGTTTTCATGGTTATATATGGTGGACAGGAAGTGGCCGACACGGCTGTACCTGGCCTTCAAAATTCATTAAACATTATGGGAATGATTGTGGTTCATGTTTTCATGGTTATATCTGGAGGACAGGAAGTGGCCGACACGGCTTAACTGGCCTTCAAAATTCATTAAACATTATTGGAATGAGTGTGGTTCACATTTAATTAAGTACTACATAATCTTTGATGTATTGTAATCATTATCTATATTCATGGTTATATCTGAACGGCGGGAAGTGGCCGACACGGCTGTACCTGGTCTGAGGATATACATAAATTCATCATACATTATGGGACTGAGTGTGGTTGACCTTTAATTACTACATATTCTTTGATATATATTGCAATCATTATTTTCGGGGCACTCGGTTGGTTTTTCTTTACAGATTGTTCTCCTCAGATTGCAGTGGTATCTGGTGGGGTGGTTGCCCGTGGGTCCTGGGGTGGGTGCGGATGCAGCGGAGTCAAAGAAATCTGGAAATGTGATTCATTCTGCAGGTGGTGCGGTTGGAGTGTGTTTGGCCGTGGGCTTTTTGTGGCCACTGCCGATATCAAGCCCAGGACCTATGGTGTCGGGGGCAAGTGGATTAACCACTGAGTTATCACGCTCCTTTAATCATCGGTCGGGGCACTAGACTGGATTTTTTTTTTCTCCTACTACAGTGGTGCCTGGTGCCGGGATGATTTTTGCTGCAGCCCATGGATGGACCAGATTAAGCGGAGTCAAGAGGAGCTAAAAATATGACATGTTTAAATGAGTATCTCCTAAACATTTTAAATATTGGTTTCTTTGTAGGATAGAGGAATGAAGTAGCACGCCATAATAAATCGCCTTATTTGGAGTGCATAACTGACCGGTCTGGCTGGCCCGAACCTTTTGGCCTGGTGTTTGACTCGCTTGCTTTTTGGTCCCAGGGTCGTGGGCTCGGTCTTGGTGTTTTTTCTTTACAATTTTTCTCCTCAGATTGCAGTGGTGCCGGGATGGTTACTGATGAAGCCCAGGAGAGGTGCAGATGCAGCAGAGTCAAAAGAAGCTGAAAATGTGATATGATTACATGAGTATCCCCTGAACATTTGAAAATAATAATAATAATGATAATAATAATAATTGTCTCTTTGTAGGATGGAGTGCAACATAAATATGTATTTAGAGTGCAGCATTAATGGTCTTATCTATATCTTAACCCTGTTGATTGCTGTTTATGTCTGATTTTCATAATGTTGGGTGAAAGAGGGAGGGAAAAAAAAATAATCCTCTATACTATGAGTTATTACGTAGACACTACTTGTGAAAGATTATACTTGTGAGTTATCTCGGCCAGTAGAAGGCTTTGAAATGAAATGAAATGAAATGAGCAGTACAAATTTCGTGCTAAAGTGAGTGGAGTATGAAAAAGGTTTTATAACCTCGGACCCTGATATGACGTCGGCTTGTGGGGAGGTGGTTCCATCCAGAAGATGGAAGAGGACAATGGGGAGTCACATTGGAGGACATAAAGTCAGCAGCAAGGAGGTCAGGTAGCATAAGATGGCAGGAGAGGTGGGAGTCTCAGAAAGAGGAGGGACACTGTTTCTGTTCAGACCCATTGTAGGTTAAAAGACACACAGGTCCACACCAGTTTGAAACAGTCTCCATGTAACTTAATGCGATCAAGCTGATCTTTAAATAACTGGAAGTTTTCGACAGTGTTGTTAGGTGGTCGATACCAACTTGCAATAAAGTGGGAAGTTTTGTTTGCAAAAACCTTAACCCAAACAGATTCTGAATCGTTTTCCAGTTCCATGAATGGCATATGAGGGATATCTCTGTGAACGAGCAACATCACCCCGCCGCCATGAGTGTTTCTATCTTTTCTGTAGACACTGTATTCGCAAGTTTCAGGGAAAAGCTCCGAAGTCATAATTGAACTGTCAATCTTTGTTTCCTGAATAGCCACAATATGTGGTTGGTGAGTATCAAGGAAAGCTAAAAGTTCAAGTATCTTTCCTCTTAAACCGTTAATGTTAATACTGCAAAGTTTCAAACCTTTTACAAAATTCGGCTTTCTCATGTCAGTAGTCGGAGATTTAACTCCTTTCTCCTTTGACAGAGGTTCAAATTTATTTCTTTCTTCCAGTTCTATAGGTTCGCTGAAGAACGAGTCAGAAAAATAAAAAAACTCGCACTTCGGGCATATCCATGAACAACTCGAGTTAACCAGTTTGCCATACTCGGCGTCTGAAAGGAAAGCGCAATCAGTGTGAATCCACATTTCACACTGGTCACACTGAACTGCCTTATGCTCATTTAGAACATCACCACTGCAAAGGTCACAGTCTGCTTTGCAATCTTTGCAATACCAAGTTCCAATTCCAATTTCAAGCTCTAGCAATTGGTTTTCATCCAATTCAGAACACGAGGAATGAAAATGCTTTTCACAGTCCTCACATTCTACCCATTTCTGAGAGCCTTTGCAATATTTTTTGCACAGCCCACAGCGAAATCTTGGACCTGATAAAGATATGCTATCTCAGGACAAGTGAGCTTTATCATGTCAATGTGACATTGCACTTTTATGAACCGGTGTACTGGAAAATGACAAAAAATGTTAAATTGTAACTGGGGAAAATGGCAATATTACTTGAAAAAAAAAATAATATCATAGGAAAAACATGGTCAGCTGATACTAAATATATCGACCGCCAGAATTCTCGAACACAATGAGGACGTTCAATTACTGACCGTAAATTGCTAATTTAAGAGTGTACATGGGGATAAACTGATAAATAGAATACCAGATTCGTGTCATGTGATATCAAGTTTATCAGGCTCGGCTTCGAGAACGCATATAGAATCGCTCGGCAAGCCTCGCGATTCTACAAGCGTTCTCGAAGCCTTGCCTGATAAACTCGATATCAAAAGACACCAACCTGGTATTCTCTATTTACAATGTTAGCTTCTCTCCAGTCATCTGGAATTTCACCGGAGCCCAAAGATAAATTTCTTTCTTTCTTTCCTTTCTATATATACTGCAAACGTCTCTCATGCAGGTGTACATTACATACACACCAGGTTTGCAGGATGAAAGCCTACACAGTTATCCTGTAATTACGGTAGGGATATTTTACCTGCGCAGGGGATGGTTCTTCACAGGGGGGGGGGGGGGGGGGGGGGACGTTAAACCTCAAATCAAACAAACAAAATGGTAAGTGATAGGGCTTTCATATTTCACATGTGCATTCTTTGTCACAAGACATTTCCGGTTATCCCATATTTTTTTGACCTTGTAACCTTGACGTTTGACTTACTTTTTAAAGACAATAACAATGGCCATAACTTTCGATTTGTAAATGATAGGGGCTTTCATATTTCACGTATGCATTCCTTGTGGCAAGACCTTTTCAGTGGAACAACAATCTTGGCATTGTGACATTCACTTTGAAGTTTGACCTACTTTTTAAAAACTGTAACATTGGCCATAACTTTCGATGGTAAGTTTTTGTTTGTTGATTCGAGGTTTATCGCACCGTCAACACTGTATAGGTCATTTTGGGGATGTTGCTTCCAATTTTGGGGGCATTTTACCCGACATTGAGATGGAATGACATCTCAAGACCTGTCGCCTAATGAAACCATTAGAGTTTTTAAGCACAGCTTTGCCTGGGCAGTCTTAGATCCTCTAAGCGGTTTACCAGTACTCCTGTGCGGTCTGATCCCGCTCTGCGTGGAAGCATCATGCAGCCCAACTATTTCTTCATGCCCCGATGGGCGGGAGCAGTCGATTGGTAAGTGATTGGGCCTTCATATTTCACATGATCACCTTTCCAGTGGTTCCATAATTTTTGACCTTGTGACCTTGACCCACTTTTTAAAAACTTGAACATCAGCCATACCCTTTCATTGGTTAGTGATAAGATTTTCACATTTTACATGCCATGCGCTGTCCGGGGGCGTTAGTGTTTCACAAACACACCATGTTCTTCGTGGTGAATGTAAGAAGCTAAGAAATAGAGCCAATATGATTTTTAAAAATGCACAATATTTTAGTACCACAGTAACACTCTTAAAGGAATCTATAAAGATATTTCGTTTCTGAAATCTGCTGAAAAAGCCGAGTAAAGTAGAAGTAAAACAAAGATAAGGAATTGATACAATTAACTTACTCCACCCATAAAAGACACCAAAGGGAAAGAAATACAAACATTAAGCGACCAGACCATAATGGAAACCTAAACAAAGGAAGGCCATAAGGACAGTTACTTTCCCACAAAATGGCCATATGGCCATCCAAAATTAAAAGACACAAGTGATACACACAGTAAGTAACAAACAACAACATAAATAAATCGCCACAGAAGAGCCGCCTTGGAACGGTCAGTGGAAGATTTCCACTGGGGGGCTTAAATCGATTTTACGTGGCCACAATCCTCGCCCTTACTTCCGTCGCGATTAAGACAATTTAAGTCCGATTTTAAATTTAGCTTATATTTGCATAATTTTATATCGTTATCCACTTCAAACAACGACGCTATATGATTTATCTATTTATATTACATGCATTTCAGAGAAATACCATGATTTCTACCAGACATAAACTTGGTATTTTCCTTTTTGCTAAGAAGAAATATTTCCTCTTAGCCGGGGAAATAAATCCCTTCAGCTGGAACTACTTTATGTACAAGATACAAGATATCGCTTTGCAGTGGAATTGTTCTATTCAAACGCGGGAAAGTTTCAATCACGGCGACGTTATTCATGACGTCATTGTAATGGCGTCTAAGAAATAGCAACAGACGTTCAGAATGCGTGACGTTTGAGTCGGATGCAACGCTGAAACAAAAGAAAACATGGATATGACCATTGATTAGGATGTAAGTTTTGCTTTATTTAATCTAACGTTTTACTTGTTTTATCACTGAAACACTTTGTATCTTCTATTTTTGTTCAAAACTGTAGAAAGCGCTTTCAAAATGGCGCCCATCCAGTTGTTCTTCCACCCAGATTCTGTAACACTGCGCTGATTGAACCGTTTACATGAGCTGTAAACAGTCAACTGAACGGGCATTCAGATCCAAAATTCAAGATCCAAACTCTCCTAAAAGTCTATGGAAGTGCATGTAATATACAGATTATACATTTCTCCTATTTGAAATATGGGATTTATAAACCTCGGGAGGTAAAACAATCCGTTAAAGAAACTCGTGCTTCGCACTCGTTTCTTTATCGGATTGTTTTACCTCCCTCGGTTTATAAATCCCGTATTTCAACTAGGAGAATGAATAATCTATATTTATCATATGACGTCGCGTCTGAGAATGTAATAACGTCATATATTACATGCATTCCAGAGAAATACCATGATTTCTACCAGACATAAACTTGGTATTTTCCTTTTTGCTAAGAAGAAATATTTCCACTTAGCCGGGGAAATAAATCCCTTCAGCTGGAACTACTTTATGTACAAGATACGAGATACCGCTTTGCAGTGAAATTGTTCTATTCAAACGCGGGAAAGTTTCAATCACGGCGACGTTATTCATGACGTCATTGTAATGGCGTCTAAGAAATATCATCAGACGTTCAGAATGCGTGACGTTTGAGTCGGATGCAACGCTGAAACAAAAGACACATGCACATGTTGCAATGTGATAGAAAATGAAGAACATTTTATACTTTTTTGTTCCAAATATACTGCAGCTGGAAATATTTTATTTCAGAAATTTGATATTGATTATCATGGCTTGATACCAAATACTGCTAAATCTCTTAAAACTTTTATTCGCTTATTGAGCCCAGTAACATATGAGGAAACAAAACAAATATGCACATTTATTGAGTCCGCCTTTCAATTAAGATAACTTGTATTGCACATTATATCATACCATTTCATATCGTATTGCTCATCATCACCATCTCATCATCATCTCGGCTTCGAGAACGCATATAGAATCGCTCGGCAAGCCTCGCGATTCTACAAGCGTTCTCGAAGCCTTGCCTGATAAACTCGATATCAAAAGACACCAACCTGGTATTCTCTATTTACAATGTTAGCTTCTCTCCAGTCATCTGGAATTTCACCGGAGCCCAAAGATAAATTTCTTTCTTTCTTTCCTTTCTATATATACTGCAAACGTCTCTCATGCAGGTGTACATTACATACACACCAGGTTTGCAGGATGAAAGCCTACACAGTTATCCTGTAATTACGGTAGGGATATTTTACCTGCGCAGGGGATGGTTCTTCACAGGGGGGGGGGGGGGGGACGTTAAACCTCAAATCAAACAAACAAAATGGTAAGTGATAGGGCTTTCATATTTCACATGTGCATTCTTTGTCACAAGACATTTCCGGTTATCCCATATTTTTTTGACCTTGTAACCTTGACGTTTGACTTACTTTTTAAAGACAATAACAATGGCCATAACTTTCGATTTGTAAATGATAGGGGCTTTCATATTTCACGTATGCATTCCTTGTGGCAAGACCTTTTCAGTGGAACAACAATCTTGGCATTGTGACATTCACTTTGAAGTTTGACCTACTTTTTAAAAACTGTAACATTGGCCATAACTTTCGATGGTAAGTTTTTGTTTGTTGATTCGAGGTTTATCGCACCGTCAACACTGTATAGGTCATTTTGGGGATGTTGCTTCCAATTTTGGGGGCATTTTACCCGACATTGAGATGGAATGACATCTCAAGACCTGTCGCCTAATGAAACCATTAGAGTTTTTAAGCACAGCTTTGCCTGGGCAGTCTTAGATCCTCTAAGCGGTTTACCAGTACTCCTGTGCGGTCTGATCCCGCTCTGCGTGGAAGCATCATGCAGCCCAACTATTTCTTCATGCCCCGATGGGCGGGAGCAGTCGATTGGTAAGTGATTGGGCCTTCATATTTCACATGATCACCTTTCCAGTGGTTCCATAATTTTTGACCTTGTGACCTTGACCCACTTTTTAAAAACTTGAACATCAGCCATACCCTTTCATTGGTTAGTGATAAGATTTTCACATTTTACATGCCATGCGCTGTCCGGGGGCGTTAGTGTTTCACAAACACACCATGTTCTTCGTGGTGAATGTAAGAAGCTAAGAAATAGAGCCAATATGATTTTTAAAAATGCACAATATTTTAGTACCACAGTAACACTCTTAAAGGAATCTATAAAGATATTTCGTTTCTGAAATCTGCTGAAAAAGCCGAGTAAAGTAGAAGTAAAACAAAGATAAGGAATTGATACAATTAACTTACTCCACCCATAAAAGACACCAAAGGGAAAGAAATACAAACATTAAGCGACCAGACCATAATGGAAACCTAAACAAAGGAAGGCCATAAGGACAGTTACTTTCCCACAAAATGGCCATATGGCCATCCAAAATTAAAAGACACAAGTGATACACACAGTAAGTAACAAACAACAACATAAATAAATCGCCACAGAAGAGCCGCCTTGGAACGGTCAGTGGAAGATTTCCACTGGGGGGCTTAAATCGATTTTACGTGGCCACAATCCTCGCCCTTACTTCCGTCGCGATTAAGACAATTTAAGTCCGATTTTAAATTTAGCTTATATTTGCATAATTTTATATCGTTATCCACTTCAAACAACGACGCTATATGATTTATCTATTTTTATCATATGACGTCGCGTCTGAGAATGTAATAACGTCATATATTACATGCATTCCAGAGAAATACCATGATTTCTACCAGACATAAACTTGGTATTTTCCTTTTTGCTAAGAAGAAATATTTCCACTTAGCCGGGGAAATAAATCCCTTCAGCTGGAACTACTTTATGTACAAGATACGAGATACCGCTTTGCAGTGAAATTGTTCTATTCAAACGCGGGAAAGTTTCAATCACGGCGACGTTATTCATGACGTCATTGTAATGGCGTCTAAGAAATATCATCAGACGTTCAGAATGCGTGACGTTTGAGTCGGATGCAACGCTGAAACAAAAGACACATGCACATGTTGCAATGTGATAGAAAATGAAGAACATTTTATACTTTTTTGTTCCAAATATACTGCAGCTAGAAATATTTTATTTCAGAAATTTGATATTGATTATCATGGCTTGATACCAAATACTGCTAAATCTCTTAAAACTTTTATTCGCTTATTGAGCCCAGTAACATATGAGGAAACAAAACAAATATGCACATTTATTGAGTCCGCCTTTCAATTAAGATAACTTGTATTGCACATTATATCATACCATTTCATATCGTATTGCTCATCATCACCATTAAAGCATATTGTATAATTATGTTGTATCGGAGGACACCTTCATTTGATGTTGGTTTTCTGAATAAAATCTTGTATCTTGTATCTTGTATCAAAAGAAAACATGGATATGACCATTGATTAGGATGTAAGTTTTGCTTTATTTAATCTAACGATTTACTTGTTTTATCACTGAAACACTTTGTTTCTTCTATTTTTGTTCAAAACTGTAGAAATCGCTTTCAAAATGGCGCCCATCCAGTTGTTCTTCCACCCAGATTCTGTAACACTTCGCTGATTGAACCGTTTACATGGGCTGTAAACAGTCAACTGAACGGGCATTCAGATCCAAAATTCAAGATCCAAACTCTCCTAAAAGTCTATGGAAGTGCATGTAATATACAGATTATACATTTCTCCTATTTGAAATATGGGATTTATAAATCTCGGGAGGTAAAACAATCCGTTAAAGAAACTCGTGTTTCGCACTCGTTTCTTTATCGGATTGTTTTACCTCCCTCGGTTTATAAATCCCATATTTCAACTAGGAGAATGAATAATCTATATGTAATAAATTCGATAATCCACTAGTGGAATAAATATCAAAATTAGTTAGATACGCCCGTAAAGTTACATGTACGACGTCCTTAACGACGTCGCGTTTACTAACGGCGGAATATTAACATTTTTGTTAAACAATCGCGGATAAAATGCGTTTTAAATGTCATATGATAAACAGAATCTTGCATTCGTGCTCATGTATTATTTAATTTATTAAACGAGTTGAGGAAAGGGGATAAAATGCGAGGCTCTGCCTCGCATTTTATCCCCTTTCCTCAACTCGTTTGATATATTCAATAATACATGCATGAACACTCATGTAAGATCTTCTATATTCGTTTATTCCAGGAATTGCGTGGATATCTATGTTATGAGAGCATATTTCCTCCGGAAAGCTGTAACATTCAGAGATTATGGCGAGGGATTACTTTGCGTTCATGCTCAAATGGAAACGTCACTTAAAGAAGATTCTGGAAATAATAAAACGAGTAAGTTGCATTGATATTTGAGCCAGCGCACGACAAAACTACAATAAGACATGTGCGCCCATCGAAAACTCAGATCAGCCTGCGCATCCATATAGTCTAATCAGAGACTTCTCTTGCTGCATGAAGGAGCAACGGGCACTTAGCTATCATTAGAACGCACAACAAAGACTCTGATCAGACTGCGTGGATGCGCAGGCTGATCTGAGTCTTCGCTGGGCGCACATGTCTTATTGTAGGTTTTGTCATGCGCTGGCCCATTTATTAATTTAAGTGAGTGAGTGAGTGAGTTTTAGTTTTACGTCCCACCAACAGCTAAGGTCATATGGAGACGGGACTTCGGTTTAAAGACTTATACGAAAGTCTGGAGAAGCCCGGGATCGATCCTGCGATCCCTGGTTTACAAGGCGAGTAGCGTAACCACTGCACCACGGAGGCTTCTATTAATTTAAGTAATTAAGGCCAATAATTTCTAAATGGGCTCTCCCTCAGATTCTTTTTTTTTAAATTTTACATACGAACACATCTCAATATTTACATTTCCAGTGTGAAGCTTAGGTACGAAACCTATAGAAAACAATGTAGTTCATACTTCCATGAATGCATCGAGTCACATGTTTTTCAGTGACATCAAATGCCGCCACTCTAAACCATGGTCCTCTATGATCTCATCGGGCGTTGGCGACGTTAACGGTGTTCCGCTCTTTGTAGAAAAACTGCATGTAAAATTTTGTCAGCATTTAAAAGTCTGCCCCATAAGCATTTTTTTTTCGCGCAGTGATCAGGGGAAAAGACTGTAAATAAAATAAATAAAATTATTTTTTTCTGCTGTTCATGGAAGTATGTGTCGTTCGCCAGCAAAGTTTACATGAACCCCTTCGGGGTTCATTTATTTTGTAGGCGACCTACTGCGTTCATATGGGCGACCAGTGTTAGAATAAGCGGCGACTTTTCGCGCCACGCTTTTTTTTCCAGCGTTTTTTGTGTTTTTTTTTTTTTTTTTTACAGAACAGTGCCTTTCCCATCACGTTAACAAGTCCGTGTAATGAATACCACTCTAAACCCCACCGTATATTAGAAAATGAGGCTTACAGGGCAGGGAATGTACATTATTTGTCTTATTTCTGCCTAAGGACATAGATTTAAGGTACTCGTTAGAACTGCCTCAATGAGGCAGTTCTAACGAGTATCCACAACCTATGTTTTGAGTATAAATAAGAAAAATATCAGTAATTTTCATCGAAAAAGTAGCCCTTTTTTATATGAGAAAATGTACTATGCAACACGGATATGAGCTAGGGCACAAAAAATCTACAATAACACCTGGGCGACCAGCTGAGACTCAGATCAGCCTGCGCATCCGCGCAGTCTGATCAGAGTCTTCGCTGTTCGCATGAGCCTTCTATAGCCTCTGGGCTATTCATTGGGCAACAAGAGAATGCTCCGACCAGGCTGACCTGATGGGCTGGCTAAACTGAGTCTTCGGCATAAGCATGGGTCTTATTGTAGATTTTGTCATGCGCTGGCTCATATATTATCGTAATGAGAACAATTCATTTCCATTGTCTATATAGGCGCACTGTGTTAGAATGAAGATTCTTGCATAAATACCTATGCGCATGGCTGTTTGAAGCCATTGTCAAATGGACCGAAAGCCGTGCTCAAACAGCAAAACCATGTTCAAATCATGAAATTCGCGTGTTGTTTGAACATGGATTTTGAGCTTTTGATATGACAAGACGGGCCTTGCTTTGTTTACGTTACGTTGGGCGACGTAACGTTATCGCCCTGAACGTAGCGTTTTAGGGTTCTATGATGACGTAACTACATGGCAACGTCATTGTAAACAACATTCTGAACTGGCCGCCATTTTGGTCTGCCTGTCGCATTTGAAGAGTTTATATGGAATTTATATGGAGCTTTTGGGCGTTTTCGTCAAAATTTGCTGTCGTAAGTTATGCAAGAACAACGATCATCCATGGTTATTTAATTGCATTAACATTTGCCGGATCCCTCGGAAGATATTTGAACATTCGGCCTAGCGGCCTCATGTTCAAACAGCTTCCTCGGGATCCGGCAAATGTTAATGCATGAAAAACCATGGTTGATCCCTATAATAAGGTCAGCTGAAGCAATGATTTGTTGGGTAATAAATCAACTGACCATTACGAAAACACGCCTAAATACCACACGCACTCACACACAAAAAAAAAAAACAACAAAAAAACAAAAAAAAAAAAAAAAAAAACAACTGAAAATTCTCTGATAAAAAAATCGATATTATTTTTTTTTTCATATTTCTGCTTAAACATAGATTGTGTGAACTCTTTAGAGCCGCCTCGGCGAAGCGGCTCTAACGAGTACCCACAGCCTATGTTTTAGCATTAATAAGGAAAATAATTTATGCCCCCGTAAACCCCAGTTTTACTTTATAACACAGGGGTCAAAAAGGGTAAAAAAAGGACTATATATAGGCGTGTTTTTGTGATGCCGACGAAGTTAGATTTATTAGTCAACAAAAGCTGGTCTATTACGAGTCAAACACACTGACTATCGACAATGAAATTGTTGTTTCCTTCAAATGTTCCCAACCTTTCGTCATTGTTAGACAAAAAAAAAAACAAAAAAAAACGATATTATTGACTTCATCACACACATTTTTGTCCTTATGAAATGCTTTTGATGCTGGGAAATAACGTCCATCGTTTAGGTCATAGAATCTTCGAGTGACGTCATAAAACAACGGCTTTTTAAAAGCATCACACTCTTCCGCCGAGTTGCAGAATAAATCACAAAACAGTTCCTTGCCATTGCCTAGGCGCGCTGGTTTTACAAAAGTGCTAAAGCAGATATAACAAGCAAAACTCGGCAGTATTTGTGCTGTTTCCTCCAAATTACCCCAACCACTTGCCATTTTTAAGAAATTCCGCCAACATTTTTGGCTGTAACACATGCATTTTAGTCCTTTTGTAACGTTTTGGATACAAGAAATGACGTTACAACGTCAATGAAACTGCGAATGATGTCATAAACCGGCTGCTTTTTGCGTCACGTTGGTCCGCCCAGTTATGTTGTAGAACAAAATCACAGTTACTTTCCATTGCCATATAAGCGCACTGTCTTAGAATTTACTACCCATTTTGAATCAGCTGCTATATATTTGGTTCAACAAAAATAAATCGATTTCCTTATTGTCATCTTCGCAAACCAAGGGTACTAAAGTCCACTACGTTCCTTACGTGCGTAAGCAACGTAGTGGACTAAGTACATTTGGTCAGCGAATATGCCTTATTGTCAGCTCCAAAGGCTTTGATTTACCTCTGCGTCTTTGATGGCAAGAACGTACTCCATTTGTCACAAAGCACTGCGAAGACCAGTCAGTCATGTCTTATGGTCAAGTGTGACAACTTTGCATCTGTTGCCTCAAAACAGAACAGTGCCTGATGTGAATTTCAACAATATTTTTACTGCTGTTCGTGGTACATCGACCAATCAATGGTCGTAATTGACAAGTGTGTGTGCTCTTGATCTAGTACAGAGAACCATTTGGGCCCTGTCAAGCGATTTTGGTACTTATCGCCTATGCGAGCAGCGGAGGTTCTGGCGAGACTGCGCGGATGCGCAGTCTCGCCAGAACCTTCGCTGCTCGCTCATACAAGCAGTGAATCAAGAGGAACCTTCAGACAGAAAGCCATATCCCTGGCCCCTCTGAATGGCTGGGCATGCGCAGTTACAATTGGTCATGACGGAATGCTCGAAGACCCAAATTCGCTTGGCGGGGCTCATTTGATGGTCAAAATATTTCAGATAAAATAAACTTTATTGCTATTCATAACTTTGATCTTTCATTGAAAAGAAACAATTTGACATCAGTGCTAGGAATGGAATGTTGCAGCTGAATCAAAATACGAGAAGGTAGTGTGACTTTTTATTCTGTTCTGTTCTCTTTTTTCTTCATCCGACTTGATGAATCAAGTCAAGGATTCTTCAACATTCTTATTTTAATTTTAGCGTCGGAAGCCAGTGCCAAAATGTTGAATGAATACACGAAGATTGTAGACAATGACAAAAGACTTGCTTACGCTGCTCTACACGATGCCAGCATTTATTTCGGAATGGCAGAATCGTTGCAAAAGTAAGTTGAGCTGCCTTTAAATGACAAACCATCCACACGAAATTTATTTTTAACACGAAAACAGGCACTGCGAATAGGCGAGCATAGCATTGAAAGGAATGGTACATTTACTTGATTCCCCATCACGTGAACAAGTCCGTGAAATGAAGACCCCACCCCCCACAAACACCACTTTGTAAAGAGAAAACTTGGGTTTACGGGGGTACACATTATTTTTTTTTTATTTCTGATCCAAGACATTGGTTGTGGGTACTCGTTAGAACCGCCTCAGGTCTGTATTGATTCAAGATAAGCTTTTCTGACACTTGGGACAAGAATATCCCTTTTTATGACAGTGTGTGATTTCTTTGTCACCCACTGCTGTCTCACCCCTAGGGTTTATTAGCTGTCTCAATCTGTCAGTCATTGCTTAATATCGGAAAACATGTACATTGCAGTGGAACTAATTTTTCCAAAATTGCCTCCTGCTGTTGGACCCATGCAAACTTCCCAAGATGTACATTTTTAACAGCCACAATTTCATGTCCTTGACCACCTTTCAGTGAAATGAACCTTCAGTATGTGATCAAACTGCTGTCAAGTGCCAAAGAAACACTGTCATGAAATTTGCATCCAATGTTGTTTGTCAGAAACCAACAACGGTTTTTCACTTTGAAATCACAATTGCATGTACGAGAGTAGGCTGAAAAGTTCTGAGCCTGACCAAGATCCAATGGTTTGCCGATGCTGAAAGTGCCTTATTTTTCAACATAGTCCCCCTTCCTGTCCACACACTTCCTCCAGCGATCCTGGAGACCAATCAATGCAATGAAAGCACCCTGGCTCACCCCCTCCAAAGAAGGCAAAAGTCGTCTCCTCTGCAGGGAAGGTGATGGCATCAGTGTTCTGGGATGCAAAGGGCATAATATTCATAGATTACCTTCAAAAGGGCAGAACAATTAATGGGGAGTATTATGCAGATCTGCTAAAACAATTGCGAAAAGCAGTTAAGGCTAAACGACCCGGAAAATTGACAAAAGGGGTCTTGTTCCATCAGGACAATGCGCCTGCTCATAAATCGGTTGTCGTAATGGCTGCTGTGCATGACTGTGGCTTCACACTTGTCGATCACCCTCCGTATTCACCTGATCTAGCTCCATCAGATTATTTCCTGTTTTCAAACATGAAAAAAGCTTTTGGCTGGGCAGCATTATCGGTCAGACGAGGAGGTGGTAGCTGCTGTGGAGGAGTTTTTCTGGGACCAAAATGAGACCTTCTATACCACTGTGATCCAAGGACTCCAGCATCGCTGGAGGAAGTGTGTGGACAGGAAGGGAGACTATGTTGAAAAAATAAGGCACTTTCGGCATGGACAAACCATTGGATCTTTGTCAGGCTCAGAACTTTTCAGCCTACCCTCGTATCATTAAAATTTTGATCATTTATTATGGCAAATATGCTAATATTTTTGCTGAAAAAATGTGAATAGCTTTTGCTCACATTTTTTCAGCAAAAACACCAAAATTTTACATATTAAACTTGCTAGAACAGTTAACAATATTACCACTAACGAGCTCGTTAAGCTAACGAAGCTTTGAACAACTGGGCCTAGCTGTATTCTTTGGCAGTCTAGTGCCAATAGCTTTGGAGGCATTCTGCACATTCATTTAGATGGTTGAAAAAAATAATCAATGATAGGATTGAGGCCTCAACAAGAAAATCTCAGGCTCGTTTTCAGTTTACAGTCTCATGCGAGGCTATGTCATGCTTGGCATAGCCTAGCATGAGACTAAAATTAACTAAAAACTTGCCTGAGATTTCCACCCCATCACAGATTTTATTAATCACACTATACGTGATACTGTGCGGCTGATCAAGTTTCTATAGTGGTAATATGCTTATTATTTGCTTCCAGTAAAGTTTTTTTTTTTTCAAACGCAAATAAGCGGGAAAATCTGACGTAAAGCACTGCGTGAAAGTGATGCCACCAGTCCACATGTTTGCTTCCGCGTTACACATGGCGGAATAAATGCCGGAACTACAGCTAGCAAGGATGGTGGTACAGATTGTATGGAGTCGGGAAACGCGTGTAGGATGACACGTGCTTCTGTCTGTTTGTGTCGGGAAACTGGTAGTGGACAACAAATCTTTTTTTTTTAGGTTTAGGTATGATATAGTAAATACATGGTTAGTGTCTTTCATAATATAATGTTATTAATCAAGTAATTTCGTATTGGTTCGAGATCTGCTGTATTGGCCCGAGGCCGAAGGCCGAGGCCAATACAGCCGACCGAGGACCTGTAATTTGGTCAATACGAAATTACATGTACTTGATTAATCACAAATTTATTAATTGACACAATTTAAAAACATTATTATTGATTTTTGATATTCTCAATGAATTGAAATGTTATCACCTCGGCCTGGGAAGATTTATTTCCTGTAAGGAAATATTTCCCTGTAGCATGTCCATAGCAATCGTTAAATTTACACACGGAAAAGTTTAATTTACGTCGACGCGTTGTTCTTGACGCCACATCAACGGCGGCTCAAACGATGTAAATATCGTTCAGAATGTATGTCGTTTGACTCGTGGCAGGTGGAAACATCAAGGTTTTTTTTTTACTTTAGTAAATTTCACGAATCAGTGTGGTTTGTTAAACGACTTTCAGTGCGTTGGCGTGCACACGTATTTTAACGTGACGTCAAAGAGTGCAGCGTTTCTGGCGTCACCGCGCCACAGAAACATTAGTAACAACATGGTCGCTCGAAAAAAACTTTATTGGCGTTTTACGTTTATTTTAAAAATCTGCAAATAAATAGTTTATTCTAAATTTGGAAACTATTTTAGAGGTTATAGTACAGGAAGCAACCGCAGTAGGAGTGTGTAATTATTCCAACGGACCATTCAAACAGGAAATAACTTGCAGTTTGGTTGCTTTCCCTGGCAGAAGGGGTTGCATTTTATGGTTTCACTTGTAAATTAGATACTTAACTTTTCTGCCAGGGAAAACAACCAAACTAATAACTTGCAGTTTGGTTGTTTTCCCTGGCAGAAAGGGTTGCATTTTATGGTTTCACTTGTAAATTAGGTATCTGAAAGGTACGCCGGTCACTAGACGTATTATACGTCAGTTTTGTTTGTTTGATTTGATTTAACGTCCCGATCAACACTATTTATGTCATTTTGGAGACGTTGCTTCCAATTTTGTGGGAGTTTTATCCGACATTAAAATGAAATGACATCTCAATCCCTGCCGCCCAATGAAACCATTAGGGTTTATATGAATGGACGCTCCGACTCACACGACTTTGCCTTGTCAGACTAAGATCTTCTAAGCGGCTTACTAGTACTCGTGTGTGGCCGGTTTCAGCTCTGTGTGGAAGCATCATGCAGCCCAACCTATTTCTCCAATCTCAGATGGGCTGTTATACGTCAGAAGAAGGTATAATAGGTCACTACCGATTATTCAACCCCCCTTCAAAAGGTTACTAGAATGGCCGAATGCGTACAGTTAAAAATAAACATACAGTTGGACTGCTGGCTTTTTATAACCCTTGATAAAATGTTGGTGTCCGAACATGCTCAATTTGCAAGAATGAATGTCACAAAGTACGAAGTCCTTTGGATCGGGAGATTATCTGGAGCCCTCCTATGCAGAGTGAGTCTACCCCTGTGCAGGATAAAGGTTCCTAGGTGAAAGGGCGAGTAATGGCCAACTAAGTCAGGTTGCATTCTTAAGGGGAATGGGTACACCTTCAGGGGAGGCAACTCCTGCAAAAATATTTTTGTCTCCCATGTCAATAGGGGTCAACTCTTAAAGGAAAGAATTTGCTCCTGAGGAGCAAATTCTTTCCTTTAAGAGTTGACCCCTTTTTCATAGGGACTGAGCCTATAGAAAAGCGAACAGGAAGTTCCAAAAGTTGTCTCCCTTTGTAAAAATGGCGGAAAATGTGCCAGGTGTTTCTTAAGAGAAAGACGCAGAGTTTTTTCCATTCTTCCATTTATAATATGGGACTTATAAACAAAGGGAGGTAAAATCCGATAAAGAGTCGAGTGTGTAGCACGAATTTATCACAGTCTACTCCCCCGCCCGAGGTTTTGTTTGTGTGTTTGATTTGAGGTTTAACGTCCCCGTCAACACTGTAAAGGTCATTTTGCAGACGTTGCTTCCAATTTTGTGGGACTTCTACCCGACATTGAGATGAAATGACATCTCAAGCCCTGTCGCCCAATGAAACCAATAGGGTTTATTAACATGGACGGTCCGCCTCGCACCGCGGTTCCTGGACAGGCTTAGATCCTCTAAGCGGTTTACCAGTACTAGTGTGCCGGCCGGATTCAGCTCTGCGTGGAAGCATCATGCAGCCCATATATTTCTTCAAGCCCCTATGGGCGAGGTTTTTAAATAGGAGAAATAAATAAACTTTGCACTACGATAGACTTTTAGGATCATTTTGCATCTGAATTTCGTTTCAGGGAATATACAAGGAGAAAATTACAGAAGTAGATTACACAGGGGCCACATCATGATTTAAAAAATCAAATCGAAGCTTATTTCATTCATAAATATTTTTTTTTAGAAAAAAAAGTAAATAAATGAAAATAAAACGTGTTCTTTGTAATACTCCCCCAAAAACGAACAAGTCCGTGAAATGAACATCCCCTAAACCCCAATTTATATAGAGGATCTTACATTAGTGCTCATGTATTACTGAATTTATTAAACGAGTTGATGAAAAGGGATAAAATGCGAGGCTTTGTCGAGCATTTTATCCCTTTTCTTCAACGAGTTTAATAAATTCAATAATACATGAGCACGAATGCAAGATTCTATTTATCATATGACATTTAAAGTAGAAGTAAAACAAAGATCAGGAATTGATACAATTAACTAACTCCACCCATAAATGACACCAAAGGGAAAGAAATACAAACATTAAGCGACAAGACCATAATGGAAACCTAAACAAAGGAAGGCCATAAGGACAGTCACTTTCCCACAAAATGGCCATATGGCTATCCAAAATAAAAAGACAAAAGTGATACACACAGTAAGTAGCAAACAACAACATAAATAAATCGCCACAGAAGAGCCGCCTTGGAACGGTCAGTGGAAGATTTCCACTGGGAGGCTTAAATCGATTTTACGTGGCCACAATCCTCGCCCTTACTTCCGTCGCGATTTAGACAAATAATTTGTTCAGTCCGCATGAAGGCCTCCTAACTCATCAGTGCAACATCTCCGTGAACACAAAAATCAAAGAACCACAGAGGTGAGACAACGGTGAGGACTCGACAGCAAGAAACCACTGAAATGCTGGAGCAAAAGAAAACCAACAGTTAGACTCCGATGGGCCCGACCAGAGACAGAGCATCAGACACCAACCAACATTACCTTGAATTAGATCTCTCTAATTCTCAATAAGCCTTTACGTTGGAGCCGTCATAGAATCTGAGGCCTGACCCACCGGCGTGCAATTAAAGAGGGAAGCAAAGCTGCCAACCGTGATTGGGTTAACTACCATGCGTGCAGTCTGTCGTATAATATCCACGCCGCATTTTATTCACGATTGTTTACAAAAAAATGTCAACATTCCGCCGTTAATAAAAGCGACGTCGTTAAGGACGTCGTACATGTAACGTTGCGGGAAGTATCTAGCTAATTTGCATATTTAATCCACTAGTGGATTATCTAAAATATTACATAGAGTTTATTACTCAGCCAATTTTAAATATGGGATTTATTAACCGAGGGAGCTTGAATTTCCGATAAAGAAACGAGTGCGCTTGCGCACGAGTTTCTTTATAGGATGTTCAACCTCCCGAGGTTTATAAATCCCATATTTAAAATCGGCTGAATCAATAAACTATATATTACATGCATTTGATAGAGCTGGTGGATCATTTTGCATCTAATTCTGTTTACAGTTCACTGTTAACATACAGTCTATGCAAATGGTAGTGGGCGCAGTGACACATAAGCTGACTGAAACAAAAACTGTATAGACGCCATCTTGAAAGCGGTTCCTATTGTAATGCATGAAGATGGAAGAAATAAAGTATTATAATGATAAAACAATTAAAAATGCGAGAGAACGGTACCAAACGTACCCCTCATTCTGTAGTTATGTCCAGATAATCTGTATTCCAACCTTGCATCCTACTCGAACGTCACGCATTCTGAACGTTTGCTGATATCTTCTCAGACGCCATTGAGATGACGTCATGATTAACGTCGACGTGTCTGAACTTTCCCGCGTTTGAATATAGCGATTTCATTGCAAAAGCAGTACCTTGTTTCTTGTGTCAAAAGTAGTTCCAGCCAGAAAGATTTATTTCCCCAGCTAAGAGGAAATATTTCTCCTTAGCTAAAAGGAAAATATCATGTTTTTGTCTGATAGAAATCATGGTATTTCTCTGTTATGCATCTAATATATGGCGTTATTACACTCTCAGACGCGACGTCATATGATAAATAGAGAAAACTGGGTTTTACGGGTATACATTATTTTTTTTTCTGCTCCAAGACATTGAGGCGGTTCTAACGAGCACCCGCAACCTGTGTTCGAAGTATAATTAAGAAAAATATCACAGATTTTCATTAGAAAAGTAGCCATTTTGGATATGTCGAAAAAATGTCGCATGTCGCATGGGTATGTTATCGTACTGGTTAACAAATTCATAACATGAGTTACGATAACACCCCCTTGTGACATAGTACATTCTTTCATGTCTTCAAAACGTTTTTTCTTTTTTTTTCAGCTGAAAATTTGTGCTTTGTTTCTTATTTATACGCCAAATATGGGTTGGAGGTGCTCTTTAGAAACCAAAACCTTTGCTCTGAAGAAGAAATGCAAAACAATAATGTATATCACTGTAAACCAAATTTCCTCTTTCTATTCATATTTATCATATGACGTCGCGTCTGAGATTGTAATAACATCATTTATTATATACCCAGAAAATGTCCCGTTTACTTTCTACAGAAGTTACCGGTCAATAGTTTTTCTTATTATATACCCAGAAAATGTCCCATTAACTTTTTACAGAAGTTACCGGTCAATATTTTTCCATATTGCCCGTAGTCAAGCTCATATTGCCCGTAGATAAGCAGTGACGTTCACAGCAGAACTACTTTCAAATTTGTTAATTTCGATACTAAAAATCGACAGCCATCTTGTCGTGCGTATCGACTCAAAGAACGCAAAAAAAACGAATATAGGTTCTGACAAAGTGCATAAACCGCATTTTATGCTGTCAAATATGACCTACCTGCAATCTGTTTAGATTTTCAATACTTTCTTCTAAGAAATCAGGAGTATTTTGAAAGAAATATAACCTACGCTTCGGAAAAAATGGCGTCCTGTGTTGGGAAACGTCAATGTTTTAATGACGTCACATCCACCAACGTTAACGTCGTCTTCACTTTGGCGCCATTGGGCGTGATTTTTCAATGTGTAGGGAGACACTTAACGACCTTCATTATTTTCTATTTCAAACCACTTAAAGATGTATAATCTGATTTTACGTTCAGAAATTCATACCAGGCAATCCTGAATTCTAGCCGACATTTGAAATTTGGGGTATATAAAAAGGTTATTGACTTTATATTGTGAAATATTCGGCACTCGTTCATATGGCGAAGACGCACTCGCAAGCTTGTGCGTCCTTCACCATATGAACTCGTGCCGAATATTTCACAATATAAAGTCAATAACCTATAAATATTACCCGTAGTCAAGTTCATATTGCCCGTAGATAAGCAGTCTCGTTCACAATAGAACTACTTTCAAATCTGTGCATTTCAAGACGAAACATCGGCAGCCATCTTGCCGTGCGTATCGACTGAAAGAACGTAAAACAAAACGAATATACGTGCTGACAAAGTGCATGAAGCGCATTTTATGCTGTCAAATATGACCCACCCGAAATCTGTTTAGATTTTCAACACTTTCTTCTGAGAAATCTGGAGTATTTTGAAAGAAATATAACCGTCGCTTCGGAAAAATGGCGTCCTGTGTTGGGAAGCGTCAATGTTTTTAATGACGTCACATCAACCAACGCTAACGTCGTCTTCACTTTGGCGCCGTTGGGCGTGGTTTTTCAACGTGTAGGGAGACACTTAACGACCTTCATTATTTTCCATTTCAAACCACTTAAAGATATATCATCTGATTTTACGTTCAAATTTCTATACCAGGCAATGCTGAATTTTATTAGACAGTTCAAGTTTTGGGTATATAATAAAAAGGTTATTGACTTTATATTGTGAACTCGTGCCGAATATTTCACAATTTAGAGTCAATAACCTATAATTATCATATGACGTCGTTGATAAGCAGTGGATAACGTCGTGTAATAAATAACACTTAGGCGGGAATAAGTAACGTCATGACGACGTCCATGTCAACAATGCATTTTTTCGTAGAAAAATGTCAAATTAAAAGGCGTTTAAATCCAATTTAAAGTGGCCATATGATAAATAGAGGATATTTACTTTTTTGAGATGGATACCAAAAATATTTCATCGAGTGTGTTGAAAACATCATAATTTTCACGAGTGCGAAGCACGAGTGAAAATTAGGATGTTTTCAACACACGAGATGAAATATTTTTGATATCCGTCGAAAAAAAGTTAATTTTCTTTTTATTTTATAATTTATTGGGACACTTACGGTAATTATTGATCGACCCGAGGCGGTGACGTCACGATTTTGACATGGCTACATGACGTCACAACTGTCAGTTTCAAAGCATAAACAAATCGCCATTTTGGATTCAGCATTTCTAGTTCAAAGAATGCTTTTCAAGGTATGTACTGAATGCGTTGTGCTTATTTGAAGTTCATTTTATTATTAAAAGGCTCTACGTGGCATGCACCCAGCCACTGTATAGAATCCAGTCGGTCGCGGGCGGTTTTTTTACGTTGAAAAAAACACACACAAAACACGCTGATTTGAGTCCATATTTCCTCGCACAAACTCTTAATGAGCCATTCAGTGAACTGGTACGCCTTGTAGACCATTTGTAACAAGACAGCTAAGCCTAAAATCTTAGAGGGAGCATTTAAATTGTGACCGAGATGTGTGTCGGCAAAAATCACAGCGCTGCTGTTGTCATATATGGCGCCTATTCATTCAGTTTTAATGCCACTCTTCTGTCTTCAAACGTCAAAATATATTCTAACGACATAAGGAATTATTATTCTTAGTAAATAAAAGGAAAATTAACCCTTTTTTCGACCATAAGGTAAACAAAAAAATAGTTCCGGCACGCTACAGTGAAATGATATAAATGGTATACTCGTCCTCCATGCTACCGCGTCCTTCGTACTACCGCGGTAAATAGAAATATCGCGAGATTTTTACGACGGCGCCACCTACCGGATGTTGACATAATTGCTTGGGTAACCCGGAAGCGGCTTTTTCCTTTTGGATACTTTTTTCCAAAATGTCAAGGATATTGGTGAGTAAATTTATTTATCTAGTTAAAATCTATCAAAACATTAATTTCTTTCCTCCCCCTATACCCCCCGAGTGAAAACCCCGTCTAATTTTCATATTTCAGATTATCGAATTTTTTGTTTATATTTTGTGACAGATCGTCTGGTCAAATCTATAACGTCAGCACATAAAGTCACGTTATTACCATATTTGGAAAGTAGTTTCCGGAAGCGGTCAATTATGGGCAGCCGTTATGGTCTTAAATAGAATTTAAAAAACTCTTAGAAAATACTTGAAATGCATGACCATTACACATCATAGTATTTGTTAATATATATTGTTTATTGTGCAGTTTTAAATATAGTATGCCTTAATAATATTTTTTGAACATTTTAGCAATTTGCACAGGTAAAGAAGATGAGTTTATCTGATTCTGTACACATATTTATTTTGTGCACATGGAGCATTCCAAATGTGTAAGTTTAAACAAGAATAGTGTTAAGCAGGTCTTGATTTTTTGTTCTGTTGTGTTTTGCAGGATGTGCCATTGAAGAAGAGAAAGCTGCAGTATGAGAGAGGGAACCTGCAGAGGGCGTTTGAAGCGACACAGAGAGGCATGTCAGTTTACAGGGCCGCGAGAGAATATATGGTGCCAGAGTCAACTCTTAGAGATAGGACAAGAGGGTTCGTTGATTTGGATGCAACTATTGGGTTTGAAACTATATTTACCAGAGAAGAGGAGCATAAACTAGTGAATCACATTTCATACATGGCAGAGATAGGATACGGTTATAATGCATCTTCTATCAAATACATGGCAAAAGACTATGCTGATTCTCTTGGTAAAACTGTGAAAGCAAAAGAAGCTCTGAGTGATAACTGGTATTACAGTTTCTTGAAAAGATGGTCAAGTCTGAAAGTTGTAAAACCACAGAAGCTATCCATTGCCCGTGCCAAATGTGCCTCGCGTGAAACACTTGAAAATTACTATAAAGAACTAGGTAGTGTTCTGAATACCAATGGTCTCAGAGATACACCACAAAACATATATAATGTAGATGAAACTGGCATTTCTTCTGAACATTCGCCACCCAAAATTGTCTGTGACATTTCCACTAGGCCTCAGAACATAACCTCATCCAGATCATCTAATGTTACCATTATTGCTGCAGGAAATGCATTGGGCAACAGTATCCCTCCATATTTCATATTTCCTGGTCAGCGCTGGAATGATGAGTTTCTGAATGGATCATGCACTGGAGCAGATGGAGAGATGTCAAAAAATGGCTGGTCCAATTCCATGGTGTTCCATAACTACATAACAAAGCATTTTGCAAAGTTTGCCAGGTTATCTGAGGACAAAACAGCTGTGCCACACTTAATCCTATACGATGGACACAAGTCACATATATCCCTAACTCTGGCAGACTGGGCTAAGAAATATAATGTCATATTGTTTGTACTTCCTCCACATTCTAGTCACGTGACCCAACCTTTGGATGTGGCCGTCTTTGGTCCATTTAAGGCAATGTATTATTCAGAATGCCAGGCTTACATGAGGAGGAATCCAGGAGCTAGTGTGACCAAGTATCAAATTGCAGAATTGACTGCCAGACCATACATAAAAGCATTATCTGCTGAAAACCTTGTCTCCGCATTTCGTCGGACTGGAATACATCCATTTGATAGCAAAGTTATTCCTGATTCTGAAGTAGCTCCTTCTGTGATATATATTAATGAACAAGCCCATCAAGAAAACTCTGAAAATGAAACAAATCAGTCTCAGATCTTGCCATCAAATCCAGAACAGGGCAGTCTTCCAGAACAGCCTAAATCACTAGATCATGATGAAATTATAGCAACCACCAAAGAGGACACAGCCTATCAAAATGCAGCATCAGAGTTTTTCAAGAAGAGAACAATAACCAAGGCAATCCAAACAAAGCCAAAAAAGAAGTTTATACCACCTTTCATATCGGGAAGTCTGATGAAGAAGTCAAATGTTGAGGTCCTGAAAAATTCTCAGAAAGCCAAACAAGATAAAATGGGGAAGAGTGATAAAGAATGTGCAAAAAATATGATCAAGAAAGGCCAACAGATAAAAAAATCTACAGTTACTCCCATTAAAATGAAGGAAAACCAAAAGAAAATTACATTATCTGAAGTAAATAATAACCCTCAGCCAAGTACATCTGGAACAAACAAAGATGGAAAGCCCATTGATATTGTGTCAGAGGACTGTTCAGATAGTGAATATGATGCAGAAATTGCTGATGAAGAAAAGTGCTGCATGTGTAATAAGTGGGAGCCAGATGAATTAAAAGAATGTGTCTATGTCAGTTTGGTTAGTTGGGGACGTTGTGACTTTTGTACACATTGGACACATTTAAAGACCTGTTCAAAAGTCAGAGTTTTGAGGAGAGACAGTGTGTTCAGGTGTCCACACTGTCTGACCAAGGAGTAACACGTGACAGAAATCAGAACAAATGTAAATATGTTATGATATTGAAGTTAAAAGTTATTTAAAGTTCATTTACATTTCTTTTATACCTGCAAAAAATGACTGTGCATAGACAAAAATGATTCATGAGTGATATGTGATAATATAGTGACTTGAAAACAAAATGGCTTTCCATATCTGGCAGTTTTTTCATTTACCGCGGTAGCATGCAGGACAACTTCCGCTGGGCCAAAGTAGACATGGAGTAACATGGACAATGCTTGTCAACAACGAGAAATGAATAATAAACATTGTGTCTGGTATTTATAGAGGGGATATAACAGGTCACAAAAGAAATTAATAAAAACAAAGGTGAGATGCATTATTATTATTTCCCCGTTTTATAACTGTTAACTACCGCGGTACCTTGGGGGACCGGGCTATCAGTCACATGTGAAATGATACGATATCATTTCACTTGTGGTTGATATCATATTTATTTGTTTCAGATATGCATTGATTTCACTGCTAAGTATAAAATAAAAAGAATCTTACACTCGTGGTCATTTCATATGGTATTTATAAATCTCGCCGAAGGCTCGTTTCATAAGCATCATACGAAATGACCACTCGTGTAAGAGCCTCTATGCATTAAAATGCACTGGTGTATTAAATATGCAAATTAGTTATTTACGTCCCGTAATGCCGTTACACGAAGTCGCGTTTACTGATGACGGAATATAGGCTTTTTTTGTAGGAAAATAGTGAATATAATGCGTTTTAAATGTCATATATGATAAATAAATTCTTCCATTCGTGCTCATGTTTTATTGAATTTATTTAACTCGTTGAGGAAAAAGGATAAAATGCTCGACAAAGCCTCGCATTTATCCCTTTTCCTCAAATCGTTTAATAAATTCTCATGTATAATTGAATTTATTTAACTCGTTGAGGAAAAGGGATAAAATGCTCGCCAAAGCCTCGCATTTTATCCTTTTTCCTCAACTCGTTTAATAAATTCTCATGTATTATTGAATTTATTTAACTCGTTGAGGAAAAGGGATAAAATGCCTAGCAAAGCCTAGCATTTTATACCTTTTCCTCAACTACTTTAACCCATTTTAGACTGGAAACCCCTAAACCGGTACCATGGCAAACAGTGCAGGCCCAGATCAGACGCCTACACTGTTTGCAAAAAGTTGAGCCATTTCCTGAATAAATTTTGAAGAAAACACAACCTGACACCCCTAAATTTTGAAATGGACTCCTGCTATATATAAGGAGGTAGATGCCATTTGGTACAAAAAGGGTTAATAAATACTCATGTAAAACCCTCTATATACTGGGGATTAAGAGGGTAACCATTACATGGATTTGTTAACGCAATGCATATTCAGAGGATAATGTCATTAACCTTTTTTGTACCAAATGGAATCTTCCACCTTACATATGGCAGGAGTCCATTGCGAAATTTAGGGGTGTCAGGTTGTGTTTTCTTCAAAATTGATTTGAAAAATGTTTTAACTTCTTGCAAACAGTGTAGGCCCTGATCAGACGCCGCATTCTGCGGCGTCTGATCTGGGCCTGCCCTGTTTGCAAAGGTACCCCTTTAGGTGTTTCTGGTACTGAATGGGTTAACACATGTAATGACACTTCGTTACTAACTCGTAATGTTATGACGCCAATGACAACACCCATGTTTTCGGTCATATTTTACTATAAATCCCCTATTTTTGATATCACTAAATCGATTTTATGATATCACTAATTATTAGGTGATATCAATAATTATTTTTGATATCACAAAATCGGCAATATCACATAGTAAGACTGAATTTTTGATATTGCAAAATCATTAAGTTTTAATGATATCACATAATCGAATTTGTGATAGCACAAAATGGGCATGATTTTGTGGTTTTTGTTTGTTTGATTTGAGGTTTAACGTCCCCGTCAACACAGTACAGGTCATTTTTGAGACTTTGCTTCCAAATTTGTGGGACTTTTACCCGACATTGAGATGAAATGACATCTCAAGCCCAATGAAACCAATAGGGTTTATAAGCAAGGACGGTCCGACTCGCACCCCTTTACCTGGACAGGCTTTGATCCTCTAAGCTGTTTACCAGTACTCTTGTGCGGCCGGATTTCAGCTCTGCGTGGAAGCATCATGCAGCCCATCTATTTCTTCAAGCCCCGATGGGCGGGGGCCGGTGATTTTGTGGTACCATTAATCCTATTTAGTGATATCACTAACCAGTGCTTCAGCTGAAGTGCACGACCCGCCGGATGCTTTTAGCTTTATGAGTGTTACCATATATGGGTATGGCGGCCATTTTGGTCATGTGACCTGGACCTAAAACGGTTCCTCCAATAATCGCGCCTTATCGTAAGGACCAAAAATATATCTTATACTTTAGTACTGTATTCTGAATCATTTGCAGGATAAAATGCATTCTCACTTTTCCAATACAAAAGCATATGTGTTGAAATTTGACCTTGGCACAAAGAAGGTCAAGGTCAACCCAGGGTCACCATTTTAGCAATTTATGATGGGCCTACGTCCAAGATGCTTTTATCAAGTTTCGTGGAAATCTACCCAGGGGTTCTGGAGAAGACTATTTTTGAAGGGTTTTTACCATATATGGCTTGGCGGCCATTTTGGTCATGTGACCTGGACCCCATGAGCAAATTTTGGTTTCCCCCATCCCATAGAGGCTCGATATGAAATTTGACTTCAATCGGCCCAACGGTTTCCGAGGAGAAGCAGTTCGAAAATTTTCACATTTTTCGCCTCGGCGAGGCTATACTAAATGGAATGTAATATTTCGCAAGTTCATTAGTTAGATCACATTGATATCTATCAGTATGCCAAAAATTGTTTAAATATTCCAAGCGGTTAAGTCATTATCACCAATTTTCACAAACGGTTTACGGACGGACAGAAAGACAGACCATATATGGCTTGGCGGCCATTTTGGTCATGTGACCTGGACCCAATGAGCAAATTTTGGTTTCCCCCATCCCATAGAGGCTCCATATGAAATTTGAATTCAATCGGCCCAACGGTTTCCGAGGAGAAGCAGTTCGAAAATTTTCACAATTTTCGCCTCGGCGAGGATATACTAAATGGAATGTAATATTTCGCAAGTTCATTGGTTAGATCTCTTTGATATCTATCAGTATGCCAAAAATTGTTTAAATATTCCAAGCGGTTAAGTCACTTTCACCAATTTTCACAAACGGGTTACGGACGGACCCAAAGAATGTCAAGGTCAACCAAGGGTCACCATTTTAGTAATTTATAATGGGCCTACGTCCGAGATGCTATTTATCAAGTTTCGTGGAAATCTGCCCAGTGGTTCTGGAGAAGACTATTTTTGAAGGGTTTTTACCATATATGGCTTGGGAGCCATTTTGGTCATGTGACCTGGACCCCATGAGCAAATTTTGGTTTCCCCCATCCCATAGAGGCTCGATATGAAATTTGACTTCAATCGGCCCAACGGTTTCCGAGGAGAAGCAGTTCGAAAATTTTCACATTTTTCGCCTCGGCGAGGCTATACTAAATGGAATGTAATATTTCGCAAGTTCATTGGTTAGATCACATTGATATCTATCAGTATGCCAAAAATTGTTTAAATATTCCAAGCGGTTAAGTCATTATCACCAATTTTCACAAACGGTTTACGGACGGACAGACAGATAGACAATATATGGCTTGGCGGCCATTTTGGTCATGTGACCTGGACCCAATGTGCAAATTTTGGTTTCCCCCATCCCATAGAGGCTCCGTATGCAATTTGACTTCAATCGGCCCAACGGTTTCCGGGGAGAAGCAGTTCGAAATTTTCACATTTTTCGCCCCGGCGATGTTATACTAAATGAAATGTAATATTTCACTAGTTCATTGGTTAGATCTCATTGATATCTATCAGTATGCCAAAAATTGTTTAAATATTCCAAGCGGTTAAGTCACTATCACCAATTTTCACAAACGGGTTCCGGACGGACAGACTGACAGGCTGACAGAATGACAGAATGACCGATTGACCGAATGACAGAATGACACGGTGATTTTAGGGCACTCTTAGAAATCAACCGACTTCAGTCGGTTGCTTTTTCTGCGGGTCGTGCAATTATATTTCTATCAAATACAGACACGATGAATGTTACTTTTTGTATTTGTTTTACGGCACTTTCAGGATTATTTAAATTATATTGAGCAGATCGGTGATCAGAGGTGGGCCCGGAGACCGCCCCCCCCCCCAAAAAAAAAACAAAAAACAAACAAACACGACCTTCCGTTGCAGAATTTTGCGTCCAACACGTGACACGAGGGGTTTTTTTTTGAACCCGTGACTCAATAATGCACCCTTTCGGTGTCAGGTTCGAAAGCATGATCACCAACCATGTGTGTGATGATCACAAAATGCCAATTACGAAAACGCGCCTATACAAATAATTTTACCACATACAAACGAACATTTTAGACGTAAATTGTGATATTGTCTTATTTCTGCTCAAAATATAGATTATGGGTACACGTTAGAACCGCCTCATTGATATTTTAGAGCAGAAATAAACAAGGGAACCATGATGGTCCTATATTGCTCACCTGAGCTAAGAGATTAAAAGTTTCAGGAAGTTCCAATCTTTACCAAAGGATTTATGCTGATGACAAGGTCAAAACAGGCTTTTCAGCATTCAAGGGACGTAACTCTATGAGAGATACGCAGACATCACCCGGTTTCATACTCATTCGAACTTTCAATCCCAACTTACTTATATGCTAGTTTCAGGAAGATTCGATCAATACAAAAGGACGTATGGTGATGACAAGGTACAAAATAGGCATTTTCAACAAGGAAGTGGACTTAACTCTATGAGTAATCTGCCAACATTGTTAGTTTGCAAACACGGCATTTTCAGCAATCAAAGGGACATACTCTATGATAAATATGCTGACCTCACCAATTTTTGAACCTATCCGAGCTTTTATCCCTGACTTACTAACATGTAAGTTTCAAGAAAATTCTATCAAAACTGAAGAGGCTACGATGATGACAAGGTCAAAAACAGGCATTTTCTGCAAACAAAGTGATGTGACTCTATCGCAGGTGATACTCAAGGTCAGGGTCACCGTGGGTATTTTTAGAAAGCAGGTGATACAAAGCATCGCAGGTGATACAAATCCGCTTGCAGAAGACTTCATCATGTGTGGAAAACACTGAACTGGCAAAAGTCTAACTTGTTGGAGATTTTATCATTTGCAAAATTTGTGTAAAGTTTTACTAAAATCCATCAATAAATGTAGGCCATCACGAGCACGCCTATATAATTTCGACCCCCCTGAAACCCCTTTTTATATAGCAAAACTGGGGTTTACATGGGTATACATTATTTTTCTTATTTCTGCTCGAAAACAGATTGTGGGTATTCGTTAGAATCGCCTCATCGAGACGTTTCTAACGAGTAACCGCAATCTATGTTTTGAGCCGATGAGGCGGTTCTAACGAATACCCACAATATATGTTTTTGAGCAGAAATATGAAAAATATCTGAATATTTATCGAACATTTTTCATTAATTTTGGTGGCAAAATTCTCAATGTATTTGAATAGGCGTGTTTTTGCAATGTCTAGAGTGATGACATTGTTTTTCTAATAATAGCCACAGTGACCCTGACTTTGAGCCAAGGAAAGTCAAATTGATTCGAGATATAATCATTTCCAACATTTGTGTAAAGTTATAGCAAAATTCACCAATAAATATAGGTATAAGAGCGATAAAAAGTTTTTCTAAACATACCCATAGTGACCCTGACCTTGACCTGAGGACCCTGAAAGTCGAAGTTGCTCGAGATAGCAAAATTCATCAATAAATGTGGGCATAAAAGCGATAAGAAGTTTTTCTAAAAATACCCACAGTGACCCTGACCTTGACCTCAAGACCCTGAAAGTCGAAGTTGCTCGAGGTATTATCATATCCAACATTAGTGAGAAGTTATATTAAAATCTATCAATAAATGAAGGCACTAGAGTGGTGAAAATGTTTTTCTAGAAATAGCCAAAGTGACCATGACCTTGAGCGGAGGACCCTGAAAGTCAAACTCACTCGAGATATTATCATACCGAACATTTATATGAGGTTATATTAAAATCTATCAATAAATGTAGGCGCTAGAGCGATGACAAAGTTTTTTCTAAAAATAGCCACAGTGACCTTGACCTTGAGGCCATGGCCCTGAAAGTCGAATTTGCTCGAGATATTATCATTTCTAACGTTTATGTAAAATTACATTCAAATCCATAAATAAATGCAGGCACCAGAGCAATGACAAAGTTATTCTGAAAATAGCCATAGTGACCCTGATCATGACCTCAGGAACCTAAAAGTCGAACTAGCTTGAGATATTGTCAGGAGGAACATTTGTGGGAAGTTATATTGAAATCGGTCAAGAAATGTAGTTGCTAGAGCGATGACAAAGTTCTTTTTCTGAAAATAGCCACAGTGACCTTGACCTTGAGGCCACGACCCTTGAAAGTCGAACTCCTCAAGATATTGACATAAGAACCATTTGTGTGAAGTTATATTGAAATCGGTGAAGAAATGTAGGCGCTAGAGCGATAACAAGTTTTTTTTTCTAAAAATAGCCACAGTAACTTTGACCTTGCGGCCACAACTCACTAGAATTATTGTCATAAGGAACATTTGTGTGAAATTATAATGAAATCGGTCAAGAAATGTAGACGCTAGAGCGATGACAAAGTCTTTCTAAAAATAGCCACAGTGACATTGACCTTAAGGCCACAATCTTGAAAGTCGAAACCGCTTGAGATATTGCCATGATGAACATCTGTGTTAAGTTATATTGAAATCGGTCAAGAAATGTAGATGGTAGAGCGTTGACAAAACTTTTCTAAAAATAGACACAGTGACCTTGACCTTGAGGCCTCGACCTTGAAAGTCAAACTCGGTCGAGGTATTGTCATAAGGAACGTTTGTGTATAGCTGCATTATAATCGGTCAAGAAATGTAGGCGCTAGAGCGATGACAAAAGTACGTATGTACGTACCTACACGAGACAAAAATATGCATTTCCTGAAATCAAGGGGGACATAACACTCTGAAATATAGGCCAACCTTACCAATTTTTAAACTCTGCCGAGGTTTTATCCCTTACTTACTTACATGTGTGTTTCAAGAAGATTCGACGAAAACTGAAGGGGCTACAGTGAGAACAAGGTAAAAAAAAGGCATTTTCAGCAATCAAGGGGACGTAACTCTATGATAGATAGGCCGACCTTACCAGTTTTCGAACTCATCCGAGATTTTATCCCTGACTTACTTATTTGTAAGTTTCAAGAAGATCAGTTCAAAACTGAAGGGGCTACGGTGATGACGATGTCAAAAATAAGCATTTTCAGCGAAGTAGGGGACATAACTCCGTAAGTAATTGACCGACATCGCTAGTTTTCAAACTCATCCCAGCTTTTAAGCTCCACTTACTTGTGTATAAGTTTCAGCAAGATTCGATCAAAACCGAAGGGGCTACGGTGATGGCAAGGTCAAAAATAGGCATTTTCAGTGATCAAGGGGACGTAACTCTATGACTAATGAGCAGACTTTGCCGGTTTTCGAACTCATCCGAGTTTTTATCCCCAGCCACCTTACATATAAGTTTCAGAAAGATCCGATCAAAACTGAAGGCGCTACGGTGATGACAAGCATTTTCCCATTGTAAGTCTAAGGGACCTTGGGGTTGCCATAGCAACCAAAGTTTTCGTTCGATTTCGCAAAAAAAGCGAATGTCATCAATGCCCCACCAGAGGCATGCTACAGGTGAGAAATGGTTGAGATCAGCCTACAGGTTGCAGAGATATAACGTGTCAAATGTGTGGACGGACGGACGACGGATCAACCACTATACTATAAGCTCCCCTGGGGAGCCTTCGGTCCAGGTGAGCTAAAATAAGATTTGCCCCTGTAAACACCAGTTTTTCAATATAAAAAATCAAAGACGTTTAGGCGAGTTTGCATTTAAATTTGGTTTCTTGGATTAAATTCAGACAGTGAAGTTCAACTGAGCCGGTCAATTAAGGGGAATGGGAACACCTGGCTGATTTTTCCGCTATTTTTCAAAGGGAGACTACTTTCGGGACTTCCTGTTCGCCTTTCTATAAGCCCTGTCCCACAGAAAAAAGGGGTCTACTCTTAAAGGAAAGAATTTGCTCCTTAGGAGCAAATTCTTTCCTTTAAGAGTAGATCCCTATTGACATGGGACACAAAAATACTTTTGCAAGAGTTTCCTCCCCTGAAGGTGTTCCCATTCCCCTTAAGAGTGACCAGCAGCCTCATTACAAGAAACCATCAAAGAACAAAGAACGAACAGGCAATTTAATTACTTATTCAAGAAGACATCCGACTAATAGCATATAATTTTTGGTTTATCTGTTCATTTTTCTTCAAGTATGTACATAGGCATTAATCTTCTTGGCTTTTGTCTAATTAACCAAACTGAATTCTCAAAAGCATTAAAAGAATCAAACGTATGTTACGAAAAGGAAAAATACAAAACAAACATCCCTGTGGTTTTCCAGCAAACATAATGTGCAAGCAGCGAAATGCCAGATTAGCGTGCACAAATGACATTTATTAGCTTTCACAGTAATTGAAATAAGATATAGAGGATCTTACATGAGTGCTCATGTATTATTGAATTTATTAAACGAGTTGAGGAAAAGGTATAAAATGCGAGGCTTGCCGAGCATTTTATTCCCTTTCCTCAACGAGTTTAATAAATTCAATAATACATGAGCACGAATGCAAGATTCTATTTATCATATGACATTTAAAACGCATTTTATTCACGATTGTTTACAAAAAATGTCAATATTCCGCCGTTAGTAAACGCGACGTCATTAAGTACGCCGTACATGTAATGTTACGGGACGTATCTAGCTAATTTGCATATTTAATCCACTAGTGGATTATCGAAAATATTACATGGCGTTATTACACTCTCAGACGCGACGTCATATGATAAATATAATTATTACAACATTTTAAGCGTTTTAAAAAATTCATGATGAATTCGCTCGGGTTACATTTCTTTCTTTCATTTTTCTTCCGTTTTTCTTTCTTTTTTCTTTTTTTCATTATCTCTTTTTTTTTCTTTCTTTCTTTCTTTCAATTGTAATCATATTTCTTATATAACTTTTAATGTTTATTTAACTTGGCTAAGTAATTAATAGTTCGTCTGTCATTACTGACAATGACCAATCTTTATCATATTTGAGAAATATTACTATTTGTGTATTCAAGTATGCCCATTTCTAGTTCTCCATAGAGAATTTTCTTTGACAAACGTTCCTCAGGCATTCTGGTAACATGGCCTGTCCATCTTAACTGTGCTAATTTCAGAAGAGTATGTACACTTTGCATCCCTGCCCTGTTCAGGACTTCCGTGTCTGGAATCCTGTCTTGCCACTTTATCTTTAAGAGTTTTCTAAGACAGCTAGTATGGGTGTGATTCAGTCTTTTGGCGTGCCGTTGGTAAACTGTCCATGTTTCTCGTGACTACAATAGTGTTGGCAGCACCACAGCTCTGTAGACTTTCAGTTTTGTGCCCAGTCTGATTCCACTTCGATCCCAGACACTACCACGTAGTCGGCCAAATGCTTCATCATCAATGCGCACGGCTCTTGACAGTGTGCTCCCAAGGTAGGTGAACTTGTCTACAACTTGCAATCATTGATCCTTCACTGTGATGGTGGGCCCTTTGTAAGGCTTCACGGAAGACACATATCATTCACAAATTTATCTTCGGTGGTCCGAATTCGACATTTACAGCCAATCAAACAGAGAACCAGACACAGTGGAGCTACTGAACCACGAAATCACATTATTTTACACGAAACGCTCTTCTGGGAAAATGGCATGCACTTTTTCGTTGGTTGCAGACATACACATGATAAATCGGACTATTGCAAATACGATTTAAGGAAAATTTGAAATTGGAAGGACCACAGTGAGAAATCCTAGTTCCATTTTCAATACAACGCCCACGGGCAAGGAAATGGGTACAACGCATATGATATGACACAAAACTTTCCGGGGAAAATGGTAGTTGTACGGTCGTAGCACTAGTAAATTTCCATCTCAGATTAGGTTTTCCGATATTAATAATTAGTCCTTCATAGTTTAAAGCACCAATTGTGACCTTTGGGAAATGTTCAAAGTTTGTGTGCCTTGTCTTGGCATGTGCACTGCTCTGGTTCTAGCAATATAATCATCCCCTATGGGGATAGATGGATTGGGTTCATGGCGATCATGAATTAGAGAAATGATATATAAGTCCATGCAGTATTTCTGGTAGAAAATTGTATGTTTGTTCTTGTGACTGAAAATAAGGTAGATAACTTCGCCAAATTCGTGAGTGAGTGAGTGTTTGAGTTTTACGTCCCACCAACAGCTAAGGTCATACGGAGACGGGACCTCGGTTGAAAGACTCATCCTAAAGTCTGGAGATTATGTTCTATACAAGGGTTATCCTTTGGAAGCAAGGAATGCACCGCAGAAGTGAAAAATATGGAGTGTACATTTTTCTGGGCCAGACTAGCTAGTTTCGGCCAATAAGGCCTCATCAGTGACCCTCAGATATTTTCAAAATTCCACAATGGAATCAATGATCCCAAAGGACAAGAAAATATAATCTACACTATGATGTAGGGCAGGGAGACGTTTTACCGCCGCCACACATTCCCACACACCGGCTGTAGTGAAGTTAAATATGTTCTATAAAAGGGTTATCCTTTGGAAGCAAGGAATGCACCGCAGAAGTGAAAAATATGGAGTGTACATGTTTTCTGGGCCAGACTAGCTAGTTTCGGCCAATTAGGCCTCATCAGTGACCCTCAGATATTTTCAAAATTCCACAATGGAATCAATGATCCCAAAGGACAAGAAAATATAATCTACACTATGATGTAGGGCAGGGAGACGTTTTACCGCCGCCACATCCTGGTTTACAAGGCGAGTAGCGTATCCACTAAACCACGGAGGCTTCTAACCAAATTCGTGCGACATACATATAAGGGCCCGATATGATTTGGTTCCTTTTTGGCCCCCACTCAAATCCTCTTCAGTGTGCATCGTTTCATTTGCTCACTGGCTTAGTTAATGGAAACAGACAGAAACAAATTGTTTCGTCTGCATGTATTTTCAGAATAACTTGACTTTTGATGTGTCTGTATGGAGTTAATGAATTATGATGAAAATAGTAAGAAAAATGTGATTAAAGTATATCCCTTCAAAAGAAAAATACAATAGAAAGTGCCTTTGGAAGGACCTAATTATAGGTTTCAATTGACGCATTAATATATCAGGAAGCACTGCTAACCATTTGTACACGGATATAAACGGAGTCGGTCATTCTCCACTGAATGCTCCTTTGTCCCCTGTGGGCTTTAACTTAAGTACGATATTAGAGATATGGACACAAAATACACATGTGTATTCTAGCCATCTTGAACAATTGCTAAGCGACTGTGGAATATCGATCATTTCACATTCGCTAGTTCGATCCTCCATGTTGGCAGTTTCTCGTTCTCGATATGTCTAATATCTTGCTTAGAACTTATACAAGAGCATCACTACTTACTTACTTTCTTTCTTTCTTTCTTTCTTCTAAAGGAATATGATACATATTTACTGTCATAACACCATTCATGTTTTATACACGTAAATTAAACTTCTTCCAGGAGATGATTAATATAAGCTTAGCCGCTTACTGTCAGATCCTGTGGCTTCTGACTATGGTTCTTGTACATGTTTGCATGTTTGTATGTATTGAACATTATCATTAATGAATACTGTTTAAAACAACCATTTGTACACTAAGTCGTATCTAGTTACCCTACCCACTTGCATTATCATGGAGATATACCTAAAATGAAAAATTACAGGATCAAAATGAAACAGGTACCAAATTGTTCCCTGGGTTCTAACTGAGAAAATGAGTAGTTAAAACATATATTTATCTTTACTATGAAGGGAGTTATGGCAATTTTTATGCTGAAATTTCTGATAATGACCAAAAATTAAGTTATGAAAATTTGAAAAAATAAGTCCTCCTTTCATTTTTTTTCTATTTTCACCACAGGTTAACATATCAAAACTTTATCTGTTTACAAAATATAAAGTATGCACAAGCAAGGCTAGGCTGATATATTTTGAAAGCCACAAAGGTGGCAAAAAGTCAATTTTGGTCAAAATCAGCTGGGGGTAGGGGTAAAGCCATGTTAAAAAAAAACATATCTTATTTGTGAATGACCAAACATTTTTATTGATTTGTTTTTCTTTGAAGTTGTATCTTGTATCTTTTCATTAAACATAATTTGGCTATCACCATAAAACATTTATCAAACAAATATTCAGGGTGTGTGTGGGGGAGAGGTGGGGGGGGGGGGTCAGATATAACGGGAAATCTTACCAGGCCCTTTGCACGCAGTTCGTCGTCGGATATAAGGCAAAGAATGTACATGCATTGGTAACTGAATTTTTATGCCGGCCTCGGTAGTTCAGTCGGTGATCAAGAGGACGCGGGTTCGATACCTGCCGGGGTCGGCAATATTGTTTAGTGGAAATTGATCATGAAAAGTAGAAGTAAAACAAAGATCAGGAATCGATACAATTAACTTACTCCATCCATCAAAGACACCAAAGGAAAAGAAACACAAACATGAAGCGACCAGACCATAATGGAAACCTAAACAAAGGAAGGCCATAAGGACAGTTACTTTTACACAAAATGGTTAAATGGCCGTTCGAAATAAAATGACACAGTAGATACACACAGTATGTAACAAACAACAGCATAAATAAACCGCCACAGAAGAACCGCCTTGGAACGGTCAGTGGAAAGAATTCCACTGGGGGGGGGGGGGGGGGCTTAAATCGATTTTACATGGTCATAATCCTCGCCCTTACCTCTGTCGCGGTATACACTAATTTTGTTTTGTCTGCATGATGGCTTCCTAACTCATCAGTGTAACATCTCCGAGAACATACAAATAAAAACAACTGCAGAGATGAAACAAGGTTGAAGACTTTACAGCATACCACAACAGAATTGCTGGAGCAAAAGAAAACCAACAGTTAGACTCCGAGAGGCCCGACCAAAGACGGAGCATCAGGCGCCAACCAACATAAAGAATACTAAAATAAAATAAAATTCCATTTATGTTTTTACCCTGGAACCGTCCTATAATCTTAGGCCCAACCCACCGATGTGCAATCAAAGAGGGAAGCAAAGTTGCCAACCGTGATTTGGTTAACCACCATGCATGCAGTCTTTTTTATAACATTTATGTTGTACCCAATCTTTACATATCGACGAACGATTTAACGAAATTGGGTACTAAAGTCATTACAGGCATGTAATTTTCTAAATCTATATACTAAGTCACCATAGAATTCGGGTTCCGATAGGCCTTTTCTACGGCCATTCCAGACCTTCCGCTGATTCAAGAAGGGCATTTGTCAATTTCTGGCGAAAGAATGTGCACTGTACTGATTAACCGATTACGTATACGCTTGTCCAGGAAAAATGTAGAAAGGTAAACTGACCGGATCAAAAATGACCTTAAATAGTATTGGCTGGGCCGTTAAACTCCAATACAAGATATAAGGAAGTTTATCCCAAATTATCTTCGGAACACATCCTAACAAGGGTTTGTTTTACAAAATCCTAAAAATATGTTGTGGGTCTATGAAAAACATCACAATGCATACACAAACAAACAAAACCAACAATTTAAGTGTGAAAAAGGTAATTAAGAAAACAAGGAAACATGACCAGTCAACAAATCAGTTAGCCAGTTAACCAAGTGCTGATTGATCTTGTCTTCCAACCAGTTTAAATGAAATAATTAAATTTATGTTTTTTTTTTTTTTTTTTTTTATAGTTATCAATTATTATGTCTTTGCTACTAACAATTTTGGCCAGTCAGAATATCACAGGCTTAAAGATATAGTTTAAAAACAAACTAAAATTTCAAATTGATTATAGTTTAAACTAATTTATTTTAGTTCGATTGCGATGAAAGCTTCAAACTTATTGAATCGCTCTCGAACACTCATTCCGGGTGTTTTCACGCGCGCGAAAGAGAGGCAAAGACTTTTACACCACTGCTACCCATTTACACCTAATTGATTAAAATCTTCTTTAAAATGTTCCTTCCACAAGCATTACTGAAAACAAACCCCAAACCATAAATTGTCGATTTGAACTGGACATTACATTAACCTGGCCAAATTGTCCTACCCAATATTTTTGCTGGCCAAATCGTCCTAGGCCGAATTGTCCTAGGTCAAATCATCCTAGCTTCAAAGTGGGGTGTTTTGGGGGTGGGGGTGGGGGGGGGGGTTGGGGGTGGGGTTATATTGCTAGAACCAAAGCAATGCACATGCCAAGACAAGACACATAACTTTGAACGTTTCCTAAAGGTCACAATTGGTGATTTAAACTATGTAGGACTAATGATTAATATAGGAAAACCCAATCTGAGATGAAAATTTACTAGTACTACGACCATACAACTACCATTTTCCCCGGAAAATTTTGTGTCTTATCATATGCGTTGTACCCATTTCCTTGCCCGTGGGCGTTGTACTGAACATGGACTTAGGATTTCTTACCGTGGGCTTTCCAATTTCAAATTTTCCTTAAGTCGTATTTGCAACAGTATATGTGTCTTCCGTGAAGCTAATGTGAGCAGCCGTATTAATTAGTAACCATAACTCGAGATTTAGAACAACAACAAACCTGCACATGTGATGCCGATTCCGCCATTTACTTCCTTATCCTGAGCGGAAAAATTTCCTTATCCTGCGCGTGTGTTCCTTACCCTGCACGCTTGCCTTTACCGGTGTGTAATATGTATGCCGTTGTCACCATCCTGGACAACGGCAAGGAGGTACGGGTAATGTTTTGTGACATTAAAAAGGCCTTTGACCGCATTTGGCACGCTGGACTATTACATAAACTTCAAGCTTGTGGTGTTTCTGGAAGTCTACTAGACTTGTTTAAAAACTACTCATCGGACAGACGACAGAAAGATGTTGTTCTCCCTGGTGCCAACTCTGACTGGACTTATATTAGAGCTGGTGTTCCCCAAGGCTCAGTTTTAGGTCCGCTTCTGTTTCTGATCTTTATCAATGACATTGTCACTGAAATCAACTCTAATATCTGTCTTTTCGCTGATGACACCAGTCTTTATACAATTGTTGAAAACCCACATGCCTCCGCTTTACTTCTAAACACCGATCTTAAAAAAATCTCAGATTGGGCAGATTAGTGGCTGGTCTTATTCAACCCCCCCCCCCCCCCCCCAAAAAAAAATGAATCTTGTACAGTATCAAGAAAGCTTCATTAGACCTGTTCACCCACCACTCTTCATGCATAATCAACAGATTAAGGAGGTCCAGTCTCACAAACACTTAGGTTTATATCTCTCGAACGATTGTTTGTGGCATGATCATATTCAGTATATAAAATAAAAAGCTTGGACAAGGGTAAGCATCATGAGAACTCTAAAATTCAAACTTGACAGAAAGTCACTAGAAATAGTCTACATTGCGTTCATCAGGCCAATACTAGAATATGGCGATACAGTTTGGGATAACTCTGCCTAGTACGAGAAAGATAAACTCGAAAAAATACAACATGAAGCAGCTAGAATCGCCACAGGGGCTACACGACTGGTTTCGTTACAAAATCTTTACAATGAGCTCAAATGGCAGTCTCTCCAAAAGCGACGCGATGATCATAAGATAACTCTCTTCTTTAAGATGAATAATAATCTAGTCCCACACTACCTTTTATCACTTGTTCCACCAACCGTCGGGAGTGCCTCTCGCTTCAGTCTTCGTAATGCAAATAACTTTCAAAACATCAGCACTAAACTTCACTATACGCCAACTCATTCTTGCCCTCTGCAATTAGGCACTGGAACGATCTTCCACCCGAAGCTAAACAAACTGATTCCTTATACTCCTTTAAATATTACCTTGCTAGAGATAGAGAACATACCCCCAAGTACTATTATACCGATAAAAGGCTTTGCCAGATACTTCATACAAGGCTTCGAACGGATAGCAGTAGTTTGAATTCTATCTATTTTCGAAACACATAATCGATTACCACTCTGTTCACGTGGGAGTATTGAAAGCGCACACCACTACAGTAGGCACTACTTGTTTGAATGTAATAGTTACACAAATCAACGCGTCTTGCTCTTTGACAGCATCTCATAATTTCATGCAATAAATCTTCACCTTCTACTGTTTCACACTGGTAAAGGCAAGCGCGCAGGGTAAGGAACAAACCCACAGGATAAGGAAATTTTTTCCGATCAGGATAAGGAAGAAAATGGCGGAATCGGCATCACATGTGCAGGTTTGTTGTAGTTCTAGATCTCGTGTTATGGTTTCAAATCAATACGGCTGCTCACATTAGCTTCACGGAAGACACATATTATTCACAAATTTTTCTTCGATGGTCCGAGTTCGACAGTTACAGCCAGTCAAACGGAGAACCGGACACAGTGGAGCTACTCAACCACGAAATCTCATTATTTTACATGAAACGCTCTTCTGGGAAGATGGCATGCACTTTTTTGTTGGTTGTAGACATACACATATTAAATCGGACTGTTGCAAATACGATTTAAGGAAAAATGGAAATTGGAAGGCCCACAGTGAGAAATCCTAGTTCCATTTTCAATACAACGCCCACGGGCAAGGAAATGGGTACAACGCATATGATAAGACACAAAATTGTCCGGGGAAAATAGTATTTGTATGGTCGTTGCTCTAGTAAATTTCCATCTCGGATTAGGTTTGCCGATATTAATAATTAGTCCAAAATAGTTTAAAGCACCAGTTGTGACCTTTAGGAAACGTTTAAAGTTTGTGTTCCTTGTCTTGACATGTGCATTGCTCTGGTTCTAGCAATAAAATACCAACCCCACCTCCACTAGGACGCTATGGCATGGACGATCTGACCCAGGAAAATTTGGCCTAGGACAATTTGGCCAGCAAAAAATATTGGATAGGACAATTTGGCCAGGTTAATATAATGTCCAGTTCAAATTGACAATTAATTGTTTTGGGTTTGTTTTCAGTAATGTTTGTGGAAGGAACATTTTAAAGAAGATTTTAATCAAAATCAATTAGAAATTTTATTTTGTTTTTATGCCCATGTAGGAGAGTGTATAGTTTCTGCACTGTCCGTTTGTGGGTTTGTGCGTTTGTAAGTCCGCACTTTTTTTGTGATAGCTCCCACGGGGGGGCATTGCTCACTTATAGTGACAGCTCTTGTTAAACTAAACCTTTAAGCCTGTGATATTATGACTGGTCAAAATCGTTAGTAGCAAAGACATAATAATTGATAACTACACAAAAATAGATAAATTTAATGATTTTGTTTAAACTTGTTGGAAGACAAGATCAATTAGCACTTGATTAACGGGAGCTGACTCATTTGTTGACTGGTCATGTTTCCTTGCTTTCCTAATTACCTTTTTCACACTTAAATTGTTGGTTTTGTTCGTTTGTGTATACATTATGATATTTTTCATTAACTCTTAACATGGACCCACAGCATATTTTTAGGATTTTGTAAAACAAACCCTTGTTAGGATGTGCTCCAAAGATAATTTGGGATAAACTTCCTTATTTCTTGCCAGTTGTATATGTTGTGGCTGCACGCTAAAATCGCCTCGAATAAGGCGACAGTGCACTCTGTACCCACAACAATGCTTTGAATAATGTTTGCAAACAGTGTGGATCAAGATCACTCTGCACACACAAGTTTTAGACACAAGTATTAAATAAATTGAATGTATCTGAGTATTTTCTGTTTTTTTTTTTTTATTATTATTTTTGTCTCCCCTATCTCTCTAGGCCGGCCTCGGTAGCTCAGTCGGGTGCGCGTCTGACTGGACGTGGGGTTCGATACCTACCGGGGTCGGCAACATTCTTTCGTGGAGATTGATCAAGAATGTGCACCATTCTGTTTAATCACTTACGTTTAGGTAAACTGACCTGCACATTTTTGAGTCGGTCAGTTTACCTATCCACATTTTTCTTGGGCAAGCGTATACGTAAGCGGTTAGCCAGTACAGCCTGCACATTTTTTCGCCAGAAATTGACAACTGCCCTTCTTGAATCCGTGGAAGGTAGAGAGAATGACCGTAGAAAAGGTTTCGTGATCAATCTCAACGAAAGAATGTTGCCGACCCCGGCAGGTATCGAACCGGCTTCCTCCTGATCACCAGTCAGACCCGCATCCGACTGAGCTACCGAGGCCGGCCGACGACGAACTGCGTACAAAGGGCCTGGTAAGATTTCCGATTTTATCTCCCCCCCCCCCCCAACACACACACACACACACTGAATATTTGTTTCGTAATAGCATAGTATGGTTCACATTGAAGAATATGCCATATACGTGTCTTGCATGCTGATGATAACTCCTGTCATTTCACAAGTAGATGTTATTATGTTCCCTGTTACCTGGATGTGTCAATACTGGCGGAATGTTTTAGTGATGGGTATGCAAGCGCCCCCTTAACAAGGGGGTTGTCTTGGGTACACAGTATGATGTGTGCACCAAATCCGCTGGTCGAAGTGATCCGGGAGGGTACTGACTGTATGCTCTGGGCCACTTTGTTCGGAGGCTTATGGTGGGCACCTTGTTAAAAATGAATGCACCAGTGAAAACATACCGGGGGAATAGGTTGATACAGGTTTATGAAAAGCAACCTTTTCTAAATCATACAGGTCATTTATGTCTTGTTCTATTGTTTTTGGCTTTCTTTTGAGGATCTGTCATTTGGAACTCTTTCCTAGATTATTCATTTGTTAGTATAGTTACATTATGCTACATCTGTATATGCTCCTATGTGAGCCGAAAATTCGTAATAAATATCTTGTATCTTGTTTCATAAATGTTTTATGGTGATAGCCAAATTAAGTATAAAAAGATAAACAAATCAATAAAAATGTTTGGTCATTCACAAATAAGGTATGCTTTTTACTATGACAATTCAACATAAAAATTTCCATAACTCCGTGCATAGTAAAGATAAATATATGTTTTTATTACTCATTTTCTTAGTAAGAACTCAAAGAATAATTTGGTACCTGTTTCATTTTGATCCTGTAATGTTTCATTTTTCGTATATCTCCATGATAATACAAGTGGGTGGGGTAACTAGATACGACTCACTTAGTGTAAAAATTGTTGGCAGTGCTACCTGATATATTAATGCGCCAGTTGAAACCTATATAATCAGGTGCTTCCAAAGGCATTTTCTGTTGTATTTTTCTTTCGAAGGGATATACTTTTATCAAACTTTTCTTACTATTTTCGTCATAATTTATTAACTCAATACAGACACATCAAAAGTCAAGTAATTCTGAATATGCATGAAGACGAAACAATTTGTTTCTGTATGTTTCCATTAACTAAGCATGTTAGGAAGTGAAACGATACACACTGAAGAGGATTTGGGTGGGTGCCAGAAAGGAGCCAAATTATATCAGGCCCTTAAATGAATGCAATAGGTATGTCTCACGAATTTGGTGAGGTTATCTACCATATTTTCAGCCAAAAGAACAAACATACAATTTTCTATCAGAAATACTGCATGGACATATATATCATTTCTCTAAATCATGATCGTGATGGACCAAACCCATCTATCCCCCATAGGGGATTATCATATTGCTAGAACCAGAGCAATGCGTATGCCAAGACAAGGCACACAAATTTTGGTGAGGCTATCTACCATATTTTCAGCCAAAAGAACAAACATACAATTTTCTACCAGAAATACTGCATGGACATATATAGAGGATCTTACACGAGTGGTCATTTTATATGGCTATAGGCAGCGATAAAATGCCTTATAGATATACAACAACAACAACAAAAATTTATGAAACGAGCCTTGGGCGAGTTTCATAAATTTCATATGAAAAGACCACTCGTGTAAGATCCTCTTTATCATATGACTACTTTAAATTGGATTTCAGCGCCTTTTTATTTGACAATGTTTCTACGAAAAATGCATTGTTGACATGGACGTCGTCATGACGTTACTTAATCCCGCCGAAGTGTTATTACACGTGTGGTCATACGATTTTTATTACACGACGTTATCCACTGCTTATCAACGACGTCATATGATAAATATCATTTCTCTAAATCATGATCGTGATGGACCAAACCCATCTATCCCCCGTAGGGGATTATCATATTGCTAGAACCAGAGCAATGCGTATGCCAAGAAAAGGCACACAAATTTTGAACGTTTCCTAAAGGTCACAGTTGGTGCTTTAAACTATTTTGGACTAATTATTAATATCGGAAAACCTAATCTGAGATGGAAATTTACTAGAGCTACGACCATACAACTACCATTTTCCCTGGAACATTTTGTGTCTTATCATATGCGTTGTACCCATTTCCTTGCCCGTGGGCGTTGTATTGAAAATGGAACTAGGATTTCTCACCGTGGGCCTTCCAATTTCCAATTTTCCTTAAATCGTATTTGCAACAGTCCGATTTATCATGTGTATGTCCACGACCAACAAAAAAGTGCATGCCATCTTCCCAGAAGAGCGTTTTATGTAAAATAATGAGATTCCGTGGTTGAGTAGCCCCACTGTGTCCGGTTCTCCGTTTGACTGGCTGTAACTGTCTAATTCGGACCATCGAAGATAAATTTGTGAATAATATGTGCCTTCCGTGAAGCTAATGTGAGCAGCCGTATTGATTAGCAACCATAACACGAGATCAAGAACTACAACAAACCTGCACATGTGATGCCGATTCCGCCATTTTCTTCTTTATCCTGATCGGAAAAATTTCCTTATCCTGTGGGTTTGTTCCTTACCCTGCGCGCTTGGCTTTACCAGTGTGTGTTTGGTGACCCAGCCTTAACACTTGCCGAAAACAATACATATTTGACAGAGTACAAAAATTTATCATGGACACGAAACGGTTTTAGCATTTTAACATTATTACCCTCAGCATTAAGTCTGTTGTACGTGCCTCTTAGTACCGCCCTTCTGTTCCCGGTCGTGCATCCTTCCTCACGCAGGAAAGATTTATGCATTTTTACACCATTACTCATAAAATATTTTGCTAATGTCATCCTCATATCATGTAATCTGTCTAACTATCTCACTCTTTCTTTATTCCTTTTCCTACTGTTTAATTACTATTAAGTACTTTCTTTCATTCCATTGAACAGTATATCATACAATTTATAAATGATTCAAGTTTATCATATGACGTCGCGTCTGAGAATGTAATAACGTCATGTAATAAATTCGATAATCCACTAGTGGATTAAATATGCAAATTAGTTAGATATTTATTTTATTTATTTATACATTGTTTAAGGAGGGTGGCACAGTTAGCTGGTAAAGCTAGTCTACCCTGTGGCCCTCCATAAAAATATAAAACATAAATCAATAAAACATATATACATGAGCATACATACAGAACAAATGTATAAAGCACATATCAGTTAGATATAACAATGTCTAAGATTTTTTACTTAAAAAAAAAGCTGTTTCAGTCAACTATTTCAAGGCTTGGGCATATAAAAATATATCTATTCTGAATATTCAAGACAGATAAAATATACACATACATAAAATTGAGACATAAAATCAACTGTAATAAGCCTGGTTGTAGTAAGATATAAAAGTATCAAATTCTGGTATGCATTCTATCACAATTAGGGTTGTATGGCACGTCTGTTCAGTATATAGTATACGCAAGGAGTGGCTTATATACGAAATATTCATAATACCTCTTTTACAGCCTTTTTGAAGGAATTAAGCGAACTTGCATTGCGTACCTCTAGTGGCAATGAGTTCCACAATTTTGGTGCAGAACATGTAAATGTACCATCATAAAGTGTAGTACGTGACTTAGGGACGTATAATGTGCCATTTACAGCAGACCGTAGATTTAATGAGTGAGCTTGCGACATAGGTGTAAGTAAACTTGTAATATATTCGGGGGCCATGTTATTTAGTGCTTTATAGGTAAGTACGGCCTTATTATGATCGATTCTTTTTCCCAAAGGGAGCCACCCTAGTTCTTTAAACATATCTGAGGATGGGGTGTTAAGATCGGTTTTTAAAATAATTCTCGCTGCACGTTTTTGAAGTTTCAGCAGGCGTTCTATATTCATAGCACTAGATGCGCCCCATGTTATCGAACCGTAATCTAATAGAGGGAGTATATATCCCTGATAAAACTTCTTCTGAGTTTCAGTTGAAACGTATTGCGAGAGCTGGCGTAGTAATGAAATTTTTGAGGCGACTTGAGAGCATAAATGGTCAATATGGGTAGACCATGACAAGGTCTCATCGATGTATACACCGAGCAATTTTTGATTAGTAACATTTCTTAGAGTTATATCACCTGACTTTATTTGTATATTATGAGGCTCAGACATACGTTTCCTTGATCCGACAGCCATGCAAGATGTTTTTATGTCATGAATTTCCATTTTATGATCTTTGCCCCAAGTTTTAGTTTTATCAAAAGTAGTCTGAAGTTCGTTTTCTATTACAAGTAAATCTTTGTGGTGCGTATGAAAAGTAGCATCGTCAGCATATAAATCTGATCTGCAATTTTTAAGAGACAATGGCAGATCATTTATAAATATCAGAAATAAGGTGGGGCCAAGAATTGAGCCCTGAGGCACGCCAGTTCGTACATGGGCGAAGTGTGAAAGGCTGTTATTGCAGGCAATTGCTTGTTGTCGACTAGATAAGTATGATTCAAACCATCTGATGGCTGAGTGACTAAATTTATAAAGGTTAAGCTTTTCGAGAAGAATAGAGTGGTTTACTAAATCAAACGCTTTTCGAAAGTCGACAAATAGGGTTCCGACCAAATCACCTTTATCAATACACTCCATCCAGTGATCTATAAGTTTAATGAGTGCGGTTTGGCAACTGTGCTTTTGTCTAAAACCAGATTGCCCTTCATGCAAAAGTCTGTATTTATTTAAATAACCCATTAAATGGTGATTTATATGTTTCTCAAAGATTTTTGAGATCGTAGGCAAAATTGAGATAGGCCTATAATTAGCTGGATCTGATTTTATGCCCCCTTTGAAAATTGGAAATACTTTAGCATTTTTTAATTGGTCAGGGAATATACCCAGGTTTAAACTCTTATTAATAAACACAGTTATCGTTGGAGATAAAATATGACCAGCCATTTTAAGTATTCTAGGACCAAGCCCATCAATACCGGTGGCTTTAGATGGGTCAAGTTTATTAATAAAAGCTGTGACCTGTTCGCGCGTGATAGGAGGTATATGAAAATACGTTTGTTCTGGAATTCTAATATTTGTAAAATTTCGAATTTTGTCAATTTCAGAAGGTGGTAGATTGCCAGGTTGCACGTTAAGAATTTCGGCAATAGATATAAAATATTCATTAAGCTTGGTGGCTACCTTTTCTGAGTTTGTTACCGTCTCATTATTTATAATTATCTCATCAGGCAGAGAATTAGATGACATGGTTTTATTTTGACTAACATAACGTAAGTGCTTCCATAATGAGCTACTATCTTTGGAGTTTTCGACAGACTCCGAAAAATATTTTCTTTTGGCAGACCGAATAAGCTGTTTTGTTTTATTGCGGTATCGTTTGTAATCTGCCCATTGTTTATGCTGTTTGGATTTATCACGCAGCTTTTGCATTTGAGTTATCTCGGGCGTGAACCATTCTGGTAATAGCTTGTGCTTTACTCGTTTCGATTTTAAAGGGGCATGTTTGTTTAGACAGTTCATAATCAACGAATGCCATGTATTGAAGTTTTCATTCATATCACGAGAATCTACAGAAAATGTGCTCAGGTCATTTCTCAAGATCATCTAAAAACTTTGCCTCATCAAAGTGTTTAAAACCACGATAAGTGGTGATCATATGTGCTGTTTTAGTAATTTTACAGTTTATTTTCCTCGTAAGACATATAGGAAAATGATCACTTACTGAAAGGTTTGCTACATAACATTCAGTGATATGTTCAGGATTTGATATATAAAAATGGTCAATTATGGTTTCTGTGACATGAGTGATTCTTGTAGGTTGTGAAACTAGCTGACTCAGGTCGAATAATTCTATCAAATTTGACCACTTTTGGCAAACGCGAGCTTTGTAATCAATATTAAAATCACCCATTAATATAAGTTCGAGTCCGGTGGTCTGTGCAATAGAGATTTCTTGTTCAAACAGGTCAATCCATTCTGATTGTACACTTGGGGGGCGATAAACTGAGCAGATAAGAATAGGTTTACTGTTAGGTAAGGAAAGTTCAACCCATATGGTCTCTAATTTTGAAATTTCGAGTTCAGGTCTACGTTTGCAATTAAGGGTATTTCTGTAGTAAAGAATCAGCCCGCCACCAGATCTGTCTTGAGTATCTGATCTGTCTTTCCGAATAAGATCATAGCCCTCAATGGAAATCTGGCCGTCGGAGACATGTGAACCAAGAAATGTTTCACAGACCCCGAGAACATCAGGGCATTTATCAGTTGACATGAGTAAGCGGAGTTCGTCAAGTTTTGGAAGAATATGTTGTATATTTAGGTTGCAAAGATGCAAACCTTTAGACGAAAAATCCAGATTACTACATTTCAGATTAGGTTCTGGAGCAGGTACAGAGGTCGCGCTATTGTCAATTAAATCTACGGCGCTGCTCTGTTGTGCATATGACGTGACAGTACTGTCTTCGTTTGAAACATATTCATCTGTAATGCCGACAACAGAAAACCCAACTTGATCAGAATCATTTGGTATATAATCTGGTATACCCGTGTGCAGGACATGTTTAAAATTATTGGACATCGTGGAATCTAGCATTTTGCTAATGCAAGATTCATTTATTATATGCCCATGTGTATCCTAGTGTTGATTTCGAGTCGTCATACCAGAGTTTCTGCCATTGACTTTACCGTTGAACCCGCATTGGTTCGTACTGTGGTTTCTCATATCACAAATGTGACAATAAGTGTTTGAGGGGTGATATATCTTATTTGCTAAGTGATTGTTTCGTCTTTGATTATGGTGAGTCCTCGGCGGCATACCGGGAACTGCTGGCCCTGTAACCTTACAATGTTTGTTTATATTTTGAAGAAGTTTCCTTGTACCGTTTGCATTAAGATGCACTTTGTCACGTTTGAAAAACGAGCTAGGTATCTCACCAGTGGCAAGTAAAAACCCATCATAATGATCAATGAATTCCACATTCAATGTATCACAGAGAGACCGTAATCGATCATTGTAAGGTTCCAGGTCCACGGTTTCCCTTGGTAGTAGGCCTGATACAACGATTTTACGATTGTCTTTAGATAGGTTTTCTAACAGATTCGTGAATTTATCCTCAAATAAGTCTAAGTCCACCCCATTGTCCGCATCATTACCTCCGATATGTAATATGACCGTTTCACAACTGTCAATATTATACTTTTCAAGTTTTGGTTCTAATGTGTCAAGAGTAACACCAGGAAATGATCTAACAGTACAATCAGCTTTGAGTCTGTTATTGTCAATATCTTTCATAATTGAACTACCTATCAGGATTGTTGTCTGTTTAATAGTTTTTCTCGGTGGATCTGTGAGATCAATAAGTTCAGAATCATCGTTGGCATTCTGTCGGGACTTTGGTGGATGTTGACGTTTTTGAAGGGTATTTTGTGAATCATAGTTTTTCTTTGTTCGTGGCTTGTTATTTGGGCGTGTTTTTGTTTGTTCAGTTCTGTCTGTTCGACTATTTGGGGCAGGGTTCGACTTCTTGGTTGTTTCAGCTTGATTTGTTGATGAGGCTATGGTACTTTCTGGTTTTTGTCCGGTTTTGGATTTCTCCGCAATGCTTTTGATATGTGCCGATTGTTCTTTGACTTTATCGAAAACTGCTGTTGTTTTATTAATTATTTGACACGTCTTTTCATTTACAGATGTTTTTATATTGTCTGTGGCATTCGTTATGTGTTCAAGTGTCTCGGTTATAGTCAGGTCATTTCCATTGACCTTTCTTTGCAGCGACGTCAGCTGATCATTCACATTTTCAATACTAGTTGCTAATTTTGAAGACAGTCCATTCACTGCTGCAAGTATTGATTCTGTTGTTTGTTTTAGATAGCCAACTTCGACTTTCAAAGACTGAATATCAGTGTGTATGTTGGTTGGAATGGATCTGCATGTTGGACATAGCCACATACCAACTGGGTCGTCCTTTGCTATTCCAACACATGGCTCGTGATACCAGCGAGAACACATGCAACAATGGATCTCTCCAAACTTGCCCTTTTGTGACGGTTTCACCTTGCACGATTCACAACATTTTATTTCTTTTTTGTTTCGTGAGTTCTCTTTTCCTTCATTATTGGTCATTTGCTGTCTTCTTTCAGTGTTCACTATTTTCTTAACCTGAGTTATACTGTCATTCAGAGGTTCTGGAGCCAGGCATTTAGCCGTGGTATTTTCATCGGTGCCTTCCTCAGAATCTGTTTCCTGATCATCAACACAGCTGACGTCAGTAGTTTCAGAAACGGTTTGAGTACCAGTGTGTAATGTTGTGTCGAAATCACTTATGACTGATTCTGACAGTAAATTTGAGACATCTGGGACTTCTCGTGATTTTCTTTTTATCAGTGTGCTAACTTCTCTGCTTAAAGCATTAATGATACACTGAGCTGTTTCAGAGAGACGTGGTCTGTTGTAGTCTGGGAGTTCATCTGTCATTTCATTAATAATTGTTTGTTTGACTTCAGACATCTTCAGTTGTTTTAGCTGAAGATGTGACATATTGTTCACAAGGTCTAGATGCTTCTTCTTCAGAGATTCTTCCACTTCTAGTAGTTTTGAGTCAGCAGGCATATTTATAGCCTTTTGTTTACAGTTGCAATTATACTTGTGAAGGTCTATACAGAGTTTCTCCCCTTGTCTCGATTACAGTCGAGCGTGAGTTGTTTAATCAATGAGTTTTCGTTTACTACTGCACTATATATAAGGCCTCAGGGCTAGTTAGTATGGCCAAATATAGATTATTTGTGTTGTTATTGTTTATTTTTATGTCAAAATTGTGGAAAAGTCTAATGTCAACTCACTGTTTTAATCACATATTCCGGTTATATATAGTCCAATGCACTATTGTTTCAAGTTTCACACAGATCAATCACTTATATCGTATTTTAGAAACATTTACAGCACAGAGACATTTTCACAGCTTATAACCACTGCTGGTTCCCGTATCGTAAGATACGCCCCGTAACGTTACATGTACGACGTCCTTAACGACGTCGCGTTTACTAATGGCGGGATATTGACATTTTGTTAAAAATCGTGAATAAAATGCCTATTAAAAGCCATATGATTAATAGAATCTTATATTCGTGTTCATGTAATATTGAATTTATTAAACTCGTTGAGGAATAGGGTTAAAATGCTCGGCAAAGCCTCGCATTTTATCCCCTTTCCTCAACTCGTTTAATAAATTCAATAATACATGAACACTCAAGTAGGATCCTCTATATACAGCAGAACTTCGATGGCTCGAACACCGATGGCTCGTTTACCATGGATGAGTCGATCCCATACTTGAGCCCCTAGCGAAATCCTCTATATGAGAAATAGTGGGGGATAATTAAGAAGATTTTAGTCTTTTATCTTGCAAATGTTTGCTATGTGTACTCATTAGAATCGCCTCGATGAGGCGATTCTAATGAGTACACACAGCATACATTTTCATTATAGACAACGAAAAGATGTCTCAAAGTATCTTATTATGCCTCCTGGCAGTAACCCTCAGTGACTCGAACAACCCCTGTCTCGAATAGATTTTCGTGGTCCCAAAGGTGTTCGAGCCATTGAAGTTCGACTGTATGTTGTACAGTTTGTTTCGAAATAAATATGTTTATACCAAAACATTTTGGACCCGTGCAAGCATACCATCGTGGATCTGTCTCACCATTGCCATGAACTTGGTTGGACATCCATACTTCACCATGATCTTCCAAAGGCCTCACGACTGTCTGTGTCAGATGCTTTGGTGAGGTCCAAAAAGGTCATGTATAGGTCCATGTTCTGTTCCTGGCATTTCTCTTGCAGCAGCAGTGAGTTTAACTTGGCTAAGTATTTTCATAATGTACAAACATCTAATCAGGCCATGAAAATAAATAAATAAATAAATAAATAAATAAATAAATAAATAACAAGATACGAGGGCTGCCTGATATGTTGTGAGCCTCGTATTGAAGGAGGTACTCACGGATGTTCTTTTTATGTCCTACTATTCCCTAACTATATGGGGCCGTGTATCGACGAGGTAAGACTCTAAAGTACTTTTGCAAAACGGACACAATCGGTAAAAGATCAGTGATCCAATATTTGCATATAAAAAGGTTTAACACCTAAGGATACCCATAATGATATGGTAGCAACACTAGGGTAAGATTCCTCTTCATATGTGAACATCACGATAACAAGTCCGTGAAACGAAGACCCCTCTAAACCCCACTTTATATAGAGAAAAAGTGGGGTTTACGGGGTATACGTAATCGGCCTTATTTTTGTTCAAAAACATAGATTGTGGGTACACGTTAGAACCGCCTCATTGCGGCGGTTCTAACGAGCACCAACAATCTATGTTGAAAGCAGAAATTAGAAAGATGTTATCATTTTTACCCCAAACTGTGTAATTTCTGACCATATGTTGGACGCCATTATTTCACACGGACATGTTTTCCTAATGAAAAGTTTGGTGGCGGAATTTAAGACAGAGCATTGAGGATGACCCCGTCCTGGAAGGCCTGTCAATGTTGGAACCCCAGAAATGGTAAAAAAAAGTCCATGATATTGTTATAACTGACAGACGAGTCACAGAAATATATATAGGAACTGGCATTTCACAGGAAAGAGTACATTCCATTCTGACAGAGGATCTTGCAATGTGAAAGCTTTCGGCCCGATGGGAACCAAGACTTCTGACAGTTGATCAGAAGCACACCAGGCGCACATTATCGCGTGCTTATCTTAACCTTTTTAGAGAAGATCCTGCCAACCTTCTTAAGAGATTTTTTCACTATCGATGAAACATTGGTCCATCTTTTTATCCTAGAGGCCAAACAACAATCGAAACAATGGAATAACCCTTGCTCACTCCCTACCAAAGAATGCAAAGACTGTTCCATCAGCTGGGAAGGTTATGGCCTCGGTTTTTTGGGGTGCAGATGGTATTCTGCTGATAGTCTATCTACAAAAGGGACAAAATATCAATGGCGCATACTATGCTTCACTTCTGATGCAGTTACGGGAAAATATTAAACTTAAGGAAAGCTCAATAAAGGTTTTTTGTTCCATTAGGACAATGCTCGTGTTCACAAGTCTGTCATTGCTATGGCTACAATTCACGCTTGTGGCTTTAAACTGTTTGAGCATCCGCGTTATTCACTTGATCTCGCTCCATCAGACTTTCTTGCTGTCGAGTCCTCACCGTTGTTTCATCACAGTGGTTGTTTTGATTGTTGTGTTCTCGGAGATGTTGCACTGAATGAGTAAGGAGGCCTTCATGCGAAATTATTTTTTTAAATCGCGACCGAAGTAATAGCGAATATTGCGGCCGCGTAAAATCGATTCAAGCCCCCACCCCAATGGAATCGGTTTCACTGACCGTTCCAAGGCGGTTCTTCTTTTGCGGTTTAGTTTTGCTATGGTTTGTATCGCTTGTATCTTAGCTCACCTGGGCCGAAGGCTCCAGGCTGTACCCTTGCTGTGTCATAATTGGCCTAATGTTTTTTTCTGTCCTTGTCAGTCAGTTTCTGATGTTATGATCTGAAATTTGGTGATCAAAGGTTGCAGCAATTGGTTGGGGTTAGACAGTTATTTAGTAGCACATTCGCTGCAAAGTCTAATCAATATTGAAATCGGTAGTAAATGAAATGGGGCCCCGTCAAGCGATTTTGGTACTTATCGCCTATGCGAGCAGCGAAGGTTCAGGCGAGCCTGCGCATCCGCGCAGTCTCGCCAGAACCTTCGCTGCTCGCTCATTCAAGCAGTGAATCAAGAGAAACCTTCAGACAGAAAATCATATCCCTGGCCCCTCTGAATGGCTGGGCATGCGCAGTTAAAATTTGTCATTACGGAATGCTCGAAAACACAAATTCGCTTGGTGGGGCTCAAATAGCAGATTCACCACAAGCTCAACGTAACCGTTCATGGATTTCCTTTCCCGTTTTCCCTCTCAAACCTCTATCTTTATATATGAGCCCCGCCAAACGAATTTGTGTCTTCGAGCATTCCGTCATGACAAATTTTAACTGCGCATCCTCAGCTATACAGAGGGGCAAGGGATATGGCTTTCTGTCTGAAGGTTCCTCTTGATTCACTGCTTGTATGAGCGAGCAGCGAAGGTTCTGGCGAGACTGCGCGGATGCGCAGGCTCGCCTGAACCTTCGCTGCTCGCATAGGCGATAAGTACCAAAATCGGTTGACGGGGCCCATATACACGCTGTCCATCTAGGCTTACCGCGGTCATAACGCATGAGCGGCGTTCAAATGACGTCATATAATATGTGACGTCATACGTCGCACGGGACTGTGTTCGTCGTCAGTTTGGTAGCTTAGTAATTGTTTGTCATTCATACAAAGTTTCATCATTTTAAAATGAAAGACAAAAACGTAATGTGGTCATTATCAGAACTATATCTCAAGCAAGATCAACATTCAGGGTTCTGGGCTCAATGTCAAGGTCACTGTGGCTATGTTTAGAGAAACCTTGTTAAGGCTCAGGTGCCTTCATTTATGGATGGATTTTAATATAACTTCACACAGATGTTTGGTATGATACTATATCGAGCAACTTTAACTTTCAGGTTGCTGGGATGAAGGTTGAGGTCATTGAACTATTTTTGAAAAACTTCGCTCTAGCCTACATTTATCAATGTATTTTTATATAACTCCACATAAATGTTGGGTATAATAATATCTCGAGCAAGTTAAACTTTTAGGTTACTGGGCTTAATATCAAGGTAACTGGCTATTTGTAGAAAAAAAAATCCTTGATTGCTGTAGCCCCTGATTTATAAAAGATTTCTTAGGAAAGATTTTGGGTACCATCTGTCGAAATTGCCGCGAGTCAAATTGTTCCACTCTGTTGAAGAAGATGGTCGCAAGAACTTAAGATATAAAAACTTTTTAAAAGAAATAGAGGATCTTACATGAGTGCTAATGTATTATTGAATTTATTAAACGAGTTGAGGAAAAGGGATAGAATGCGAGGCTTTGCCGAGCATTTTATCCCCTTTCCTCAACAAGTTTATTAAGTTCAATCATACATGAGCACGAATGCAAGATTCTATTTATCATATGACATTTAAAACGCTTTTTTTGACGATTGTTTACAAAAATGTCAATATTCCGCCATTAGTAAACGCGACGTCGTTAAGGACGTCGTACATGTAAGGTTATGGGACGTATCTAGCTAATTTACATATGTAATCCACTGGTGGATTATCGAAATATTACATGGCGTTAATACACTCCCAGACCAGACCTCTCCACCTTAATGTATTGCCTACAATTTCATTTGTACAGTATGGATCGGGTGAGCGATGCAGGGCCATCATGACCCTATTGTTTCAATTCTTGACTTATGTCGACAAAACTTGGTACACACAATGCTTACGAATTGCCGATGGGTATTGGGGCGTCGAAAATTTGATCGACCTAATAGTGTCAAGTAGTGGTAAAGTAGTAAATAGTGTATTAAATTGTCACATCTCAAATATGTACAATTAAAACATAGGTTACAACGAAAAATATTCGAGATCCTGCCTAAAAAGGCACATGGGACACTATATGGCGATAAAAAGCATAATAAACTGTACATCTTAATATCTTTACATATGTAATACGTTCATATTATAAATTATTTGCTGGAATGGTAAAGAAACAGCCTTATCTGTCCTGCAGTGCAAATTTTGAAACGCTGACCATTATGTGCAATCCAGGGCCGGGACGGGTTCAGTCTACCAAAAGTTTGAATGCTGTCACCGATCCAGCATAAGCAAGGTTCGCACAATCACAATGTAATACAGTTGTATGTTATGTATTTAAGGGGAATGGGAACACCTTCAGGGGAGGCAACTCCTCCAAAAGTATTTTTGTCTCCCATGTCAATAGGGGTCAACTCTTAAAGCAAAGAATTTGCTCCTCAGGAGCAAATTCTTTCCTTTAAGAGTAGACCCCTTTTTCAGCGGGACAGGATTTCTAGAAAAGCGAAAAGGAAGTCCCAAAAAATTGTCTCCCTTTGAAAAATGGCGGAAAAATCTGCAGGTGTTCCCATTCCCCTTAAGGAACGTCTTTTATTCATTTTTAATAAATCGTTTGCTGTCTAGAATTGCAATTCTTCCCGATTCATTAAAAAGACGAGTTTAAGGGGAATGGGAACACCTGGCAGATGTTTTTCGCAATTTTTCAAAAGGAGGCAACTTTCGGGACTTCCTGTTCGCTTTTCTATAAGCCCTGTCCCGCTGAGAAAGGGGTCAACTCTTAAAGTTAAGAATTTGCTCCTCAGGAGCAAATTCTTTCCTTTAAGAGTTGACCCCTATTAGCACGAGAGGCAAAAAATACTTTTTGCCTCCCCTGAAGGTGGTGTATCTATTCCCCTTAATATCCAAAGAATTATAATGTTTGAATGTCTCATTTATTCTATTTGTAGAATGAAACATATTGTAAAACTCACAAATCAACACTATAAAACTCACAAATAATAATAATAAAAGAAAAAACGTGTTTTATCTTCGACAGATTTTGCATCACAGTATTTACAAAGTCGCTAAAATACGAGAGTTTTAGGTTGGGTATACCTTCCAAGTTCGATTGCTAACGGTTAAGTTGCAACAACGAAATTTGGCAAGCACACGTCTGTGACCCTGCTTATATTCATTTGTACATAACATTCAGTCTTAAGAACAGTTCTTTTTTTTCATATGACGTCGCGTCTGAGAATGTAATAACGCCATGCACTTAATTCGATATTCCACTAGCGGATTAAATATGCAAATTACTTAGATACGTCCCGTAACGTTACACGTACGACGTCCTTAACAACGTTGCGTTTACTAATGGCGGAATATTGAAGGTTTTGAAGCCTCGCATTTTATCCCTTTTCCTCAACTCGTTTAAGAAATTCAACAATACATGAACACTCATGTAAGATCCTCTATATACTGCCAATAATTTCTCAGTTAATTTCCATTTTCAGCATTAATCATTAACCTTTGGTACCATTTGTCACTGTCTATTTCAGTTAACATGTCACAAAGTTGTCTTATTTATGAAAAAAATTAGATCTAGCTGTGATTTGTTGAGTAATAAATCACAGTTTGGAGGTCAGTTGTAAAGTAGACAAATCACGAGCGCGTAGCGCGCGTGATTTACGACTACCCAGCAAATTTCGACACGCTGAAAACTGGCAATAATGTTGTTGTTTCCTTCAAATTCTCACAACCTTTGGCCATTGTTGAAAAAAAAAACCCGCAAAAAATTTTGACTGAAACACATGCATTTATATCCTTTTCTAACATTTTCGATACGATAAAATGACGTTAAGGAAATCGACTAGTGACGTCATAAAATGACAATTTTTAATGATGTCACTTGTCACGCTCTCCCTTGCCGTGATTTGTTGCAGAATAAAGCACAGTTATTTTACAACATAGTTAGAATTGGGCTTTCAATCAACTTCAAAATAGAAGTGAAGGCATTGACCAGGAATCGATACAATTAACCCACAACTCCCATCAGAGACACCAAAGGGAAAGAAACACAAACATGAAATAACTAGATCCTAATGGAAACATCAAAAGGAGAAAGCAAAAAAGACAGTTACTTTCCCACAAAATTGCCAATCAAAAAGATACAAGCAACACACAACCCCAAAGGAGGACGTTAAACCTCAAATCAAACAAACAAACAAACAAAATAACTAAAAACCCCAGTGAATTCATCAAAAGCGTAAAGCCAAAAGGACAGTTACTTTCCCAGAAAATGGCCAAACGGCTATGCAAAATAATTGTTTGATTTGACTTTGTTTGATTTGAGGTTTAACGTCCCCGTCAACACTGTAAAGGTCATTTTGGAGACGTTGCTTCCAATTTTGTGGGACTTTTATCCGACATTGAAATGAAATGCCATCTCAAGCCCTGTCGCCCAATGAAACCAATAGGGTTTATTAGCATGGCGGTCAGCCTCTTACCGCGGTTCCTGGACATGCTTAGATCTTCTAAGCGGTTTACCAGTACTAGTGTGCGGGCCGGATTCAGCTCTGCGTGGAAGCATCATGCAGCCCATATATTTCTTCAAGCCCCTAATAAAAAATAGCTATAAGCAATACATACATGCAAAGACTAAATATATAACCAAAATAAACTGCGACAGAAGAACCGCCTTGGAACGGTCGCCAAAATGTATTTCCATTACGCAAACACGCCTATACAAATACATTGTAACCTTTATCGCCGAAAAAAAAAAAAAAAAAATAAAATGAAAAAATTAAGATGAAAAATTGTGATATTTTTCTTATTTCTGCTCAGAATATAGATTATGGGCACTCGTTAGAACCGCCTCATCGAGGCGGTTCTAACGGGTACCCACAATCTATATTTTAGAGCAGAAATAAGAAAAATAAGGTATACCCCCGGAAACCCAAGTTTTTGGCTTCCAATTTCGATTGGAAGCCATTTAGATTGGATTGGTGATACCCAGGTTAATTTCTAACCGTCTTATGACGTAACTAGGAAAGCCCCACAGATAAGACTGCTCTCCACATATTTACGCAGTGAAAACTCGTTTGGAATAAACAGGAATATGCAGCGCCCTTCGATGTCTATTTATAAAGCGTTTCCAAATATCTATTTAGAAAGCGTTTCCAAGAAGGCAATCCAAGAAAAATGAAACAGATCCTACTTTCACTTTCGTCCTTTTTTACGTAACCTCATAATTAAGCCATAGGTGCCCAAAAATATTCCACCGTTACAAGTCTGGAGTGGTCAATTTCTAAGCATAGGGATGTCATTTTTTTGTGGTAAGTTTTACAAAAATGCATGTACGTTGAACAAAGAGTTTGGATCTTTATGCGGCGTCTGATCTGGGTCTGCACTATTTGCCAATGTCTCGAAAAAGACCGCTAGGCATATATGGGTTAATTCCAATAATTGATTTTTGTTTGATTTGAGGTTTAACGTTCCCGTCAACACTGTAAAGGTAATTTTGGAGACGTTGCTTCCAATTTTGTGGGACTTTTACCTGACATTGAGATGAAATGACATCTCAAGCTCGGTCGCCCAACCCAATAATTGAAGGATTTCCCATTTCCCGGTAGGATAGTGAAATTATCTTAACTGCCGTATTCGACGTAAATCGTCCCCGCCCATCGGGGCTTGAAGAAATAGATGGGCTGCATGATGCTTCCACGCAGAGCTGAAACCGTCCGCACACTAGTACTGGTAAACCGCTTAGAGAATCTAAGCCTGTCCAGGAACTGCGGTGCGAGTCGGGCCGTCCATGCTTATAAACCCTATTGGTTTCATTGGGCGACAGGGCTTGAGAAGTCATTTCATCTCAGTGTTGGGTAAAAGTCCAACAAAATTGGAAGCAACGTCTCCAAAATGACCTATGCTGTATTGACGGGGACGTTAAACCTCAAATCAAACAAACAAAATCGACGTAATTAGCGTTTGTTGTGACTGGAAACTATCCCTAAGGTCTTTTGCATGGGGATCATTATCAAACATCTATGTTCTAAAACCTCATGAACTAGCATTTTCAGTTCAATATGAAAACACGCCTATTCAAATATATACAGAATTTTGCCACCCAGATGAAAATTGTCCGACAAAAAAAAATCGGATTTTTTTTTTCATATTTCTGCTCTAAACATAGATTGTGGGTATTGGTTAGAACCGCTTCGATGACGCGGTTCTAACGACTATCCACAGTCTAGGGGTCAAAACTTGGCAGGCGTGTTCTCGTGATGTGAAAAAATATTCTTTTTTTTTCTAGTCCAAATATAGATTGTCGGTCGGTACTCGGTGTTCTGAACTCCTAAAAAAGGAAAATAATGTACCCCTGTACACCCAACTTTCTCTATATAAAGTTTGGTTAATAGGGTTGGTCAGTACATATTGTTCAATATGCTTCTAGTGGCCGGTTACCTTAAAAACAAGATCATCATTGTTCAGTACACGGACTTGTTGATGTAATGCTTTTCTTTTCTTAAGGATTTGTAAAAAAAAAAGAAAAGAAAAGAAAAAAAAAATACCCATAGATTACAAAAGTTAATTCTGTCCCTTGGGTCACACTTCTCTCGGAGTCGCAAACTTTTCAGGAATTTCCAAGACGAGTTTACGAAGAGAGTTTGACAGTTGAAATCAGTAAAATATTTGTGCAGAGTCCAGTTACAGGCAGATAGTCTAACTAGCTGATAACTTATTGTATAATATTTTTTTCCGAATTGTATTTCACGAAGTAAATCAATCAAGTGTGCTTGTTGGAGGGTGGTCTCTATGAAAGTGATATGTCATTTTTTCTTCATTTATTTAGGAACATTATTAGCCGTTACTTTAAACCATTAGTAAGTAAGTAAGTAAGTAAGTAACGACTTTATTTTAAGAGGGTAACTCAATTGGCGAACCAATTTTCATTGAGGCCCTCTAACAAATAACTACTACGTTAGAGACATCATAAAAAACAATATAAAGTGCATTATGTCATTCACGCATCCACACATAACATATTCATACACACTCTTAAAGATGCATTTTCAAGAGATAAAATTCAGCTAATGGCGGCGGAGGTCCAAATGTGAAAAGACCTTAATGTTTCAACCAAACAGTACATTTATTTACAACAGAACTCAAGGTAGTAGCATTCTTTATTTCAAGTGGGATACTGTTCCAGATCAAAGCACCTGAGTAGGACATGCTGTTTTAAACAAATCGATTTTAGGTTTGGGTATCAAAAAGTTCCTATTGCTTATGGAACGTAAATTCGATATGGTGTCATCCGTATTACATGACCTCATTTGAAACAAATCTGTCAGATATTCTGGTGCAATATTGTTAGCAACTTTATACATCACTTTGGCTTTTTGTAAAAATACACTTTCGGTAAAAGACAGGATTTTTAATCTATCTCGAGCCTCATCAAGAGTTAGATATTCATTTCTTAATATTAACTTGCATGCCCGTCTTTGAAGTTTAGTAATTTTATTGATGTTAAAACAAGTAGAATTTCCCCAGATAACAGAACAGTAATCGAAGTGGGGTCGGATATATGCATTATAAAAAAGTAATCTGTGCTCTATTGTTAAATATGATGAAATCTGTGATAAAAGCCATAAGTGAGAGGATACTTTCTTCACAACCTGTTGGTATTGTGAATTCCAAATTAAATTTTCGCCTATATTGATCCCTAAAATTTTATCATTATTTACTACTTTAAGATCCAAGTCGTTATAATTTAACATGAGAGATTTATTCTTTAAATTAAGTCTTTTTTGCCGACTTGTAATGAGCATAACTTTAGTTTTATTAGTGTTTAAAAGCATTCCATTCTCTTTACACCATTGCTTAAGCAAATTTAAAGATTTTTGTAGATTATTTTCCAGTGTTTGTTTGTCAGACTGCACGTCATAAATGGTCGTATCGTCCGCATATAAGTCAGTGGCTGCGACTACATTTTGAAGTATCAGAGGCAAGTCATTGATGAAAATTAGGAAAAGAAGTGGACCTGGAATAGACCCCTGTGGGACACCACAAATGATGTCTTTACTGTCCGATTTAGTATTTTTAATTGACACTTGTTGTATTCGTTGTGTTAAGTATGATTTAAACCAAAGTAAACTATTTGAGTTACATTTATAAAGTGCAAGTTTTTGCAATAAAATGTCATGATCAACCAGATCAAAAGCCTTTCGGAAATCAACCATTACACAACCTACTAGTTTTCCATCATTGACAGCTTTTAACAAAGAGTCAGTCATAAGAAGTAAAGCCGATTCAGTTGAATTTCTTGTTTGACACGCAATTTGATTGCAGAGCTTGTCTCGATCGTGCCTCGAACTCAGACAGAAAGAGACATCCTACCAACATGTTCAATTTTACAAAACATGCCATTGTTCATCTCTGGAATCAAATTGCGTGTCAAACAAGAAATTTAAAAGCTTAACATGGTTCTGTCTTTTCTGACAAATTTTCCACCTGCATAAAACTTGTGCGAGTGAGTAGCTCGCCAGATTCAGCCTACACTGTTCATAAATGCCGATTTTTTTAACCATTACAGTTTGATGCGCACCGACATTGCGGTTTCGCTCCTCGCCGGTCCGTGAATATGTTTCTACGTACAGTGTTCTCAGACGGACAGCTAACACTGAAACAGTTTCCGTAAAAGTCTTACCAGGAAAATCGTGCTTATTTAGAGCGACTACGTCGATGCAACGTCAAGACGTGGCATCGGTTTCATGGGCATGACATGCGTCTTTTTCACAAAGGCGACCAGCACTGACTCAGGCGAGCCTGCGAGTACGCGCAGCCTTACCAGAGCCTTTGCTGCTCTCGGATATGTAGAAGAGAAGATGCGTTTTAGTTGGCTACGTACATTCATTTGACAAACATGTATGATTATAAGGGAGGTAATACAGAGAAAATGATTAGCCTTTTAAGCCCCAAAACCTGGGAAATCGAGTGAAAAAGAATGTGAAAAATATTGTTTTTTGTTGTTGTTTTTTCAGTTGATAACTTTACTCGAAAATAAATTTGTAAAACAGCACAAATGATTGCTTGCAGGTAAACTTCATCCAAATGCGGACACCTATGCTTACGCCGACGACGGACGCCGGGGTATGGCAATAGCTCCCCCATACTTTCGAAAAGGCGAGCAAAAATGGCGGATTTTTCAACTTTACAAACTGGGGAAGCCTTCCTTTTAAAAGGAAACTTTATACTATATAAAAGTGGGGTTCAAGAGGGTCAAAATTATATAGGCGTGTTTTGGTGAGTGATCGATTTCACATGGCCATAATCCTCGCCCTTGGTTCTATCCTGGTTCAGACAAATAATTTGTTAAGTCCGCTTGAAGACATTCTACCTCATCAGTTCCACATCTCAGAGAACATAGAAATCAAACGACTACAGAGATGAAACAACGATGATGACTCGACAGTATGAAATATAGTAAATACATGGTTAGTGTCTTTAATAATAAAATATAATCGGTGAGACATTGTCTAAGGCTCACCGATTATATTTTATTATTAAAGACACTAATCGTGTAATTTGTTAATACCGCAATTCAAAACAATCAAGGGGTTCTGCAATAATTTAGCAATTTAAAGCAAAAAGACAGCATTAAACGATATTCAGTGCCATGGCGCGCACACGTATTATAGCGTGACGTCAACGAGTGCACAGTTTCTGACGTTAACGCGCTACAAAGACGTAGGAAACAACATGGACGCTCAAATAAAAGTTTATCAGCGTTTTATAGTCTATATGAAAATCTGCAAATAAATCATTTATTTTAGCTTTAAAAATATTTTCTTTGTTGAGACGCATCTGCTGTAGTTGTGCGCAGTTATTTCAACGGGCCATTCAAACCAGAAAAGACCGAGAAGGTAAGAATTTTACTTGAAATTTATGAAAATCTGTTTAAATAAATATTGCAAAGATTTTAACTTGCAGTTTCGTTGTTTTCCCATGTATAAACGGTTGCATGTTGTTGTTTACACTTGCAAATTAGGGACCTGAAAAGTAGGTCCGGTCTATAAACGGTCACTAGACGTACATGTATTACAGGTCAGTAGAAGGTATTATAGGTCACTTTAGATTATAGCGTGCAGTTATTCGACCCCCTTTATTAGGTTACTAGAATGCCTGATTGCTGTATAAAACTGAAATGCTGGAGCAAAAGAAAAACAACAGTTAGACTCGGGTGAGGCCGACCAGAGACAGAAAATCAAGCACCAACAAACAATGCCTAAAAATATAGGTAGGAACCGACAAAGAAGCTGAGGCCCGACCCGCCGGCGTGTAATTAAAGAGGGAAGCAAAGTTATCATCCGTCATTGTTTTAACTACCAAGCTTGAAGTCTGTCGTATGTTGTTCATTAAATCTAGTATTTCAACATACGCTTAGTTTGGCAGACGTACTGCATATGTTAAATCCGTAGACTTTCTGTTTTTAAAAATCTGACATGTTAACTCATTTTAGGCTGAAACCCCCTAAAGGGGTACCGTTGCAAACAGTGCAGGCCCAGATCAGACGCCGCAGAACGCGGCGTCTGATCAGGGCCTCCACTGTTTGCTAAAAGTTCAGTCATTTTCCAAATAGAATTTGATGAAAACACAACCTGACACCCCTAAATTTTGAAATAGACTCCGCCTATATATAGGCTAAAGAGAAAGATTCCATTTGGTACAAAAAAGGCTGACTACTGAAAAGCACCTACCGTAACGGTATACTCAGCGCAAAAATGCGAACGACGCCTGCAACTCTTAGCTTTGCACTTAGCTCAGAAATACTCGGATACAATCCTTTTCTCTTGAACGAATTGGAGCTGGTCTCGGTAGCTCAGTCGAATGTGCATCTGACTGGTGATCAGGAGGACGCGGGTTCGATACCTGCCGGGGTCGGCAACATTCTTTCGTGAAGACTGATCATGAAATTTTTCACTATGCGGTCATTCTCTCCCTTCCGCTGATTTAAGAAAGGCAGTTGTCAGTTTCTGGCAAAAGACTGTGCACTGTACTGGTTAACCGCTTACATATATGCTTGCCCAGGAAAAGTGTGAATAGGTAAACTGACCGGCTCAAAATAACCTAAATAGTATTGACTGGGTGGTTAAATTCCAATACAAACAAACAAATTGAACGGATTGTTTGTTTTTCGAAGGATGGGCGACTTGAGCGGGGCCAGTCTTTTTGTGACTCGAACTGTTGATTGACCTAACCTATTGTAGGTCACTGATATTATAACTGAAAACAATTACACGGAAAATTTCTTACAGGAACAGTTTACATGGTCAATAAATGGGACTGCGTATTTTTTCACTAGCAGTTCAGCAAGAAAAAGATATGCATGTCACATTTTGATAGAGAGCATTTACAGATTTTACATAGAATTTCTGTTAAATATGGGCCCCGCCAAGCGAATTTGGGTTCTCGAGCATTCCGTCATGACAAATTTTAACTGCGCATGCCCAGCCATTCAGAGGGGCCAATGATTTGGCTTTCTGTCTGAAGGGTCTTCTTGATTTACTGCTTGTATGAGCGAGCAGCGAATGTTCTGGCGAGACTGCGCGGATGCGCAGGCTCGCCTGAACCTTCGCTGCTCGCATAGGCGATAAGTACCAAAATCGCTTGACGGGGACCATAGTATAAGTGTGCGTAAGGAACGTAGTGGACTCAGTACCCTTGGTTTGCAAAAATGACGTCTTCTTTGGATGGGTAGTTGTACGAGTACTTCAAACTTACCCACTTATACATTTTGCTGTGTCCTGACTTTGGGGGTACACAATCCATATGCTGACTTATGAGATGTATAATTGTTTTTGTCCTTTAGTCACACAAATAAGTATATAGCTGTCCACAATATATCGTTTTACTATGTTTGTTATATTATTGTTCGTCATTTTTGCAATGAGATAACAGTTTATGGGAAAAGACAGAAAACATATATACAATACAATTCACTCATAGTAATACTGTGTTTCTGATGATTCAGTTGTTTGTTTGATTTTTGTTTGATTTGAGGTTTAAAGTCCCCATCAACACTGTAAAGGTCATTTTGGAGACGTTGCTTCCAATTTTGTGGGACTTTTACCCGACATTGAGATGAAATGACATCTCAAGCCCTGTCGCCAATGAAACCAAAAGGGTTTCTTAGCATGGACGGTCCGCCTCGCACCGCGGTTCCTGGACAGGCTTAGACCCTCTAAGCGGTTTACCAGAACTAGTGTGCGGGCCGGATTCAGCTCTGCGTGGAAGCATCATGCAGCCCATATATTTCTTCAAGCCCCTAAATGATTCAGTTGTAGGTAGGGGGTTTAAATATTGTTATTATTAATGTGATGATAATAAATCGGATACACATTTGCTTATATTATTTGTAGGAAGGTGCATTAATAATAATAATAATGATAATAATAATAATAATGGCAACGCATAAACACGGCATAAATGAACTCGTGGTATTTTGGCATTAAAAAGGAGGGTGCTAAATATGGAGAAGATACTGACCAATCATTGTCAACATTACGATAACACATCCGTTTGATATAGTGCATTTTTCAAACCTCAAAAAAGGTAATTTTTCTGATGAAAATGTGTGATATTTTTCTTATATATACTCCAAACATAGGTTTTGGGTACTCGTTAGAACCGCCTCATTGAGGCGGTTCTAACGAGTACCCACAATCTATGTCTTGGGGCAGAAATAAGGAAAATAATGTTTACCCCCAGTAAACCCCAGTTTTCTCTACATAAAGTGTGGTTTAGGGGGTCTATATCACGGAATTGTTCACGTGATGAAATTCAGCCGTTAAGTTTTACTTTGTTCAATTCAACACAGGTTTCTACAAATATCAAACTGTCAATTAAGATATTCAATCTATCGGATTCGACAAAAAAAAAAAAAAAAAAAAAACAAACATACAAAACGAACAAGAGACAACCGACAACCGGTCTTAACCAGTGTTCATGGTTCTTCTGTCGTGGTTTATTTTTGTTATGGCTTGTCTTTGAGTGTGTGTTTATTATGTGTGTGCTGATATTATTTTGCTTTGGATAGCCAATCGACCATTTTGTGGGAAAGTAACTGTCCTTCTGGCTTTCCGCTAGTGATGTTTCCATTAGGGTCTAGTTGTTTTATGTTTGTGTTTCTTTCCCTTGGTGTCTCTGATGGGATCTGTGGGTTAATTGTATCGATTCCTGATCATTGCCTTCACTTCATTTTTTTCTTGTCGACACAGTCTAGTAGTTCTAGTTTGAATGGTTTTAATATTTAAAAGGGACACCATTGCCTGTTCCTTTCCGAATGACAATCGAGGTACTTGATTTGGCACTTTGTGTCATATCTTTTCTTGTTAAACATATTCGTACTGCTTGCTCCTCTGAAATTAACGGAAGCGATAGAAAACAAATTTAAAGGTCTCACCAATGCCAACAGATTTGTTTGTTTGTTGAATTTAAGGTTTAACGTTCCCGTCAATACTGTATATGCCATTTTGGAGACGTTGCTACCAATTTTGTGGGACTTTTACCCGATATTGAGATTAAATGACAACTCAAGCCCTGTTGCCCAGTGAAACCAATAGGGTTTATGAGCATGGACGGCCCAACACGCACCGTTTTGCTTAGGCAGGCTTAGATCCTCTAAGCGGTTTACCAGAATTCGTGTGCGATCGGTTTCAGCTCTGCGTGGAAGCATCATGCAGCCCAGCTATTTCTTCAAGCACAGATGGGCGGGGGCCGACCAATACCAAGAGCAACATAGTTCTAAAGTTATTAATGGAATGGGGAATCTGTAAAGTGCTAAGGTTTAAATTTATTAGTAATACTAATATTGTTATAATATGTCGATGATACTGCCAAAAGCAAAACGATATACCGGTCATTGAATTAAACAGCATGCGAAAGAACTAAAGGCTAACCATTCAAATAGAAGGGGGGCATAACAAAAAACTTGTTGGGACCACTTTGTAGAAGCCCTTATTCTACATGAGCCCATGTATGGAATAATGCCTTGTAGCTACAGGGAACCTTGTGAACATAATCTGCATCAAGACGTGTTGATTTGTAAGATGACCTGCTTAACTTTATTTACAAAAATTAAATGAGCTTTATGGTTTCCACGTCTGCAAAAGTATTTATTACGTCACAGAAGCTTAACACTTATCTTGCTGTTCACGACAACCCCTATCTTTGCAAACAGTGAAGATTTAGATCAGATGGCTTCTGAAGATGGCTTCTGATCAGGATCTACACTGTTTGGCATTTAGTTTATGAATTTGTAGCAATAAATTACATCAATTAATTTGATTGGTTGATAGACAGAAATGGGAGTGGCTTAAAAGATTTTTCACCAAGATAAGGGTTAAGCCAGCTTTATGATCAGGATTACAAAAGTCATTGAGCAAACTTTGCACAGAATGTCATAGTTTAGGGTCAATCAACTCCTCAGTACTCAGGACAGCGATCAGAACCGAATAACACTCTTGTTTCATTCTTGGTGCTCTGTCTGATTTCAAAACTATTTAGTCCGCATTTCACTACGATAACAAACCCGTGCGACATAGCGCATTTTTCACAGCTCCAAAATGACTACTAATCTGGTGAAAATCCGTGATAGTTTTCTTATAAATGCTCAAAACATAGGTTGTGGGTGCTCGTTAGAACCGCCTCGATGAGGCGGTTCTAACGAGTACCCACAACCTATGTCTTGGAACAGAAATAAGAAAAATGATGTTTACCCCCGTAAACCCCAGTTTTCTCTATACAAAGTGGGGTTTAGTGTGTGTGTGTGTGTGTGGGGGGGGGGGGGGGGTCTTCATTTCACGGACTGGTTCGCGTGATGTTCTTTGTTAAAAATACCGACTGGTTCGATTGTTACAGATAAATCCAATCGAGATGTTGATTTGAATTCCGCATTGATTAGATTGACATGGAATATTTCAATGCGCATTTTCTCTATTTTAGGTTTAAGGATGGGGCAAATGACCTTGAATAACTTCATCAGTTCCATTCGTGTTTCCCTAAACCAAACTACATATATCAACGGATCTACAATGCAATTTACCAAGTTAAACTAGTCTGCGAGCATTCCCATCATCCCGTCTTCTTTCACACCTCTGGCTGTCCTGATAAAATACAATATGGAAAGTCCGACTGTTACAAACCATGTGAAGGTAGTATTGACCAACACAGAGAATGCCGCTACGGTTCCTTTATACTGTCGAATCTCGCGCATTTTGCGGGTGCGTTTTTCACCCGTTCGGACGATTTTGAATATCTTGTAATAGGAAATAAAAGAGGCGGCCGGGAACAGGACTGAAACTAAGATGAAGTAAACTGCAACACTCCACCCACAGTTTACGGCTTTGTTTCGGGCATAACACATCACACCTCTGAAGGCCACGTACTGTATGAAACTGATAAAGAAAATTCCTAGACACACTACTCTAGTCCTTTCGTCAGTGACCACTCTAAGATAGACATAAGGCCAGTTCAAAACGAACACTCTCTCAAGTGACATGCAGCAAACAATAACTAATGTCGACAGTTGAAATCCCCGTGTAATGTGCGAAATAAAAAAGATATCATCGTACTCAAACATCTTTGAAATACTGGAACAGATCAGAAAAAGACTGTCAAAAGCGAGAAGTCCCATTGACAGTATCTTTGTCCCATAAGGCGTCTTCTTTGTACGGTAGATAGCCACAAACGACAGCAAGCATAAGAGCAGTGTTGAAATCGTCATGCATAGGTAGACCACCACTAGCGATATAGGCATCAATGGATTAAAAGTAATCATTCTGTCGACAGATATCCAGAAAACGGTGATTTTCCAGGCGTATTGGACGTAGAGCGAAACCTGAATAGAATGAACACATTAGGAAAACATGTCCCTGTGAAATAATGGAGTCAGAAATGACAAATATTTGGTAAAAAAGTGTAACATCTTTCTTATTTCAGCTTTCAACATAGATTGTGGTGCTCGTTAGAACCGCCTCGGAGAGGCGGTTCTAACGAGTACCCACAATCTATGTTTTTGAGCAAAAATAAGGCAGATAATGTTTACCCCCTTACACCCACTTTTCCCTATATAAAGTGGGGTTTAGTGGGGTTTTCGTTTCACGAACTTGTTATCGTGTATAACTGTTGGTTTTCTTTTGCTCCAGCATTTCAGTGGTTCCTCGCCGTTGTTTTATATCTCTGGTTGTCTTGGAGATGTTGCACTGATTGAGTTAGGATGCTTTCATGCGGACTGAACAAATTATTTGCGTTCACGTCTATTTTTAATAGCTCAAACAAAGATGACTTGTCATCACGAGACACGCCTATAGAATACTGACCCTCTGGAACCCCACTTTTATTTAGTAAAAAAGGGGTTTACAGGGGTAAACCTTATTTTTCTTATTTCTGCTCTAAGCATAGATTGTGGGTACTCGTTAGAACCCACAGTCAGGAAGCAAAACGGGGATAATTTTTGGACTTCTTTTCGATGTTCTATAACATAAATATATGCTGTGTGTACTCATTAGAATCGCCTCGTTGAGGCGATTCTAATGAGTAAACACAGCATAAATTTGCAAGATAAAAGGCGAAAATATCTTAAAATTTCCCTCACTGTTTATTATGCAGAGAAATTTGCTAAGGGCTTAATAACGGGTTCGACTCAGCCATGGTAAGCGTGTCATCGGTGTTCGACCCATCGAAGTTCTACTGTACTTGGATATTTTAGGGGGTGGGGGGTCTGATTTTATCTATTAAACGTATGTTGTGTGCATTTATAAGAATCGCCTCAATGATACCACTTTTGGTGTTCATGAGTGAAATAACCAGAGTTGTGGTTCTTGTGCATGACACGCTGTCTCAGCCTTGTGAACAACTGTGCCAGGTACCATTAATATATCTCAAAGGGTATTGGAGTTATGGCCATCACAAAGTAGTCCTTCTATTTTATTAAAAGGGGAGATAACTAAAAAAGTATGGCATCCAGAGTTCTGGTTCTTGCGCTGACACGCCGTCTCAGCCTTGTGAACAATTGTGCCAAGAACTATCAATGAATCTCGAAGGGTATAGGAGTTATGGCCATCACAAGGTTGCGTCTACGGACGGACGGACGTCCTCACAGATGGACACTTGTTGGGTACTTCCATGTTAAAAACTACCCAACAAGACACAAAAATACCCTTAAACTACCCAACAAAGCAATAAATCTTGTTGGCTACTTTTTTCGGACACTAACGGAATAAACGGCAAATACTCAACAACGTCCTACCCAACTAGTGCCCATTCGTGTGCCCGGACAGACGGACAGACGGACGGACGCCAGGCTGATCGCTATATCCCCCGAACCTATTCGGTCGGGGGATAAAAATTGATCTTACTCTAAAAAAATCAAATTTTTTGTTTCTTTCATGCTTTTAATTGTCATTTGTAACGCAATTGCAAAGCGTCAGCCATCATCACGGAGAAGAAACTTTTTCATTGGCAATTTCGCGTCGATTTAAGGGTATTTAGCGTTTAATTACTGGGTATACTTTTACACACTGGTAAAGGCAAGCGCGCAGAGTAAGGAACAAACACACAGGATAAGGAATTTTTTTCCGCTCAGGATAAGCAAGAAAATGGCGGAATCGGCATCACATGTGCAGGTTTGTTGTTGTTCTAGATCTCGTGTTATGGTTACTAATCAATACGGCTTCTCACATTAGCTTCACGGAAGACACATATTATTCACAAATTTATCTTCGATGGTCCGAATTCGACAGTTACAGCCAATCAAACAGAGAACCGGACACAGTGGAGCTACTCAACCACGAAATCTCAATATTTTACATGAAACGCTCTTCTGGGAAGATAGCATGCACTTTTTGTTGGTTGTAGACATACACATGATAAAGCGGACTGTTGCAAATACGATTTAAGGAAAATTTGAAATTGGAATGGCCACAGTGAGAAATCCTAGTTCCATTTTAAATACAACGCCCACGGGCAAGGAAATGGATACAACGCATATAATAAGACACACAATTTTCCTGGGAAAATGGTAGTTGTATGGTCGTAGCACTAGTAAATTTCCATCTCAGATTAGGTTTTCCGTCCTGCATAGTTTAAAGCACCATCTGTGACCTTTAGGAAACGTTCAAAGTTCGTGTGCCTTGTCTTGGCATGCGCATTGCTCTGGTGCTAGCAAAATAATCATCCCCTATTGGGGATTGATGGATTGGGTTCATCGCGATATAATATACAAGTCCATGCAGTATTTCTGGTAGAAAATTGTATGTTTGTTCTTTTGGCTAAAAATCAGGTAGATAACTTCGCCAAATTCGTGAGACCCATTGCATGGTCATTAAAGGGCCTGATATGATTTTGCTCCTTTTTGGCCCCCACTCAAATCCTCTTCAGTGTGCATCGTTTAACTTGCTCACAGGCTTAGTTAATGGAAACGTACAGAAACAAAGTGTTTCGTCTTCATGTATTTTCAGAATAACTTGACTTTTGATGTGTCTGTATTGAGTTAATAAATTATGACGAAAATAGTAAGAAAAGTGTGATAAAAGAAAATCCATTCGAAAGAAAAAGACAATAGAAAGCGCCTTTGGAAACACCTGATTATAGGTTTCAATTGGCGCATTAATATATCAGGTAGCACTGCTAAACATTTGTACACTAAGGGAGTCGTATCTAGTTACCACACCCACTTGCATTATCATGGATATATACGAAAAATGAAAAATGATAGGATCAAAATGAAACAGGTATCAAATTATTCTTTGGGTTCTAACTGAGAAAATGAGTAGTTACAACATATATTTATCTTTACTATGAACGGAGTTATGGCAATTTTTATGCTGAAATTTCTGGGAATGACCAAAAATTAAGTTATGAAAAATTAAAAAATAAACATAGAGTCCACCTTTAATTTTTTTTATATATTCACCACATGTTAATATATCAAAACTTTATCTGTATACAAAATATAAAATATGCACAAGCAAGGCTAGGCTGGTATAGTTTGAAAGCCACAAAGGTGGTCAAAATCAGCTGTGGGTAGGGGTAAAATTTGTGAATGACCAAACATTTTTATCGATTTGTTTTTCTTTGAAGTTGTATATTTTCATTAAACTTAATTTGGTTTTTATGAAACAAATATTTTTTCAGTGTGTGTGTGTGTGGGGGGGGGGGGGGGGGGGCAGATATCATGGGAAATCTTACCAGGCCCTTTGTACGCAGTTCGTCGACGGATATAAGGCAAATATTAAAGTATGTACATGTATTGGTAACTGATTATTTAATGCCGGCCTCAGTAGCTCAGTCGGATGCGCATCTGACTGGTGATCAAGAGGACGGGGGTTCGATACCTTTCGGCGTCGGCAACATTCTTTCGTGGAGTTTGATCATGAAACCTTTTCTACGGCCATTCTCTACCTTCCGCAGATTCAAGAAGGGCAGTTGTTAATTTTTGGCGAAAGAATGTGCAATGTACTTAAACAACCGCTTATGTATACGCTTGCCCAGAAAAATGTGGATAGGTAAACTGACTGGCTCAAAAATAACCTAAAATAGTGTTGACTGGGCTGTTCAACTCCAATACAAGAAAAATGGAAGTTTATCCCAAATTATCTTCGGAACACATCCTTACAAGGGTTTGTTATACAAAATCCTAACAATATGTTGTGGCTTCATGACAAATATCACAATGTATACACAAACAAACAAAACCAACAATTTAAGTGTGAAAAAGGTAATTAAGAAAGCAAGGAAACATGACCAGTCAACAAATCAGGCAGCCAGTTAACCAAGTGCTAATTGATCTTGTCTACAAAATCATTAAATTTATCTATCTATCTATTTTTTTTTTTGTTGTTGTTCTTGTTGTTTAGTTATCAATTTATTATGTCTTTGCTACTAACGATTTTTGCCAATCAGAATAGTTTAAAAACAAAATAAAATTTCTAATTGAATAAAATCTTCTTTAAAATGTTCCTTCCACAAGCATTACTGAAAACAAACCCAAAACAATAAATTGTCAATTTAAACTGGACATTATATTAACCTGGCCAAATTATCCTACCTCAATTGTCTTAGGCCGAATTGTAATATGTCAAATCGTCCGGGCCAAATCGTCCTAGATTCATAGTTGTGGCGGTTATATTGCTAGACCCACAGCAATGCACATACCAAGACAAGACACACAACTTAAGCTTTGAACGTTTCACAATTGGTGCTTTAAACTATGTAGGACTAATTATAAATATCGGAAAATCTAATCCAAGATGAAAATTCACTAGTGCTAAGACCATACAACTACCATTTTCCCCGAAAAATTGTGTGTCTTATCATATGCGTTGTACCCATTTCCATGCCCGTGGGCGTTGTATTGAAAATGGAACTGGGATTTCTCACCGTGGGCCTTCCAATTTCAAATTTTCCTTAAAGCGTATTTGCAACAGTCCGATTTATCATGCGAATGTCTACAACCAACAAAAAGTGCATGCCATCTTCCCAGAAGAGCGTTTCCTGTAAAATAATGAGATTTCGAGGTTGAGTAGCTCCACTGTGTCCGGTTCTCCGTTTGACTGGCTGTAACTATCGAATTCGGACCATCGAAGATAAATTTGTGAATAATAATTGTCTTCCGTGAAGCTAATGTGAGCAGACGTATTGATTAGTAACCATAACACGAGATCTAGAACAACAACAGACCTGCACATGTGATGCCGATTCCGCCATTTTATTTTCTTCCTTATCCTGAGCGGAAAAAATTCCTTATCCTGTGCGTTTGTTCCTTACCCTGTGCGCTTGCCTTTACCAGTGTGTATTGGGTGTAAACTGAAAATTGCACCTCGAAAACAGCTTGGAATGTAACTTTATCAAATGCTTCACTTGAAATTTGCATTTAACCCTTATCTTGCTGTTCACGGCAAACAGTGTAGATCCAGATCAGATGGCTTAAGATCTGGATCTACACTGTTTGGCTTTTAGTTTATGAATTTGTAGCAATAAATTACATCAAGTAATTTGATTGGTTGATAGACAGAAATGGGTTTGGCTTAAATGAATATTCGGCAAGATAAGGGTTAAATAATGTCCGCAGTTGCGAAGCTTGTCTGGCGTCGCGTGCATTATTTACGTTGCCAAGGTGCAAAAAGTGACGCCATCAACCTCGGAATGACGTGAAAATGTGCGTGACATAATTTCTGTCACATATTGATGGGAATTTCCACATACAGATAATAGCGCACGACAAAAAGACAGATCAGCCTGCGCATTCGCGCAGTCTGATCAGAGTCTTCGTTGTGCGCTCTAAGGATAGCTAAGGGGCCACTGCTCCTTCATGCAGCAAGAAAAGTCTCTGGTTAGACTGTATGAAAGCGCAGGCTGATCTGATTCTTCGCTGGGCGCACATGTATCTTGTAGGAAATGCTGTGCCCCGGCTCATATGTTATTTGAGCCGCGCCAAGCGAATTTGGGTCTTCGAGCATTCCGTCAGGACAGCTTTTAACTGCGCATGCCCAGCCATTCAGAGGGGCCCGGGATATGGCTTTCTGTCTGAAGGTTCCTCTTGATTCACTGCTTGTATGAGCGAGCAGCGAAGGTTCTGGCGAGACTGCGCGGATGCGCAGGCTCGCCTGAACCTTCGCTGCTCGCATAGGCGATAAGTACCAAAATCGCTTGACGGGGCCCATTTATTGTTTGAAACAGTGAAGATATCTGATAAATCTCTATCATTCATTGAAAAGCATGGAGGAATGCACTATGTCAAATGAGTGTGTTGATTGATTGATTGGTTTTGGTTTTAACGACAGGTCAACCATTGTGGGTCATTTTGTGTCGTCTCCCAGAGAAAGGGAGAAAAGAGATAAAAGAGATAGTAGAGGAGGTGAAATTGAGGGACAGATTAGAAAGGGGAGAATGAATGGAAGTGCAGAAACAGAAGAAATAACAACACTTCCCCTCTACTCTTACCTACTGCAAAGACAGCAGGCCTTGCCCAACTGTAAGCCAGTATCAGTTGGACGGCCCAGTGACGCAACTTTGTCTCACCCAACCACCAACAACAACAGGTGTGTTATCATATTTTTTTTGGTTGTAAGGCCCTTTCAAGTTTATGTCACTTCTATCGAACCGATCGTTAATCAGCGGTGGGCGAAACCGCTGCACCCGGAGAAAAACCGCCTGACCTTCCGTTGCAGATCTTGGCGTCTCACAGCGGTGAGAGACCTAATAATTGAGAGTGAGCCATCTTATCCACCAGGCCGTGGAGTGTGTTATCGTAATCAAAATAGTCATTTGGGGAGGTAAATCGGAGGTTTTACGGTCGGAAATTTCGTTTTCGGCGACGCGTTATCGGAACCGTAAAACATGATCGTAAAACCGACGATTCACCTCCCAAAATGACACTTTTCAATATAGTTATCCCCATTTTAATACACTTATTGGATTGTTAAGTTATAAAATGTAACTATTTTGCACAAGGCGGCAAGCGCTGTGAGCTTCGTAAAACCAAATGCCAACCAATGAAAAGCGACGTTACGTGATGACATCGGGTTTACGACAGTATATCGCACAATATTTACATTTCCAGTCTAAAGTCTAATGTAAACCTATAAAAACAATGTAGTTCATACTTCAATGAACGCATCGAGTCACATGATCTTCAGTACTTTGCTCGCGACACGCTGTGTTCATACTTTCATGAACAGCAGAAAAATAAAATTTATTTCTTAAGTAGTATACTAGCGAAATTTTTTACGTTATCAAATGAGACGTCGCGTTACACACGCGTGCGCATTAGAATGTTCCTTAACATCTTGACCGGTAATTCAGGGTCATTTTTCCTTAAGTCTTTCAAGAAATAAATGCTGTGGACAAATTTAAGATTCGCCTCGCCGAGATGATTCTAACAAATGTTTTAATAATATTTTGAACCAGTGCTTCAGCTGAAGTGCACGACCCGCCGGATGCTTTTAGCTTTATGAGTGTTACCATATATGGGTATGGCGGCCATTTTGGTCATGTGACCTGGACATAAAACGGTTCCCCCAATAAATGCGCCTTATCGTAAGGAGCAAAAATATATCTTATACTTTAGTACTGTATTCTGAATCGTTTGCAGGATAAAATCCAACACAAAAGCATATGTGTCAAAGTTTGACCTGGGCACAAAGAAGGTCAAGGTCAACCCAGGGTCACCATTTTAGCAATTAATGATGGGCCTACGTTCGAGATGCTATTTATCAAGTTTCGTGGAAATCTGCACAGTGGTTCTGGAGAAGACTATTTTTGAAGGTTTTTTACCAAATATTGCTTGGCGGCCATTTTGGTCATGTGACCTGGACCCCATGAGCAAATTTTGGTTTCCCCCATCCCGTAGAGGCTCCATATGAAATTTGACTTCAATCGGCCCAACGATTTCCGAGGAGAAGCAGTTCGAAAATTTTCGCATTTTTCGCCTCGGCGAGGCTGTACTAAATGGAATGTAATATTTCGCAAGTTCATTGATAAGATCTCATTGATATTTATCAGTATGCCAAAAATTGTTTAAATATTCCAAGCAGTTAAGTCACTATCACCAATTTTCACAAACGGGTTACGGACGGACAGATAGACAGACCATATATGGCTTGGCGGCCATTTTGGTCATGTGTCCTTGACCCCATGAGAAATTTTTGGTTTCCCCATCCCATAGAGGCTACATATGAAATTTGATTGCAATCGGCCCAACGGTTTCCGAGGAGAAGCAGTTCGAAAATTTTCACATTTTTCGCCTCGGCGAAGCTATACTAAATGGAATGTAATATTGCGCAAGATCATTGGTTAGATCTCATTGATATCTATCAGTATGCCAAAAATTGTTTAAATATTCCAAGCGGTTAAGTCACTATCACCAATTTTCACAAACGGGTTACGGACGGGCAGACAGACAAACCATATATGGCTTGACGGCCATTATGGTCATGTGACCTTGACCCCATGAGCAAATTTTGGTTTCCCCCATCCCATAGAGGCTCCATGTGAAATTTGACTTCAATCGGCCCAACGGTTTCCGAGGAGAAGCAGTTCAAAAATGTTCGAAAATTTTCACATTTTTCGCCTCGGCGAGGCTATACTAAATGGAATGTAATATTTCGTAAGTTCATTGGTTAGATCTCATTGATATCTATCAGTATGCCAAAAATTGTTTAAATATTCCAAGCGGTTAAGTCTCTACCACCAATTTTCACAAACGGGTTACGGACGGACCCAAAGAAGGTCAAGGTCAACCCAGGGTCACCATTTTAGCAATTTATGATAGGCCTACATCCCAGATGCTATATATCAAGTTTCGTGGAAATCTGCCCAGTGGTTCTGGAGAAGACTATTTTTGAAGGGTTTTTACCATATATTGCTTGGCGGCCATTTTGGTCATGTGACCTGGACCCCATGAGCAAATTTTGGTTTCCCCCATCCCGCAGAGGCTCCATATGAAATTTGACTTCAATCGGCCCAACGATTTCCGAGGAGAAGCAGTTCGAAAATTTTCACATTTTTCGCCTCGGCGAGGCTGTACTAAATGGAATGTAATATTTCGCAAGTTCATTGATAAGATCTCATTGATATTTATCAGTATGCCAAAAATTGTTTAAATATTCCAAGCGGTTAAGTCACTATCACCAATTTTCACAAACGGGTTACGGACGGACAGATAGCAGACCATATATGGCTTGGCGGTCATTTTGGTCATGTGTCCTTGACCCCATGAGCAATTTTTGGTTTCCCCCATCCCATAGAGGCTACATATGACATTTGATTTCAATCGGCCCAACGGTTTCCGAGGAGAAGCAGTTCGAAAATTTTCACATTTTTCGCCTCGGCGAAGCTATACTAAATGGAATGTAATATTTCGCAAGTTCATTGGTTAGATCTCATTGATATCTATCAGTATGCCAAAAATTGTTTAAATATTCCAAGCTGTTAAGTCACTATCACCAATTGTCACAAACGGGTTACGGACGGATAGACAGACAAACCATATATGGCTTGGCGGCCATTATGGTCATGTGACCTTGACCCCATGAGCAAATTTTGGTTTCTCCCATCCCATAGAGGCTCCATGTGAAATTTGACTTCAATCGGCCCAACGGTTTCCGAGGAGAAGCAGTTCAAAAATGTTCGAAAATTTTCACATTTTTCGCCTTGGCGAGGCTATACTAAATGGAATGTAATATTTCTTAAATTCATTGGTTAGATCTCATTGATATCTATCAGTATGCCAAAAATTGTTTAAATATTCCAAGCGGTTAAGTCTCTAGCACCAATTTTCACAAACGGGTTACGGACGGACCCAAAGAAGGTCAAGGTCAACCCAGGGTCACCATTTTAGCAATTTATGATAGGCCTACATCCCAGATGCTATTTATAAAGTTTCGTGGAAATCTGCACAGTGGTTCTGGAGAAGACTATTTTTGAAGGGTTTTTACCATATATGGCTTGGCGGCCATTTTGGTCATGTGACCTGGACCCCATGAGCAAATTTTGGTTTCCCTATCCCATAGAGGCTCCATATGAAATTTGACTTCAATCGGCCCAACGGTTTCCGAGGAGAAGCAGTTCGAAAATTTTCTCATTTTTCGCCTCGGCGAGGCTATACTAAATGGAATGTATTATTTCGCAAGTTCATTGGTTAGATCTCATTGATATCTACCAGTATGCCAAAAATTGTTTAAATATTCCAAGTGGTTAAGTCACTATCACCAATTTTCACTTACGGGTTACGGACGGACAGACAGACAAACCATATATGGCTTGGCGGCCATTTTGGTCATGTGACCTTGACCCCATGAGATAATTTTGGTTTCCCCCATCCCATAGAGGCTCCATATGAAATTTGACTTCAATCGGCCCAACGGTTTCTGAGGAGAAGCAGTTCAAAAATGTTCGAAAATTTTCACATTTTTCGCCTCGGCGAGGCTATACTAAATGGAATGTAATATTTCGTAAGTTCATTGGTTAGATCTCATTGATATCTATCAGTATGCCAAACATTGTTTAAATATTCCAAGCGGTTAAGTCACTATCACCAATTTTCACAAACGGGTTACGGACGGACAGACAGAATGACAGACTGACAGACTGACAGAATGACAGAATGACACGGTGATTTTAGGGCACTCTTAGAAAAAACCGACTTCAGTCGGTTGCTTTTTCTGCGGGTCGTGCAATACACTGTTCCTATTAATCCTCTTATATTGAGCTAAGCATTACTTCCATTATAAATTGTCGCTATAACGAGTTTTTGTCGTTTTACAGAGGACTGACAAGTACACACGAAAGAGTCACACACCCGTGTGACATATTCCAGTCTTTCATATGTCATGTCCAAAAACGGTTGTTTTCTGATGAAAATTCGTGCTATTTCATCACGAAAACAAGCCTATATAATTTTGACCCCCTTGAACCCCACCTCTATACAGTAAAACTGGGGTTTACAGGGATATGCTTTATTTTTCTTATTTCTTCTCTAAAATATAGATTGTGGGTACTCATTAGAACTGCCTCGATGAGGCGGTTCGAACGAGTACCCACAATCTATATTTTGAGCAGAATTAAGAAAAATATCACAATTTCTCAACTTAAAAGTTTCGTCTTTTCGGCGGTAAAGTTTACAATGTAATTGTATAGGGTTGTTTTGATAATGTTTTCTTATATTCACTCCGAGCATAGGTTGTGGGTGCTCGGTAGAACCGCCTCATTGAGGCGGTTCCAACGAGCACCCATAACCTACGTCTTGGAGCAGAAATAAGGAAAATAATGCATACCCCTATAAGATCCACGTTTAAATAAAGTGGGGTTTAGGGGTGTTCATTTCACGGACTTATTCAAAACCTCATACCTTCTCCTAATCCAGCCTTACATCTTCTGAGCCTTGGTATCCGTAGTATGATACAGTATCTAGTACCTGGAGTTTGTTTCTTATGTCTGATAGTCGCAAACAAATGAAGTGACTGTGTGACATATGCATTATATATACATGTATGCGCCTCCCAGCTTACAAAGGTGCAAGGTGGCATGTGTGATCAGTGAACTCAGATCAGCCTGCGCATCAGCTTAGCCTTGGTACAGTATTTGCAAGCCGCAAAATGCACAATCCTGACGCATACTTAGAGCAAAATGAGGAAGCGCGAATTCAGCTCCCTTGGCATACAGACTAGTCTCAATATACGCTAGGAGCACATGTCAAGGTGTACATTTTCCTGTGCAATGGCTAAATTTCATATGGCCCCGTCGAAAGAAAACGTGTCTTCGGAATGTGCGACCAGGATGACCAGGATAGACGCAAACGGGTATGCTCTGCTACACAGAGTAGAAAGAGTCTAGAAAATTTAGGAAACAATATTGAGGTATTGTACGCTCGTAGTAACGAACAAAAAATTACTTTATATCAGACTGATCTACTGATAGATTTTTTTTTGAAAACAATTAGCCAATTCTGTACTGGAAACCGCAAAAAGAGTAATTGGCAAACGGTGCAGGCCCAGATCAGTGAGTGAGTGAGTGAGTTTTAGTTTTACGTCCCACCAACAGCTAAGGTCATACGGAGACGGGACCTCGGTTTAAAGACTCATCCGAAAGTCTGGAGAAGCCCGGGATCGATCCTGCGATCCCTGGTTTACAAGGCGAGTAGCGTAACCACTGCACCACGGAGGCTTCTACAGGCCCAGATCAGACGCCGCAGAACGCGGCGTCTGATCAGGACCTGCACTGTTTGCAAAACGTTTAATTAAACATTAGTCAAGCAATTTTTAAAGACGACACAACCTGACACCCCTAAATTTTGAAAAGGAGGACGATTCCATTTCGTATAAAATGGGTCCATTAGTACTTCGACACTATGAGAAAGTCACAAGTCACATAGGTGTATAAAACGTCACAAAAGAACAGACGAGCCACGTCATCAGAAAACGTTTATATTCAGACACGTATAATAGTTGCAGGTAAGGTTGACAGGGCGCAGTTACTTTCGGAATATTCCATTGCCAAGACTACCGATTATGCGAATTCAACTGTAATACAGGCTACAGGAGATGATTAGTATAAGCAACCTTGCTTGTTTTCAAATCCTGTTGATCTTTCTAATATGTTATATTCTTGTTATATATCTGTAATTGAAAAGAAGTAAATAAAAAATATTGTTTAAACTAACTGTAATACAAAGATTTGGGGAATATGGCCATTTAGCCCGCTCGAAAACGCATTTATTTTCCATTACGAAAACACGCCTATACAAATACATACCAATTTTTTTTTGTCAAAAACTGGAAATTTTAAGATGAAAAATTGTAAATTTTGATTTTTTTTTCTTTTTTTCTGCTAAAAATAGATTGCTGGGACTCGATAGAACAGCCTCGATGTTTTTGAGAAGGTATAAGAAAAATAATGTTTACCCCCTTAGTCCCTAGTTTTAGAGGTTTGGGGGAGGGGGGTGGGGGGCAAAGTTATATAGGCGTGTTTGCGTGATGTCTTAACATGACTCATACGGAAATGAGGTAAATAATGTATACCCTTCTCTGTAAAGAAGTGTGTTATACAAGAGTGCACGCATCACGAAAACACGCCTATATAATTTTTACCCCCTTAGACCCCACTTTTACATAGTAAAACTGGGGTTTCTGGGGGTATACCTTATTTTTCTTATTTCTGCTCTAAAATATAGATTGTGGGTACTCGTTAGAACCGCCTCGAGAGGCGGTTCTAACGAGTGCCCACAATCTATATTTTGAGCAGAAATAAGAAAAATATTACAATTTTTCATCATAAAATTTTCATACTTTCGGCGATAAAGGTGGCAATGTATTTGTATAGGCATGTTTGCGTAATGATTACGTGACATAATGCTAAGAAGGCCGTGTAATGAACATACTTGTAAACTCCACTTTATATGGAGAAATGGGATTTACAGGGGTATACATTATTTTTTTATTTTTCTTATTTTTGCTCCAAGACATAGGATGTGGGCACTCGCTAGAACCGCCTCAATGATGCTGTTTTAACAAGCACCCGCAACCTATGATTTGAGAAATCAGTTTTGTTTTTTGTTTGTTTGATTTGAGGTTTAACGTCCCCGTCAACACTGTAAAGGTCATTTTGGAGACATTGCTTCCAATTTTTTGAGACTTTTACCCGACATTGAGATGAAATGACATCTCAAGCCCTGTCGCCCAATGAAACCAATAGGGTTTATTAGCATGGGCCTCGCACCGCGGTTCCTGGACAGGCTTAGATCCTCTAAGCGGTTTACCAGTACTAGTGTGCGGGCCGGATTTCTGCGTGGAAGCACCATGCAGCCCATATATTTCTTCAAGCCCCTATGGGCGGAGGCTTTTGAGAAATCAGTAGACTAGCTACTAGTCGGATATCATATTTTAAAGTTAATAAGTAATATTTCTTCTATACTTTTTTTACTTCTTTTTCCCTCTCTGATAGCAACTTGTTTATGTCTGAGACAAGATTAAAGTCTAACAAGGTTTCATATTTGATAAAAACACACAGGAAGGTTGGTCATTAGCCAGTATGACATCAAGGCCTAGGAGCTAGACTAAGAAATCAGATTCTATTGCTTTTTGGCTTCCGGTTACAATGGCGGGTTGATCTTTTTTATTCGAGTGACGCAATTTCATACATAGAGGAACGATGCTATACTGATTGACGAATTTTATTATGACTTTTATTCATGATTCATATACATACTTATAGCATAAACTGTGGAATCTCTAACTATCTGAATTACTAACGACTTTAAAGTTGTTCAAGTTGGCACCAGTGCTCGGCAGTATCCGAATTCGACATATCTGTGAACTAAAAACTGTGAACAATGTTGCATGGTAGAGGTAGCGGTCTTGGTGGTAATGGGGGTCCTAGAACACCATCAGCCCCTACCAAACGTATTAGAGTACCTCGTGATGAGCAGGAGGGCGATAGTGAGCTTGAGATTGATCCTGAAATTTTACTCAATTCTCCCACTGCTTGTCTCACAAAGAATGAAACAGTGTTGGATAGGGCTGGTCAATCGGACCTGGAAAGATAATCGAGTATCAGTCTTGGCATTGTGATCGATAATCGATTAGTAATCACTGAAGATTTGGTCATAATTTTACCTGTCTGACTTTTTTCTGAGCATGACTCCTACCATATGTTGCACTTTACCACATGTGTTTGAACAGACAGGCCTGAGCAATCAGTGTAGACCCAGATGAGACAGGTCTACACTGTTTGCCACTCGTCCAGCTTTTTAGACATAACATTAGGTAATAAATTCTACTTATGAAATAATCGATTCCAAGCAAATCGATAATGATTATCATTTTTGTGGAATTTATCGATCGATTAATCGATTATCAGATTAGTCGTACCAGCCTTGTTATTGGACAGATTTCTGTCTCATCTGCTTGAAGTACCTATAATCCAAGAGAAAGTAGCCCAACATTTATCAGTTCATTTGATAAAAACTTACATTCCACGGATGCATCAACAAGTGAGCCTGGGGGTATCTCTGATGCGCCAGATGGATAAGATAAAGTTGATGATGCAGTGTGCTTCATGAACACTATGAAAGATGTAACTAAAGCGGTTAAAGATCTAAAAGGCTAACTAAATTCATCAACACGCTTGAGCAATTCTTCCGCCGTAACAATATCATAATATCTGGGGTACCTGACTCAGATGTTACTTCAACTGAAAACCAAGTCATCAATATCCTCATTGACTATGTCAGTAGTTCAGTCTCACCCTCTGAAACTGACCGGTGTCACAGGCTGCACAGAAACCCTAAGAGTTTCAAAGCATACCCGGACATAATTGTTATTTACATCACACAAATCCAAGGCCTCTATTCTAATAAAGGAGCCAGTGGTCAAACTGAGGTCTAACCGAAGCTGAGAGAAATAACATTAGGGAAGACATAACCAAGAAAAGAGGTGATATTCTGTCAGACAGCTAAAAAAAGCCAAACTCATCAAAGATGCATTCACACGTGATCGAGTCTTAAGTACTCTGCTGTTGTTAAGTCGTCAAGAATGGTTATTTCAAAGGACTCTCAGATACTAACAAATCTATACTTAATTCACAAACATCCAATCTTAATGCTGACGCTGAATCACCGAAGATAAGTGTGGGGACCATGGATGGTGCAAGCAACTAATTTTAATGTTTACTGATTGTGAATCTAATTTTGTATCCCTGTGTATATTGGATCTTGAACATTATGTTGCATCACGCGCTCTTTCATCCGTACGGATAATTTTGTAGATCTTAACATATGAAATAAAAGAGATAGCTGGGACTTGGGAAGAAACGATAAAATAGACTGAAAAACTCCATCCGCAATTAACAGCTTTGTTTTTGGCAAAACACACGACACCTCTAATGGCCGCGTACCGTATGAAGCTGAAGTGCAAAAGGACCATGCACACTACTCTAGTTCGTCCGTCTGTGGGCATAGTTTAAATCCCCGCAGAACATGCGTGGTTAGATAAATATCGTTGTAGTCAAACATTACAGAAACACAGGAAGGTATCAGAAAAAACTGTCATATGACAGGAGCCCCATTGATCCGTAAGGCGTCTTCATTGTTCAGTAGATAGCCACGAACGACAGCAGGCAGACACCAGGCATACTATCAGTGCTAAAATCGCCACGCCAAAATAGGCAACCACCAGGTAACTAGACATACAATCATTTCGAAGATTGATGTTCGTCGATTCGTCCCAGATGTGTTTGATGAATGTATCCTAACTATTCCGGGGCCTGAAACGAAATGAGATAAAATTGTATTTTTACCATAATAGGCACAAACTGTACAAGTTTAACGCTCTGTATGCTGGGTATTTTTAGCAGACGATATTTTGAAATATTTTGTCTTATTTTTCCAAGAAAACTGGATTTGACATTTCATGCATGTTGTCTCCTACGGGGACTATTTGAATGTGATGTCAAGTCCTGTTTTCTGGCATTTATAATAACACTTTGTCATCTGCTGAGTTAGCCCAGAGAGTGGTTAAGGTTAAATGCGAAACAAAATAGCGTTATACGGCCAAAGGACACTAAACTGCACGAAACTCTACATCAGTCAAAGCCCTGATTGTGTCCGAGGCAAAACTGGAAATGTGACACCAGCATGGAAGGGAAGGCAATTATCAGGAATCGATACACTTACCTCACACCTCCCATCCTATATGGTCTGCATGATGCTTCCACGCAGAGCTGAATCCGGTCCGCACACTAGTACTGGTAAACCGCTTAGAGAATCTAAGCATGTCCAGGAACCGCGGTGCGAGGCGGACCGTCCATGCTTTTAAACCCTATTGGTTGCATTGGGCGACAGGGCTTGAGATGTCATTTCATCTCAATGTCGGGTAAGGGTCCCACAAAATTGAAAGCAACGTCTCCAAAATGACCTTTACAGTGTTGACGGGGACGTTAAACTTAGAATCAACCAACCAACCAACCACACCTCCCATCCAAGACATCATCACGAAAACACGCTTATATAAGTTGGACCCCCTTGAACCCCACTTTTATATAGTAAAACTGGGGTTTCCGGGGTATACCTTATTTTTCTTATTTCTGCTCTAAAATATAGATTGTGGGTACTCGTTAGAATTGCCTCGACGAGGCGGTACTAACGAGTGCCCAAAATCTAAATTTTGAGCAGAAATAAGAAAACTATTACAATTTTTCATCTTAAAATTTCCATTTTTTTTCGGCGAAAAAGGTGGCAATGTATTTGTATAGGCGTGTTTGCGTAATGACTGGAAATGTGACACCAGCATGGAAGTGAAGGCAATTATCAGGAATCGATACAATTACCTCACACCTCCCATCCAAGACATCAAAGGGAAGAAGCACGAACACAAAACAACTTCACCATACTGTAAAAATGTCACAAGCGGATAGCTAAAAGTAAATAGAGAATACCAGGTGAGTGTTTTTTGATATCAATTTTATCAGGCAAGGCTTCGAGAACGCTTGTAGAATCGCGAGGCTTGCCGCGCGATTCTACATGCATTCTCGAAGCCGAGCCTGATAAACTTGATATCGAATGGCACGAATCTGGTATTCTGTTTATCAGTTTATATCCCCTTGTACACTCTTAAATTAGCAATTGACTATCAGTTATCAGTGGTCCTCAGTGCGTCCCCACATTCCGGCCGTCGATATTTTTTTGTATAAGCTTTCCATATTTTTTCCTATAATACCTTTTTTTTTCAAGTAATTTTTTCCATTTTTTTTCCAGTTTTTGTTTGTTTGATTTGAGGTTTAATGTCCCCGTCAACACTGTAAAGGTCATTTTGGAGACGTTGCTTCCAATTTTGTGGGACTTTTACCCGACATTGAGATGAAATGACATCTCAAGCCCTGTCGCCCAATGAAACCAATGGGGTTTATTAGCATGGACGGTCCACCTCGCACCGCGGTTCCTGGGCAGGCTTAGATCCTCTAAGCGGTTTACCAGTACTAGTGTGCAGGCCAGATTCAGCTCGGCGTGGAAGCATCATGCAGCCCATATATTTCTTCAAGCCCCTATGGGCGGGGGCGTATTTTTTCCAGTAATAATAACATTTGTGCATTTTTTTCTTTTAGTTCGGTTCATTCATTAAAGTGCAATGTCACCTTCACCTGATAAAGCTCACTTGTCCTGAGATAGCATATCTCTATCAGGTCAATGTGCTGCAATGCAATTAATATAGAGGTTAACTGATAAATTTGCAATACATACATGCAAAGACGAACTATAACAACAATAAACCACAACAGACGAACCGCTTTGAAACGGTCAGTAAATGTTTTACTGGGGGCTTAAATCGATTTTACGTAACCACAATCCTCGCCCCTTGTTCTGTCGTGGTTAAGACAAATAACATTATGAAAACATGCCTATACAAATACATTGTCAATTTTATCGCCGGAAAAAGGAAAATTTTAAGATGAAAACTGTAATATTTTTCTTATTTCTGCTCAAAATATAGATTGTGGGTACACGTTAGAACCGCCTCATCGAGGCGGTTCTAACGAGTACCCACAAATTATATTTTAGAGCAGAAATAAGGAAAATAAGGTTTACCCCTGCAAACCTAAGTTTTACTATATAAAAGTGGGGTTCAAGGGGGTCAAAATTATATAGGCCTGTTTTCGTGATGTTTGTTCATTTCTAACTCAGTGCAATATCTCTGAGGACATAAAATCAAACGAATACAGAGACGAAACCAACGATGAGGACTCGACAGCATGAAATTAGTGACATGCTGGAGCAAAAAAAGAATACCAACAGTTGGGCTCCGGCGGGCCCGACCAGAGTAAGAGCATCAGACACTAACCGACACTACTTAAGGGGAATGGGAACACCTTCAGGGGAGGCAACTCCTCCAAAAGTATTTTTGTCTCCCATGTCAATAGGGGTCAACTCTTAAAGGAAAGAATTTGCTCCTGAGGAGCAAATTCTTTCCTTTAAGAGTAGACCCCTTTTTCAGCGGGACAGGATTTCTAGAAAAGCGAACAGGAAGTCCCGAAAGTTGTCTCCCTTTGAAAAATGGCGGAAAAATCTGTCAGGTGTTCCCATTCCCCTTAAAAAGTTTAAGTAAGTCTTTAGGCTGGAGCCGTCATAGAGTCTGAGGCTCGACCAACCGGAGTGCAATTAAAGAGGGCAGCAAAGATATCAACGATGATCGGGTTAACTACCATGAATTCAGTCAGTCGTTAATATTTATGTTGTACCCAGTTTTTTATATCTAAAAATGTTTTTACGAAATCGGGTATTGAAATCTTTGCAAGCATATACGAAGAGATTTTAAGTTCAACATTTAATGTTGAACTAAATCGAAATGAAGTCTATGAAACTTTGGAAAGGCTTTGCGAAGTTTATGATACCGATAACCTTGATTAAGAAGTTAAGCAGTTAGTCGTTTATTACGAGTGTTTAAGTCTGTTACATAACTAGACATTCTGACAAACCGAATTAATTGCGATATATAAACACCATAGGATGAGACACGAAGAACAATATCAAAATCAAAATAATCGGATTTATCTTTCATTTTACATGAAACAAACTCATCAAAAATGGATAAATTCGTTTCCAAAAATGGGGTTTCGGTATCAGAATATTTTGCTTTACTCAAGGGTAAATTTGACTGATCTAACCATCGAAGTAGTTATTGTCAACATTTAATATAGACGTCGGGCTAATAGCTTTAATAACTTCACATTGCTTCTCAACGGAAAGGGACATCATGAAGTCTCTTCCATAACGGAACAAGAACAAATCAGCCACAAGGGGTGCGCAGTTCGTACTAAGTATCAAATCTTATATAAATATTGCCAAGTAGCTTCACACACTTTCTGATACGACCATTATGTGTAATTTTTATGCTCTTCAGAAGTGAAAAAAGCATTTCTTACATAACCTGCAAGATAGAGGGATCTTCTCTATGGAATGTCCATTCAGTTAAATCATTAAGTCTTTCTTTAATGCATGTAAGATTATGAGTTCTTGCATAAAAAACTATGCGCATGGCTGTTTGAAGCCGTGGTCAAATGGACCGAAAGCCGTGCTCAAACAGCAAAACCATGTTCAAATCTTGAAATTCGCGTGCTGTTTGAACATGGATTTTAAACTTTTGATAATACAAGACGGGCCTTGCTTTGTTCACGTTACGTTGAGCGACGTAACGTTATCGCCCTGAACCTAGCGTTTTAGGGTTCTATGATGACGTCACTGCCTGACAACGTCATTGTAAACAACATTCTGAACTGGTCGCCATTTTGGATTGCCTGTCGCCTTTGAAGAGTTTATATGGAATTTATATGGAGCTTTGGGACGTTTTCGTCAAAATTTGCTGTCGGATTCGTAAGTTATGCAAGAACAACGATCATCCATGTTTATTTCATTGCATTGACATTTGCCGGATCCCTCGGAAGATATTTGATTATTCGGCCTAGCGGCCTCATGTTCAAACAGCTTCCTCGGGATACGGCAAATGTTAATGAATGAAAAACCATGGTTGATCCCTATAGTAGTATAGTTTGAAGCGTGGAAAAAGCATACGTAAACAGAGTAAATGCCCGAAAACGTCAGGAATTTAGGTTATTTAAACCTCATTCGAATTATTAATAGACCAAAATATATTTCTAGCTAATCTTTCATAGGCTTTGTCGCAATATTTAATCGCATGCTTTTGATGGCATGAAGTACAAGAAATTTGCAATAAACCGGGCTTTGTAGGGTCTTTTTAGAAGTTTAGGTAAACAATAAAGCGTCTGGGGCATTCTTTAACACATACAGATATGTTCATTAACCACAGACATCTTTTCAGCCAAATGCTGTAGTTCATAGGCCTCTGTACTACTACGAGTTCTGACTGAAGTGGTCAAATAATGACGACTTTGTTTGCGGCCTTGTCAGCCGGAACCAAAACATTCTTCCTTTGAATTCCATGAATACCTAGTTTCAGGAGACCTAAAGACGTCATTGGTTTAGGAGGTAATACCAATAAATTGGTGTTTTGAGGATAGAAAGAAATGTGTTTGGTTGGTAAGTTTCTATTCTTTAAGGGCTTTATGCTCAACATACTCCCGCTTGCACCATCGATCACCGAATTTATTCAAGGCAGTAGAAATTTTGATTCGAGAAATTGCACGACCCGCAGAAAAAGCGACCGACTGAAGTCGGTTGATTTCTAAGAGTGCCCTAAAATCACTGTGTCATTCTGTCAGTCTGTCTGTCTGTCCGTAACCCGTTTGTGAAAATTGGTGATAGTGACTTAACCGCTTGGAATATTTAAACAATTTTTGGCATACTGATAGATATCAATGAGATCTAACCAATGAACTTGCAAAATATTACATTCCATTTAGTATAGCCTCGCCGAGGCGAAAAATGTGAACATTTTCGAACTGCATCTCCTCGGAAACCGTTGGGCCGATTGAAGTCAAATTTCATATGGAGCCTCTATGGGATGGGGAACCAAAATTTGCTCATGGGGTCCAGGTCACATGACCAAAATAGCCGCCAAGCCATATATGGTCTGTCTGTCTGTCCGTCTGTAACCCGTTTGTGAAAGTTGGTGATAGTGACTTAACCGCTTGGAATATTCAAACAATTTTTGGCATACTGATAGATATCAATGAGTTCTAACCAATGAATTTGCGATATATTACATTCCATTTAGTATAGCCTCGCCGAGGCGAAAAATGTGAAAATTTTCGAACTGCTTCTCCTCGGAAACCGTTGGGCCGATTGAAGTCAAATTTCATATGGCGCCTCTATGGGATTGGGGGAACCAAAATTTGCTCATGGCGTCCAGGTCACATGACCAAAATGGCCGCCAAGCCATATATGGTCTGTCTGTCCGTCCGTAACCCGTTTGTGAAAATTGGTGATAGTGACTTAACCGCTTAGAATATTTAAACAATTTTTGGCATACTGATAGATATCAATGAGTTCTAACCAATGAACTTGCGAAATATTACATTCGATTTAGTATAGCCTCGCCGAGGCGAAAAATGTGAAAATTTTCGAACTGCTTCTCCTCGGAAACCGTTGTGCCGATTGAAGTCAAATTTCATACGGAGCCTCTATGGGATGGGGGAAACCAAAATTTCTCATGGGGTCCAGGTCACATGTCCAAAATGGCCGCCAAGCCATATATGGTAAAATCCCTTCAAAAATAGTCTTCTCCAGAACCACTGGGCAGATTTTCACGAAACTTCATAAATAGCATCTGGGACGTAGGCCCATCATAAATTGCTAAAATGGTGACCCTGGGTTGACCTTGACCTTCTTTGTGCCTAGGTCAAACTTTGACGCATATGCTTTTGTATTGGAAAAGTGAGAATGTATTTTATCCTGCAAACGATTCAGAATACAGTACTAAAGTATAAGATATATTTTTGCACCTTACGATAAGGCGCATTTATTGGGGGAACCGTTTTAGGTCCAGGTCACATGACCAAAATGGCCACCATACCCATATATGGTAACACTCATAAAGCTAAAAGCATCCGGCGGGTCGTGCACTTCAGCCGAAGCACTGATTTCGACTTATTAGCTCGACAGCAGGAGACACCGGGACCACTGGAGTTCAACTGTTGTTTTCCTTTGCTCCAGCATTTCAATTATTTCATGCTGTCAATTCCTCTCTTTATTCGTTTGAATTTTTTTTGTTCTCGGAGATGTTGCTCTGATGAGCGCGGACTGAACAAATTATTTGCCAAAACAACGACAGAACTATAGACGAGGATTGTGTCCACGTATAATCGACTTTAGCATCCTCAGTAAAAATAAATAAATAAATACATAAATAAAATACTTCTGTTACTGTTTATCGTCACGAAAACACACCTTTATAATTTTGAACCCCTCGAACCCAACTTTTATATAGTAAAACTGGGGTTGGCAGGGGTAAACCTTATTTTTCTTATTTCTGCTCATAGATATAGATTGTGGGTACTCGTTAGAACCGCCTCAACGAGGCGGTTCTAACGAGTACCCACAATCTATATTTTCAGCAGAAATAAGAAAAATATAACAATTTTTCATCAGAAAATTTTAATTTTTTCGGCGATAAAGGTGGCAATGTATTTGTTAAGGTGTGTTTTCGTAATGTATTGTTATAGCTCCTCTTTGCATGTATGCATTGCTGAATTTTGCTTTGAATAGCCGTTTGGCTATTTTGTCGGAAAGTAACTGTCCTTTTAGCTTTCCACTTGTGTCGTTTTCATTATGGTACTGTTGTTTTATGTTTGTGCTTCTTCCCCTCTGGTGTCTTGGGTGTGAGGTTATTATATCGATTCCTGATCATTGCTTTCACTTTTATTTTAGACCGTTTAGTTAAACCTTTAAGGTCCTATACTTTAAGCAAACAATGTAGATCCTGATCAGACGTCGCGTTTGGATCGATTAATCAGCACTGCATTTATCATGTCGACATTTCGAGATACTACGTCGAAATTTCGAGTTATGTCAAGAAATAAAACGTCGAAATTATGAGATAGTTATTCGAGTTATTATGTCAAAATTTTGAATCGGTAAGTCGAAATCTCGAGTTATTATGTCGAAATTTTGAGATAATGAGTCGAACTTTTGAGATAGTAAGTCAAAATTTCTAGATAATGAGTCCAAATTTCGAGTTATAATGTCGAAATTTGGTGATGACAAGTCGAAATTTCGACATAATAACTCGAATTTCGAGATACTAAGTCGAACTTTCCAGATGTCTTTCGAAAGTATATTGGCATTAATTTTCTTATGTATAATAAAGTTATTAACCTTATCGTTAAACATGAACATACCAATATCCATAATTGTTGTGATATCCGTGTTTGTTCGTTTCACACTATTTTTGTTGTGACTGTATACCATATTAACACTTACAAGATTAATAATCATACTGCATCCCACACATTCAAAGTACTATATGCAGTATAATTCCTCTAAAAAGACCACCTAAAATTAAGATTAAATCTTCTTTGAAAAGCTTATTGACATTACGAAAACACGCCTAGACAATTACATTGCCAATTTTCTGGGCCAAAAATTAGAAATTTTAAGATGAAAAAATTGTGATTTTTTTCTTATTTCTGCTCAAAACATAGATTGCGGGGACTCGATAGAACCGCCTCGACGAGGCGGTTCTATCGAGTACCCACAATCTATGTTTGAAAGCAGAAATAAGACAAATAATATATACCCCCTTAAAGGTGCATTATTGAGCTACCGGTGTAACAGGCCAGTTCTTCCCCCCAGTCAGTTTCTTCCCCGGGGAAGAACTGGGCCGGCCCGTTTCTTCCCCGGGGAAGAAACTGACTAGTCAGTTTCTTCCCAACCCAGTCAGTTTCTTCCCCACCTGAAATTTTTTAGAACCATAGAGAACGAGTAATTTATGCCTCATAAATTGTTAAAAATTTGAAAAGAAACCATTCTGAATTAGTTTTGAGTCTTTACAGCTTGAGTGGCAAAATTTACTCTGTGCCATACAGTATAATTATGTCGATCCAAGGAAATTTTTATCCCAATTCCAGTATCAATGATTAATTTTCTTAGCTTTTTATGACATTAATTGGTATTAACTAAACAGATATAATAAGCAACAAATCTTAAGTTCTCCAATCTAAATATAATTTGGAAAGTGGGGGTGGGGAAGAACAGGGCCAGCCCATTCTTCCCCGGGGAAGAACTGGGCCGGCCCAGTTCTTCCCCACCCAGACTTTTCTGTTGACTAAAAATTTTCTTTGCTTTTAAAGACATAAATTGCTATTAACTAAACATAAGGAGCAACAAATGTTTGGCGCTTAAATTTCAATAGAATTCGGAGACAGGGGGTGGGGAAGAAATGGGCCGGCCCAGTTCTTCCCCACCCCAGATTTTTCTGTTTTCCAATAATTCTTGTGATAAATTTTCTTCGTTTTTTTAGACAAAAAATGATATAAACTAAACAGATATAATAAGCAAAAACTGTTTGGCGCTCAATTCTAAATAGAATTTGGAGACTGGGGTGGGGAAGAACTGGGCCGGCCCATTTCTTCCCCGCCCCAGATTTTTCTGTTTACAAAAAATTATTGTGATAAATTGTCTTCGCTTTTTAAGACATAAATTGATATAAACTAAACAGATATAATAAGCAAAAACAGTTTGGCGCTAAAAACTAAATAGAATTTGGAGACTGGGGGTGGGGAAGAATTTGGCCGGCCCATTTCTTCCCCACCCTAGATTTTTCTGTTTACAAAAAATTCTTGAGATAAATTTTCTTCGTTTTTTTTTTTAAGAAATAAATTGGTATAAACTAAACAGATATAATAAGCCACAAATGTTTGGGGCTTAAATCTAAATGGAATTGTGAGACTGGGGGTTGGGAAGAACTGGGCCGGCCCATTTCTTCCCCACCCCCAGATTTTTCTGTATACAGAAAATTCTTGTGATAAATTTTCTTCGTTTTTTAAGACATAAACTAGTATAAATTAGATATAATAAGCCACAAATGTTTGGCACTCAAATCAAAATAGAATTTGGAGACAGGGGGTGGGGAAGAACTGGGCCGGCCCGTTTCTTCCCCACCCCAGATTTTTTCTGTTTACAAAAAATTTTTGTGATAAATTTCCTTTGCTTTTTAAGACACAAAATGGTATAAACTAAACAGATATAATATGCAACAAATGTTTGGAATTTATGTCTTAAAAAGCGAAGAAAATTTATCACAAGAATTTTTTTTTGTATACAGAAAAATCTGGGGTGGGGAAGAAACGGGCCGGCCCAGTTCTTCCCCACCCCCAGTCTCCAAATTCCATTTAGATTTGAGCTGCAAACATTTGTGGCTTATTATATCTGTTTAGTTTATACTAATTTATGTCTTAAAATGCAAAGAAAATTTATCACAAGAATTTTTTGTAAACAGAAAAATCTGGGGTGGGGAAGAAACGGGCCGGCCCCGTTCTTCCCCACCCCCAGTCTCCAAATTCTATTTAGATTTGAGCGCAAAACATTTGTTGCTTATTATATCTTCTTAGTTTATACCATTTTTTGTCAAAAAAGCAAAGTAAATTTATCACAAGAATTATAAGTAGACAGAAACATTTGGGGTGGGGAAGAACTGGGCCGGCCCAGTTCTTCCCCACCCCCTGTCTCCAAATTCTATTTAGATTAGAGCGCCAAACATTTCTGGCTTATTATATCTGTATAGGTAATACTAATTTATGTCTTAGAAAGCAAAAATAATTTATCAAAGATGCTTGAATTGGGATGCATATTTTATTGCATCTCCATGAATGGTGTAGCATAGAGCAAATTTTGTCATTCAAGCTAAAAGGACTCAGAACTTATTTAGAATGGTCTCTTTTCTCATTTATAACAAACTGTGAGCTAAAAATTACTCGTTGACTATGGTTCTGAAAAAAATTCAGGTGGGGAAGAAACTGACTGGGTGGGGAAGAAACTGACTAGTCAGTTTCTTCCCCCGGGGAAGAACCGGGCCGGCCCAGTTCTTCCCCCGGGGAAGAAATGGGCCGGCCCAGTTCTTCCCCGGGGAAGAACCGGGCCGGGGGAAGAAACTGACCGTTACACCGGGTCTCAATTTTTTTTTTCTGGTTTTTATCTTCAATGCATACTCCTTTGTCATGTGTACACTTTTGGAGCCAAATATAGCTTCAGAACTTTGTGAAAATGGTCGTTTTCATTCGTGTTTACCTTTTGCTCTGAACATGTGTTCGGAATTTCTGTTCTAAAAATAAAACTGTCACTTTACACATACATGGCGACAGTATCGTCTGTGAGTGTCGTAACTTATGGCACGGTATTCAGCGTCATATGTTTTCCGATTCAGGCATGGCCTAAGCAAACAAGGCTACAAATGAACGCCGCATAACGTCATATATGGGGATTCTATTTTTGACACGAACTAAAAATAGATCTAACTAGTGT